>JAODKN010000063.1:14035080-14046423 GCA_026774425.1 Petrocephalus zakoni
CTGATTAGTCGACTAATCGCAAAAATAATCGGTGACTAGTCGACTATCAAAATAATCGTTTGTGGCAGCCCTAGCTGCAGCCCTAGTATACAGTATTTCAAATCTTATTGGTATTGGATTGATAATCAAAATTGGATTGGATCGAATCGGGGCATCTGTGCCAATAGCAGACATCCCACCTTAGCGATATTGACATAAGGGAGGCAGATGAGGAGCATCCGGGAGGAGGGATGTGCTGACCGGTGCATGGCTGGATTTCTTACAGTCCCCTGCAAATAAGACCCACGATGCCTTGCTCAATGATGTCACCGCCACAGGCCCAATATCGTCTATACATTACAAACTATGGTGAGGGCGGGCGGGAGGGAATTTTTTTCCACCGCTGACTAGCTGAACGTCAGATTTCCAGGACATCATTTTCCGGTGTCTGGAAGCTGCTGTCAATTTGCGGGAGACTCCCGGAAGTTCCGAGAGGGGTGGGAATGTCTGTGATAGGTGGAAGGCTGCGGAGGCCTGGTCACAGGCAGCTCGGGTTGCAGCCAGGGTTTCCACATGATTTTAAACATGAACTGTTTCAAAGTAGGGCTCACACTGCACCCCCCTCCCTCTATACCTCCCTCCCAAACATGCTCCTTCCCTCACGTACACACGTCCCTGCATCTGAGTTCCTCCCACAAGGCCTGAACTATGGAACTGTAACTTTAAAAAGGATATTTCCCATATAAGGTATGGATTGTGGAGCCATTTCTGAATTTTCCACACGATAATCAAGCCAGTGACACAGAGGACAGCCCCTTTGAGGATTAAGCGATCACCAATGCTCGTAACCCCCCTTGGACGACAGTCACTCCTGGGCCTGCGAGTCGAGCAGCTCAGCTACCACCGTTTCACTCTCCATTTAGAGTTAGAAAGACAATAATGTTCCCAATAATGAAGCTGAAACTCAACAAAAACTAACAAGCCAAGCCCTTAACAGCTAGGGAAAAGGCTCGGTGTGACACCATCTGTACTGCTATGGAGCTGACAAACACACAAGGTGCTTATTTACACGCAATGTGGGCGTTGCGCTGGTCTGCATGTGCACCTGTCGTGAGACAAAAAGGGTGCCGATGCCACAGTGATAGACAGAAGCGGGTGTGTCAAGGCCTCTTCCCCCCCCCTCGGTCTCAGGGCCCTCCCTATCTACAGCCAGGGTAAGCACTTTATAGTAGGGGTTTTGGGTGGGTAGGGGAAAGTGGTGAATAAAAATTAAAAAAGAGCTGCACGATATCACATGGCGATGTACTTGCGATTGTATGCCACATGCGCAATTTCACCAGGGCTTTAGATGACGTGCAAAACATTTGGGCGGCCGCCAGCTTTTCGGTACGATATGGGTGTTTAATTATGCCCACAGTTTGGTAAGCAGATTAGTAGTAAACATAAAATATGAGATACGTACTGAAGCCCAAAAGTTAGTAGTCTGCATAAATTCGGTGCGTCCTTAGGTTTATTAAACTCATTTGGTGGAGCCCGCTACATATAATCATTTTCATAAATCCTGGAAGCGATAAGCACTGAAGTGGTGGTGAAGAAAGGTGCAGCTCAACAGCCACACCATCTTTTACACAAGGAGATTGTAGATAAGGCAGAGCGCTGTGGCAGTACTTTTTGCAATTTAAAGTCCCACACATTTAGGAATTTGGCATATCCTTGTTTAATACAGATTGCTAATACTTTAGGCATACTACTAATCTGCTTACCAAAATGTGGGCAAAATTAATCGCTTGTATAGTACTGAAAAGCTGGCGGCTAGCCAAATGTTTCACCCGTCATCTGAAGCCCTGGTGATTATTGCGCATGGGCCAAATAATCGCAAGTACATCGCGGTGTGGTATCGTGTAGCCCTAAAAAAAATGAAGAAAAAGATTCTGGGTTTTATTAAATCACTATTAATCTGGAACACTAAAGAGGGTTATTACCCATCTCAAGCTAATCAAACTAGACTAGCTTTTATCTTAAGTATGATCACTCAATCATGACACACATGCAGTTGGAAGACAAGAGGTGTAAAATGTAATAATATTAACAAAAAATACAGTTTACCCAAATTTTAAAAAGAAGAATAATTTTGTGATTTACATGTGTTATAGAGTTAATGTTCGAATGAAAAATGAGTTTTGCAACAGCAATGTAATGAGAGCTCAACAGGGTGTACCGCAGTAGGAGCAGGTTGGGGTTGGGGGGTTTCGTGTTACAGAAGATGTCTACGAAAATGTCTGCAAAGCACTTTGAAGACACTGTGGTTAAAGGAGTGCTACATAAATAAAAACTGACTGACAGAAGATTGTAAACGTGTGTATCACAGTTTCAGACCAATGCACCATTACTTTATAGCCAAAAGAAAAAACAGGGGTGTTGCCATTGCATGCAAAGTCCCATTGATGAGGCTATACACATATTCAAAGGGACACTATTGGACAATATCTCTGCCACCAAACAATTAATGGGAGTCTCCCCTAAGCTATAACAACAGGGCACCTGTGGGCGGAACCAGATAGCCTGTGTCTGAGCTTTGACCGCCTGGCTACCTACCACCAGTGACTATGGCATCGGTCACCGCATCCCAGGGGAACGTCATCCCAGGATCCTACTGTGCATTTTGAAAAACAGCAGCAGGAGGGATATCAACCCCGCAGCTGTGACACTCCACACCACTGCCTATCCTGTTATGTTTGGTAACATCTCACCGACTGGCCCGTTTTCAACGTCCTACATCCTTTCCACCTTCTGGCACAAATTTCAGCAAAACTAGAAACGGAACTCCAGCTGTGTTTAGTCAAAGGTCTAGGCAGATTCTCAAGACTCTACACAAACATTTATTTATTAATGTGAGCAGCATGGAATTCATTTCCGTAAGCTAGTATCAAGTTTAGTTTTCATTTCTTTCGGGCCATACATCTGACACAAGCAAGCAACCGAACAGGGTGGAATTTTTTTGTTCCTTGCCGAGTTAAAATACCTGAGGGGACGCTAAAAGGAACATCTCCAGAAAAAGGGCATGCATACGGCTGAGAGTGCCAATACCATGCTCCATTAATCACATGGCTGCTGGGGTGCCCTGGTCCTCCAAACTGTGCCAATACTCATCTCCCATTAAACATACTGCATATAAAATAGCCAATAGTGCCAAGGCTTTCCCACTGCAAGGTCTCGAGCAGTGTTCAAATACTGTAGCTCGTTCCCTCAATGAAAACGTGGTTACTCATTGGAAACTGAGCACTTGTCCCTAAAGTTGACTCCTTGACAGCTGTAAAGTTTGCAACATATCAGCCTCACTGGTACATCACACTGGACAAAAGCTTCAGCCAAATAAATACAAAGTTTGAAAAAAAAATGTAATGCTGAGTTTTAACCCAGTGGGAGCTGTAGCTAAAGAACCGTGCTGACAATGCTACTGTAGAGCTGTGCACTGGGCAGAGGGAATCAGTCACAAACATAAACAGCCCAGACAATATTAAGCATATGGCTGCCATCTTGACGAGATCAGTTCCTGGAAACTGCTTTTTCAGTGTTCAAAGGCCTGCATGTCTGGCACCTGTACTACAAGGGGCCACAATGTCTACAATGTCAGGACAACTACACTGAGCAAGCAGGCAACAGTTATGGACAAGGTGATTCCAGCGTGGCAAAGAGTGACCAGATGTAGATCTCTTGGAAAATACCTTTCACGAGACGGAAGTCACATCTCTCTCAAACACTCAGTGTTACCAATTAATGTCCATAATCCATATCAAGGAGTGACTAATGAGACTGAATTTGTTCCCCTTAGAAAATTTAACCCCTGGAGGCCACTTCTACTCATTAATGCTGGCAGTGTTAAATTTACATATGAGGCAGTCTCTCTTCTGACAGACATCAATATGCTAGACAAGTAAAAAAAAAAAAAACAGAACTGTTATAATTATTAGCTCTGCCACAAGGAAAATACCCAGAACAACATTAACATTGGGCTTTAACCACCTGACAAGCAAAAAAAAAAAAAAATGAACTGAACTGAATCAAAACTAAACTTCGTTCAATGAAGTGCTGTCTTCAAATTAGCAGGTATCAAAAACCAAAGTGGTGACATAAAATATATTAAATATTAAAATAATACATTCAATAAAATAATACGAAATAATGAAATAATACGCATATCTATTGTTTTCATGCAAGTTATTTACAATCACAGCATTTACGAAACAAAAAGCGTACATTTCGGGTAAGACCGAAAGGACCGCGGTTAGACTCGCCTGCAGAGGCCACAAATCTACAAATAGTAACAATTTATTCAAGTTTCATTTTGCGGGAAAGTATTATGCAAGAGGCTGTCATCATAAACGCTATGTTTTAAAAATCCTGGTAGATCGTCGGCGGTCGGCGGTCGACTTGATTTGCCACCATCCGGGCGCCCCCGGAGCTCCGGCCGCGGCCGAGCGGCCCAGAAGCCGGCAGGACGGCTGGGCACGTACCGTGAGAGAAGTTGCCGACGTCGTTCTTACAGTATCCGCACCGATAGCCCGTTTCCCCTCCGAAATACTCCACCACGGTGTACGAACTGCCGGCTGCCATCTCCGCCCTGTCTGCAGCTGTTAGCGGATCCCTTCGAACCGGCCGTCTGCGCCTTAAAGCGAAAGCACCATAGAGGCCGGTGCGGAGGAGCGGATAATGGTCGGGGGTGGAGATGAGCGTGCCGCCTTCTGTCCGGGCTACATACTGCACGTATTAAAAGGGGCTACACACTGCATGTATTAACCGGGGTTACACACTGCATGTATTAACCGGGGTTACACACTGCAAATGTAAACCGAGGCTACACACTGCATGTATTAACCGGGGCTACACACTGCAAATGTAAACCGAGGCTACACACTGCATGTATTAACCGGGGTTACACACTGCAAATGTAAACCTGGGCTACACACTGCAAATGTAACCCGGAGCTACACACTGCATGTATTAACCGGGGTTACACACTGCAAATGTAAACCAAGGCTACACACTGCATGTATTAACCGGGGCTACACACTGCAAATGTAAACCGAGGCTACACACTGCAAATGTAACTCGAGCTACACACTGCATGTATTAACCGGGGTTACTCACTGCAAATGTAAACCGAGGCTACACACTGCATGTATTAACCGGGGCTACACACTGCAAATGTAACCCGGAGCTACACACTGCATGTATTAACCGGGGTTACACACTGCAAATGTAAACCAAGGCTACACACTGCATGTATTAACCGGGGCTACACACTGCAAAAGTAAACCTGGGCTACACACTGCAAATGTAACACGGAGCTACACACTGCGTGTATTAACCGGGGTTACACACTGCAAATGTAAACCGATGCTACACACTGCATGTATATTAACCGGGGCTACACACTGCGTGTATAAACCAGGGCTACACACTGCATGTATAAACCGGGGCTACACACTGCAAATGTAAACTGAGGCTACACACCGTGTATAAACCGGGGCTACACGCTGCAAATGTAAACCGGAGTGACACACTGCATGTATAAACCGGGGCTACACACTGCAAATGTAAACTGTAGGCTACACACTGCAAATGTAAATCGGGGCTACACACTGCATGTATAAACCGGGGCTACACATTGCATTTATAAACCAGGTCTGCACACTGCAAATGTAAACCAGGTCTACACACTGCAAATGTAAACCGGGGCTACATACTGCATGTATAAACTGGGGCAACACACCACATATGTAAACCGATCGAGATTACACACGACATATTATACACTGGGGCAATACACTGCATATATAAACTGGGAAGGGCTGCAGCGACAGCACAAAAAACAGCAAAAAGAATCCAGCAACAGCAATAATAATAACAACAATAATTATTATTAATAATAGTAATCATTATTATGAATTATTATTGTTGTTGTTATTATACATTGTTATTATTGTTGTTGGTATTATTATTTATTATCATTATTCTCTAGTACAGCGAAGCAGCAGCTTTTTTTTTTTTACAAAGGATAAATACTGCAGCACATGTCAAAGTACTTCGAGGGCTATAAGTAGTCGCATGTTTTGAGGCGGATGCATGGTTATTACAGCACGCTGGCATTTTCTGATGTGCCGTATACATGTTGACTGCTCTGCACCTTTCCTAACTCGTATACCTTGCTGCGAGATACGCCGTTGAAGCTTCCGAGTCCGGAAGTCGGTCGATGTGTTACAGTAGCCGTCGCGGTGGGGAGCCCGGCGGCCAGCGGAATCGGCCGACTTCACCGGGGTTTGACCTGATCCACTTACCGTAAGACACTTTTCCCCGGGGATGGCCGCAGTAGCCACAGCTGTATCCCGACCTCGCGCCTTTGATCTCCACTATCGACTGCATTCTGCTCGGCGAGGGGACTCCCATAAGCGGCCCGGTAACTTATATGACGGATGCCGTTTGCTTTAAAGCCGGTAGGTCTCGCAGTGACATTAAAGTCACCGTGCATGTCGGGGTTACGTCCGAAACCAATGCTCCAGTGGACCTTTCCTATATATATATTAATATTGCGGAACAGGACTACATCTGTGCAAATTCTAACGAATTTTGATAAAAGCTCCCATATCAGTGCAGATCTGTTTACTTGGAATATCAACTAGTTCAGCTAGAAATACCATACTTTCGGATCTTTCTTTAATACTGAAGTACATGTGTTGTGGAAAATTCACACGGAATGGATTGTGACTAGATTTATAGTATTATACAGCCAGCTAATGCTGTATAATAGCTAAATACTAAATAAATGCACCTGAGGCGGGGCTGAAATGGCGAACGACGGCGGGACGCTTCCGGGTAATTGACTACGGAGAACGGAAAGGGGACGTTATTTGGCAGGTTGAGAAATCATGTTTCGCAGCGTTTGCTAATCATTTCCAACCTAGTGATACATTTACAGTGTCTCGTAACAACGTGCGACGATTATAGCGGAGGGAAGTGACGGAAGTGACGGAGAGATGCTGACGATTTAACGCTGACCAATCAACGACTGATAAGGAAAACGGGGGCGGGCTTCAGGCTTTGTCACGTGAGCAAGATGCCTATTTTTACCCCCCTAAATAAATGTACACTAATTAGTTTAAATAATGTGGGCCATTTCCATCAGACCCCTGTAATGAAAGCTTTTCATAAATTTCTAGTGACGCTCTTGCCTGTGCGTAATGATTTTAAGAATATGAAGGGCATTTTGTGACAATACTCGATAAGTTAAAGTTTATTTAAATGATTCTTTAATTTACAATTGTCATGTAAACGAGTTTTTATAAATATGCCTCATATCATTATTGAAACAATCATTTAAATTGCTATTTAAATAATTTAAATGATACCAGCAACCATTAAATGTATCTGTCACTCATCAAAGAATTAAGTGGGCGGCCTCTAAAGTCACTATGTTACAAAAAAATCGATCTCCCCTAGACGACTGAATTCTCGTTTATAATCGCGTTTTGTCTTTTCTGTCCCGGGGCTGTATGTGTCCTAACTTCCCAAAATCCTAAATAAGCTCTCCTAACTTTAGGGTAGCAGTTAAGGTGTCCTAACTTTCACTGGCCACCACATAGTGTTTATGGTTGCTGGCATGTGGTATAATTTCAATGTTACTATAAATAGTTATTTAAGTGATTGTTTAATTATAATTTAAGTAATAATTTAAATGACATTTGTAAATACTCATTTAAATGACAACTTCAATTAATTTAGATAATCATTTAAGCCTAAATGACATTCAATTATTAAATATTGTGACAAAACACTCGCTGTATTAGGGAGGCGTGATTGAGCAATATGTCAAATGTTTTTGTGTTCAGAAGTGATAGTCATTTTCTTTAATTAGTGACATACAACAAACAGTACCTGATATTCAACGATACTCAATTTCAACAGTGTCATTTTGTCTTCCCTGTAGAAATTTGAACCTCTTTTTAGAGGAGGGACACCTGTTGCTGTTCTCCTTTGATTATTTTTCATGCAGAACTATTTCTGTTTACTATTATATATTAGTAACTTGTCACATCTAATTTTCTGACGGTTGCAGTTTTCTGTTTACTTTTTAATCCTTATATTTATTATTATTCTTATTCCATTCGCAATTGCCTTAACACTTTAAATATCATAAGAATTAAATATTGACATGAGTTTCTGCTACAGCAGTGTTTCCCAAACAAGTCCTCGCGGACCCATGGGCGGTCAACATTTTTGCTCCAATCCAGCTTTGGCCAGAAAGGAGCTAGGAGGGAGCAAAAAATGGACTGTCTGTGGGTAGCCGTGGACTGGACTGGAAAACACTGTCATAGTGTCCAGAAAACAACAACTGGATGAGGCCTTGCTGAAGATGATAGAAACTGATGGCCTGCCATTGTCAGTAGTGGAAAATGAAGGCTTTAAGGCGTTTGTAAAACCTTTGGATCCAACTTGCACCATCCCTGGTAGGAAGACCTTAAGGAACATGATGGAGAAGAAGGATACAGTCCCCAAAGAGAAGGCCTTGGCTGAGGTACAGTAAATGATGTTTGGACAGTCAGTATTATGGCTGACATGCGGTCTTCCCTGAGCAGGCATGCTTACCTTGCTGTGACCTGCCATTTCATCACACAGGAGGTGAACCTCTCCATTGTCCTTTTGGGAATTTCCACAAACCCACATAGCAGCTACTCTAGCCAAGGTCTAAGACATCCTGATGACACAGGTTGTGCAGCAAATATGATATCCTGTGCAAACCTGCTGAATCACCCTCACATTACCTGTCTTGCCAGTGTTCCCAATCTCATGGCTTAAAAAGTCACTCGTTCCAACCCAAAAGCTTGAGGACATCTGCACTCGTGCCTGCAAAAGTGTGAGGCATTTGAAATCAAGCAGGGAGAGCACTTGCTGCATATCGAAGACGACAGCACAAATGGGCAGGGCACAGCTGAAGCGGACCCAGGAGCCTGACACAGCACTTCTGCAGTGCTGCACAGACTGCGTGGCCAGAGGAAACCACCGGGACCAGTGCTCAAAACTCTTTACACGGACCTTGTTCTGTTATCTGCTGCGGGGTTTGAGACACGTGAGCAGGATCTTTGAGCGCTCTGGCCATTCTACCTAGCCGCTGTGGAGCTGTCTTAGGAGATAAAACAAATTGTGGTATATAAATAAAAAATAAAAGAGAAACAAAATATTACATTATTACCCTAGTACTAACAAAGAATGCAAATAAAACTAAATTACACAAATCTGATATGACACAAACAGAATAACACAACAGTAAACAGAATCTGATTATTGTACAATTGTACTTCAAACAAGAGACACACAAACTAAATTGCATGACTGCCATCTAAACCCTCACATTTCCTTATTATTTCATAGGAAATCTGCCAAGTAAGTGGTAGAGGGTGCTCCAAACTACTTTAGAAGTACACCTGAATTCGCACTGAAATACTGATTATGACGTCAGCAACATAGCAAAAAAAAAAAGTTGGAATGCTAAAACAAAACATCTGGTTGAATGTCTCAGTACTAATTAGGTTTATTGGCAACAAGTCAGTAAGATAATTGGGCATAAGAGCCTCCCAGAGAGGCAAAGATTCTGTAGTGAAGATGAGGAGAGGTTCATCATTCTGTGTGGGTAAATAGTGCAACAATCTAAGAATAATAGTCCTCAACGTGATATTGCAAAGAATTTTATAATTTCATCATCTATGGTACGTAATACCATTAAAAGATTCTGAGAATGCGGAGAAATCTCTGTACGCAAGGCCGAAAACAAATATCGGCTAGCCGTGATCTTCGGGTCCTCGGGCGGCACGGCATTTAAAAACTGACAAGATTCTATAGCAGAAATAACTGCATGGGCTCAGGAACACTTCTGAAAACCGTATCTAAACACGATCCAGGAAACCAGCCGACCTCTGTGGGCTTGAGGTCATTTAAGATTGACTGAGGCGAAATGCAAAACTGTGCCATGGCCTGACGAATCAAAATGTTGTTGGGTAGCTTGCCAACCTGGGAAGGCACCATTAATGCTGAACGATATATACAGGTTTTGGAGCAAAATATGCTGCCCACCCAGACCACATTTTTTTTTTTTTAAAGAAGGCCTTGTATATTTCAGCAATACAATGCCAAATTACATCCTCCACATCTCAGAACAGCATGGCTGTATATTTTGAAGAGTCCAGGTGCTAGACTGGCCTGCCTACAGTCCGGATCTGTCACCCATTGAAACATTTGGCACATTATGAAATGAAAAATACAACAAAGGAGACCCAAACTGTTGAGTTGAAATCCTCTATCATGGCAAGAATGGACCATTTCACCTTCAAATCTCCAGGCTCCCTCCCTCATTAAGACGTCATCAGCTATCTAGTTCACACCATATCTCGATACTCGAGTGGGCAGTTTAAAGCTTATAAAGGAGCAGCCAAAACCAGTTTTTGCATTAGAGAGAAAGTAACATTGTTTTTGACCAATGTCAGTGGAAATTATGAAAATAAAAATGAAGAGCTTTCGTGTGATTCACAAATACTACATAAAGGTTTTCACAAATATGTATTTTTGACAAAATATTCCAGCAAATTATTTTAAGTTCAAAGTGCCCTTTTTGGCCCCATCTTGACCCAGGGCCCGGGGTTACTGACCCGGTCTGGTTTTGACCGCAGCCCTGCCTAAGTCCGCCAGTGTACACCGCAATAATGTGATATTTCTTTAAGACTTTGTTCACTTGTTGAAACCTTTTTCTGTCTTTCTTTAAACTTTCATTACACTTTATACTGTGAGATCAAAGGCAAATTTCCAGCCTTGATTGGACAATAAAGATCTATTCTATTCTATTCTATTCTATTCTGACTCATTATTTACTGGTAGAATAAAATACAATAATGTCACACTTAAGTCCCCATTGTAGTATTTTAATGGGTGTCAGTATTTCGTTAAACGAACACACCTAGCTATCGTAGGCTTTTAATGCACATAGTTGGATTGACACGTGATAAATCAACCAGCTGAAGGGGCGCTACCTCCGCAGTGTCGAGCGCACCGCTACTGTATTTTTGCAAACCGCAAGGTGTCACTATTCTTATTGTTTTCAAAGCTCCGCAGGGGCTCCACACGAGGGCGCTGATGTCACATAAAACGAATGCCTATCTGGTCCTAGTGTGAAAGGTAATTCGCTACTTTACAAAATGAGAGTAAAGTAACAACAAAAAAACGGCATACAGCCGCACTAAATTGTAGGGCTTGGTTTTAACTGCTTTAATTTCTTTTTCTTAGTTATTTGTATCCAAAATCACCTTGTTCTCTGTCCTA
>JAODKN010000063.1:14069068-14088932 GCA_026774425.1 Petrocephalus zakoni
CCCCCCCCCCCCCCCCCCCCCCCCCCCCCCCCCCCCCCCCCCCCCCCCCCCCCCCCCCCCCCCCCCCCGATTGGAGGGAGAAAGGGCGAGGGAGCATAGGATGGATAGGGAGGGGATTGAGAAAAGCAAGAGAGAGCAAGAGATAGAGGAAATCAAGAGGAGGAGAGAGGAGGAGTGTGTGAGAGTGATAAAGAGAGAGGGAGGGAGAGCAGAGGAATTTATCTTTGTGCTCATATGTATGTGTGGGAATGAGGAGACGGTGGACAGTGTAATAACACATGTTGGGGAGGAACTCTACATAATGCATTACCATTATCACTCTCTCTATGATAATTCTCCTTTCAGGCCAGGATCTGCATTGCCTGGGCTGGTGCAGTGCTTGTGTGGGACTGAAGCTCTGCGTATCTCCCAGTACTGAGCCCCCAATACCTGTGCCCATCAGCTACCTCACCAGCTTGGTAAAAAGTGCCTCTGGTCTGCCGATGTTGTTTTTTTTCATGGGCACGTTTGACTCTGACAAGACTGTTTGGCAATTACGGCAGGAGCCACAATCAGGTTCTCAAAGCAACAAGCTATCATTCTCTTCTTCTCCTGCCGTCAGCGTAGATGAACCCCGCATTTTAGTTCCGATGAGCCCGAATCCCCCAGACACAAACCAAAGGCTAGCTAGTGGAAAAGCTGGTGGAGGCCCACTGTGGAATAGGTACAGAAGAGTCACTCCTGACTAGAGACCAGGAGCTGTTTTCAGCCTTCGGTGAGTTGGCTTATTTTGGCAAGGCTGGTTTTCATAAATTATATAAGAAATGGCACATGCTCCCATTACCAAATGATTCCACAGGAAGCATAGCTCGCCATCATTTATTGCTACTTATTGATGCCTATGTTAGGTCCAAGGAAACCGGACTTGGAAACCCAAAGTAAGTAATAAAATCTGCGTAAGTTATTTTTCCCAGCTGGAACTTCATTCACTGGGGCAAATCTACGGTAATACATATGATTCACAACAGTTCAAGTTTATTTATATAGCACATTTACAGACAACCACTTGCTGTCTCAAAGTGCATTACGTATAATAAAAATACACCGCAACAAACATGTAAGAAGAATAAAAAAGAAAAGAAGTCATATTAAAATTAATCAGTATAACTATAAAATAAATCGTAATAAATTAATCAGTATACCTAAACTATAAAATAAATAGTAATAAATGTCAAGCACAACTGGAATTAAAAGCCAATACAAATGAATGCGTCTTAAGCAGAGACTTAAAACGTTCAAGGGTCTGAGCAGCTCTGATATGAAAGGGCAGAGCGTTACATATTTTATATGCAGCGATGGAAAAAGCTCTGTCACCTCTGGTCTTTAATCTAGAAGTTGGAACATCAAGAAGCAGCTGCGATATTGACCTCAGTGCTCTGACTGGAGCATGGTGGTGCAACAACTCAGGTAAGTAATCAGGTGCATTTCTCTGAAGTGATTTACAAACAAGTAATACAATCTTAAACTGGATCCTGAAAATTACAGTAAGCCGGTGCAAAGAGGCCAGTACAGGAGAGATATGGTCACGCTTTCTCTTTCCGGTAAGCAAGCATGCTGCTGCATTTTGGACCATCTGCAGACGATGAAGAGACGACTGATACTGCCCATAGTATAGTGCATTGCAATAGTCTAACCGGGATGTAATAAATGCATGGATGACTCGCTCAAATTCGTTTTGAGAACGATACGGCTTCACCTTTGCTAAAGTTCTCAGATGAAAAAAGAAGGTTTTAACTACGGAGCTTATATGTTTGTCCAGTTTAAAAGCACTATCACAAGAGGGATTTTAAAAGCTACATTTAATTTATTAAACCACAATCAGTTATAAAACATCTCTCAACAACAAGTCCCTTTTTCTCCAGTTTATGTGGAGCCTGGCCCACTTACTGCAGAAACACCATAACTGGAAACAACTCAAGATGTTCCAGTATTAGTCAACATTTAAATTTAGGCAGAAGTACACTGTAGTACTTTTAAAAACTTAAAAAAAACTCTCTCCTGCATGGTCATTCTTTAAATTTCCAACACTTTTTAGCCTAATAGTCCCTTGCTGGGCCTTTAATGGGTGTGATAGACTGCATAACAGACCACAGATATCAATGGCTTAGGAATGGATGTGTGACGTGGATGCTGACGTGCAATACACACACCGGAAACCCACACAGACCTGTACAACACACACACACACACATACACACACACACGTATACAGTCACCAGCCAGGCTCAAGAGCACCATTGCAAACTGGTGTCTTCCTGCCTCGTCAGAGACAGCAATCAAATTCGAGCCCCTGTAGTGATAATGAATAAATTAGCCATCGATTTTGGGAAGTTTGGGGCCTGTCCTTCTCCCCCCTTTCCGCCATCATCTTCCTCAGCTCAGTCTCTGTTCCTATGTCACGCGCTGCGCTGCCATGTTTCATTTGCCTCAGAAGTACATTAGTCTGTATGAAATCCACTCACGGCCATTCATCAAGCATTAACTGTTGCTACAGTTCACAAAAAAAAAATACAATGCAGTTTTACATCTAACCAGAAGTGCAAATAGTTGTGTAAGGTGCTTAGAAGCTTATATTTAGAAGAGGGGATATAAATAAATGATATAAGGTTATATAAACATTAAATATATGCAGACTGGAAAGAAATGGCTGGCAAGGCAAAAAATATACAAATAATTATAATACAAAGTAGAAAAAAAAGTGTTCCTGGGGCAATATTTACATATAGGAGCGTGTAGGATGCTATCAGGCTTTATGCAACATTGGCATGTACAGAATAAAAATAATTTACTGTTCGGCACTATTTACCAATAAGGTGTAAAGGATTGAGACATGCGTGAGTTAAATGCAGATGAGATTAAAGAATATTTTGCACAGTATATTATAAGTACAAACAGTTGCAAATGATTACTATATACAAAACAGAACAGATGGGGGAACACAGTGTCGAATGTAAGGTCCATGGTGGGGGGGGTGTTTGGGAGTGGGCTAGTGCAGGGTTTGAGAGTTAAGCATGGTGATGGTATTATGAAAAAAGCTGTTCCTGAGCCTGCTGCTATGGGACTTCAGGCTCCTGTGCCATCTTTCTGATGGACTCCTTTCTGGGTGTGTGAGGGATCTCCGATAATAGAGCAGTCCCACCTCATACACTGCCGTGGTAGGAGGTCAGCGATGGCCGGCAGCGGGGCAACGGTGATCTGCTGGGCAGTTCTCACCACCTGTGGCAGAGCCTTCCTGTCACCTATGGAGCAGATGCCAGACCATGCCGTAATACAGCTGGTCAGGATGCTCTCAGTAATGCATCTGTAGAAGATCTGAGGAGGATCTGAGGAGAAAGGCAGGCATTCATTAGCCTCCTCAGAACATAAGGCGGTGCTGCCCTTTTTAACCAGGCTGGAAGAATTAAGGGACGAATGAATGGGGACATGTCTGCTGCTTTTGTACTTCCGGTCCACAATAAGTTCTTTGGTCGTATTGGTTTTGAGGGCAAAGTCATTGCCAGGACACCATGATGCCCAGATGTTTGACTTCCTCCAAGTAGGCAGATTCGTCATTATCGCTTATCAGTCCTTGAGCTTATTGATCAAATTAGACGTGATAACTGTATTAAATGCTGGGCTAAAATCAATGAATAACATTCTGACATAGAAGTCAGGGTAGAGTGAAAAGTTGTGGATACAGCATCCTCAGTTGACCTATTGGAATGGTAAGCAAAGCAGTAGGGATCTAGTGTAGGCAGTCTGGACTTGAGATGAGTCAAGCAAAGCACTTCAACTTGGTGAAGATGGCGGTGAGTGCTACTGGTCAGAAGCACCCTGGAGTGGATAGCTTGGGCACAGGCACAATAGTTTTCAGTTTATAGCACATTTTCAGTGCTTTTATAGTGTATTTACAGTGCATTGACAGTGTGTTTACTTAGTGTGTTTATAGTACATTTACAGTGTATTTATGACGTTTACAGTACATTGACAGTGCATATACATGTACAGTGTTTTTACAATGCAATAACAGTGGATTTAGAGTGCGTTTATAGTCTCCCTTGCATGCTGGTGTTCCCCTCTCTTCACCGACATTTCAGTCAGCCAGCTATGGAAACATGCCATGAGAATTAAATGAGGTAAGAGGCCCTTTTTCTGGCAGGGTCTGAGACCAGGAAGTGGGCCTGAATTACGCCCCCCACCCCCTCCTTTATACAGGCCGGACAGCCTGTTCACTCTGGCCAGTCCATCCATTCATCTTCTACCTGATTATGCAGTGCAAGGTCGCGGGGGTGGAGGTTTGGGAGGATGGGGGACTGGAGCAGATTTCAACTGGATTCATGGAATAAGTGATAAAGATAACAGTTTGTACATGGTGGCTTTTGTGTTGTTAGATGTACTCTTGGAATAATAATAATACTATCAGGGAAGGCAGGGGACAGGCTGGTCTGCATCTGCAGTGCCTGTTGTTCACTGTGTCTATGCAGGTGTGTGGGAAAGAGATAGAGAGACAGGGGGAGAGAGAGGAGAGAGAATGACCATTGCAGGGCATTTTCATGCCTGCATTTGAAGTTATAGCACTGCTCCTCAATGTGCTGATTTCCTAACCCAACGAGTGACATGTATGTTTTTACACAGCTTTTCCCAGAGTGATGATGTAAATCATCCACCCTGATCTGCTAATTTATTACTTTATTTAAGTATTTATTTGTTTGTTTGTGTATTCTATTTGTTTATTTATTTGTTTCTGGAGCAGTCGCTTAGCCACTCGAGTACCACAGCCCTACCATTCATCCCTACCAGTAAAACTCCAGGGGACCATCCCTGGCGGCTATGCATGGGTGCTGGCTGACAGACACGTCATCTTTTGGGTCAGGGTGCCTCGCACATCCTACCAAATTGAACCATCACTGCCGTCCCAGCAGGTTCCCCTCAGCGAGGGAGCGCTGCCTTGTCGCCGCGAAAATAGCTGTTGTCACATTCAGCGAGATCAGGGTATTACTCATCACTCTTCCCGACGCGCACACCTCTCCCTCTTGGCTGCTGCTGCGGGTCGTGGGGCAGTAACCATATTTCTGGGGCAGGAATTCGCCCTGCATTGAAGTCACCATCTTTGCTCCTCCCTTTGACTACGATTTCAGGTCAGCATCCCTGCTCTAGGGTCCACGTGAGCTACTGATACAGTATTCAGTGAGTGAGTTTGTGACCATAGGAGTTTGGGGTTCTACCAGTCTGTGTCAGGGGAAGCAAAAACATATGATTTTACGTGTGTCTTTACAGGAAGAAAAGACTCCTTCTGGGTCATGGGATTCCTCTCATTTGTCTTGTCTTTTCTCATGCAGCAATTGAGTTTACAGAATTTCCCAAAGCAGGTTAAGGATACACTGTCCGACGACATTAGGCTCAAATCCTTTTTTTGCATCCGTGTACCAGTCTCATTCCCCCGGCGGC
The DNA here is from genome assembly GCA_026774425.1 of Petrocephalus zakoni. Lineage (NCBI taxonomy): Eukaryota > Metazoa > Chordata > Actinopteri > Osteoglossiformes > Mormyridae > Petrocephalus > Petrocephalus zakoni. Next base: position 14,074,535 of record JAODKN010000063.1, read on the forward strand.
TGATTTTTTGGGTCATTTCTCTGGATTGGGAGATTTCAGCTGGGAGATGAGTAAACATCTATGAAGGGCTTTAATCGAACCTAAATGCTTGATTTACACATTCACCAGTCAGCCCAAAGATTATTGTCCAAAGCTGTGTTAAAGCGCAAGAATTGTATTTGCTATTTATTTTTGAATTACTATTTATATTGTTTTGGATTCTACATTGCTTACAAGGGCTATTCAGAATACTAATTTTATTTTTCAGGGAAGTGACCCACTGAATTTTTTTTCGACTAGCTACTTTTACATCTAAATCTATAGCGTTGCACTTCAACCACTCACAATGTCTTCCGCATCACCCCTGTGTTTTAAATATTTATCAAAATCTGAATCCTCAGCATTCACCAACTGAGTGGGATGGATCTAAAAGTGCCCCCAGGATAAAATTTTAACGAACACAATTAAAAACAATTCATAACACATTCACAGCACGAGGCAATCCACTGACATGTAATTCATTCCAAAGTGATTAATCAAATGATTTATACCATTTTATTTCATTTTAATGGGCTGCTTTATGCACAGCTGTGGAGCAAAAGGAATATTTAATCAGAGAATTATGATTTTTTTTTTTTAAACAGAACAACATAATAATAGGAGGATATATTTATGGGCACACCTGTTTGTGTGTACTGGTGTGAATGAGAGTAATTATGGGTGTCTTGTATTTTGTTTGATTGCTAATGGTTAAGGTCAGGGCTGAGTAGGGGTTAAGGCTGTTATGTTAGGGTTAGAGTTCTCCTCATAGAAATGAATGGAGAGTCTCCAAAAATATATAATTAACAAATGTGTGTGTGTGTGTGCGTGCGTGCATGTGTGTGTCACGCTTCCAGCCACCTATAAACTCCCCTGGCCTGGTAGGGGACCGACTTGAAGAACACCTTGGCTCTGAGCCAAGTCTTCAAAAACGGGAAGCTAGGATGAAGTTCGAAAACTCTCGTCTCTCCTCCGCCCCATTGACCAAACCTTCAGCTACACCCTGTCCCTAAAGTATGACTCACACATGCAGCACGGCACGTGTCTAGAAAGGGGCCTAGCAGAACCCAGGCTTGTCATAGACAAAAATATCTTTATGTTAATAGTAGCTATTCATTCCCTTTCCTCAGTAGCACTTTCTGCTGAGTGCCTTTTGTGTACTTCCACCATGCCATGCTGAGTACCTTGTGTGTACTTCCGCCATGTCATGCTGAGTACCTCGTGTGTACTTCCACCATGTCATGCTGAGTACCTTGTGTGTACTTCCGCCATGCCATGCTGAGTACCTCGTGTGTACTTCCGCTATGCCATGCTGAGTACCTCTTGTGTACTTCCGCCATGCCATGCTGAGTACCTCTTGTGTACTTCTGCCATGCCATGCTGAGTACTTCTGATATGCCATGCTGAGTACTTCCGCCATGCCATGCAGAGTAACTCGTGTGTACTTCCACCATGCCATGCTGAGTACCTTGTGTGTACTTCCGCCATGCCATGCTGAGTAACTTGTGTGTACTTCCACCATGCCATGCTGAGTACCTTGTGTGTACTTCCGCCATGCCATGCTGAGTACTTCTGCTATGCTATGCTGAGTACCTCGTGTGTACTTCTGCCAGGTCATGCTGAGTACTTCTGCCATGCCATGCTGAGTACCTCGTGTGTATTTCTGCCATGTCATGCTGAGTACTTCCGCCCTGCCATGCTGAGTACCTCGTGTGTACTTCCGCCATGGCATGCTGAGTACCTCGTGTGTACTTCCGCCATGCCATGCTGAGTAACTCGTGTGTACTTCCGCCTTGGCATGCTGAGTACCTCGTGTGTACTTCCGCCATGGCATGCTGAGTACCTCGTGTGTACTTCCGCCATGTCATGCTGAGTACCTCGTGTGTACTTCTGCCATGTCATGCTGAGTACCTCGTGTGTACTTCCGCCATGCCATCCTGTGTACCTTGTGTGTACTTCTGCCACGCCATGTTTCTCCCATCTTACTGAAGTCACTCTCCTGCATTTGGATCCTGAGTTCAGTCTTACATTATGGATGATATAAGCTCCGGCCTGCTTGGCAGTTGCCACGGACAACGCGGGCACAGCACAGGGAGCCTCGTGGCACCGCATGTGCCCTTTAGATAAAACGGCGAGGTCTTCTGCCAAGCAGGGGGTCTTTATTATTGCTTTGCTCCATCCCAGGGCACGAGACCTGGCACTGATGGCACACCGCTTAGCATAATTTACACCAAGTCAGGAAAAATTAAATTCCGCCTAGGCCCATGAGAAAATGTATTGCCAATGCAGAAAGCAGTGGAAGCGCCTGTCAGCAAAAAGGGGCACCAGCCGAGTCTGGGGGCTCCAGCGCCTATTACTACAACCTGGCACGTCTTTGGCGGCCGTCGTGACTGGCGTCCAATCAGGAGACAAGGGTGTGAACGAGGGATTTGAGGAAAAGGACTCGAGGTGGCAACCCATGAAAGACCTAGCAGGGAAATGGCAGCATCACATTTAGAGCCTGTTGCGGAGGGTGGGGGTGGGGGGAGCGATCATTTCCGCTCAGGATTTCTATTAATAGCAGTAACGATAAATTCTGGCTGTATACAAGTCAGTGTTCCGATAATAATGATGATCCAGCAGTGGTCTCACTTGGCACCAGGCCTCGGGCTGCCCAGGCACTGCAGTATCACTGGGATAATCTATTGCTCCCGCGTTAGATGCATCCTATTTTTGGACTTTCCCCCTTTCACTGTATGTTACCGATGCTGCCCCCCCCGCCCGCCAGTGATTCTGCTGATGCTCGCATTCCTCTCGGCAGCCGGTGCCCCCCCACACGCTCTGATACACTGTCACACATTCAGATCTCCATCGACCGGTTTGCTCACGGAGGCACGCACTAAATGCCGTGCGTGTCTGCTAAGATATGAACTGGCATTTTACGGGGGGGGGGGGGGTGAGGTCGGAATTGTGTGAGGTAGCTCTGTATCGTGTAAAAAAATTAAAGCCCAGTAGTGTGATGAGCTTTGATATGATCTTGTTACCTCTCAACACACTATTATTGAACTGGAGTCCCCATGGGGTCATGTGAGGTGGTTGGGGGACGAGGGGGGTGGTCAAAGGAACCTGTAATTTGTGTGAATGTGTGATATCACCAGCAGCATGCAGTGGCCATGAACTGTAGAATCCAAAGTATCAGTGAAAAACAGAATCCTCTGTGGAAATTACTGTAGAAGATCTACTGCTATGAATATAAGGTCATTATATATACATGATATAAAGGCCAATAAATAAGCAAGCGGACATGGGGCACGCTTACCCTGCTTAATGTAAGGAAGTCAGCCACACACACTGGGGGGGGGGGGACTTCAGAATTCCCTCCCCAAGTGACCGATGACGACCAATTATCCGGCGTCTCTCGCTCTCCGCGGTTAGACAGCTCCGTGACATTGCCCCCCCCACCACTAGGTAGGTGGAAGCATCCACAGTGTCTCTGGGGCTCCTCTCACTCTCAGCAGAAAGCGGGTGGTGGGGGGGCGAATCTCTCCTTCTAAGATGACCATACCCCCCCCCCCCCAATTAACAGATCTGGCCTAGACTCACTGTCACTTTACACCAATCATGTATTTTTGGCATATCCCTGATTCACCCACTGGCCTTTTTGTAGCGATTCATTACCTTCAGGGGGAAGGGGGCCGACACAGGTCACCCTCCAAACCCCACCACACTGGCAGTCTGCGCTCCACCATCTCACTGCAGGCCCATTCCATGTTTTCCTTACACAATATGCCTCCCCACTCGCTACATCGGTTAAATGTAATTGCTGTGATTGCACAGTAACTGTACAGGAAGCTGAGCGTACATCAGCTGTGATGGTGGAGTGGAGTGGAAAGTCTCCTGGCATGTGCCCGTCCCCTCAGAGCGGCCATCTGCCATCTCCCTCATGGCTCTAGCGGTTCGGATATCACACGGCCCTTTAAACGCGTCCCACGGGTGTCATCGCCATCCACGTCACCCACGCCGCCATCTTTTTTAATTGGGCGTGCTTTGGCGACACCCCTGTGAATCACAGGTTCTGCATTGCGGGGGTTAAGTGATGCCTGCAACGAGTTTTTGGGAGCGGTGTCTTGGATGATGAACTGTTTGAGGCAGCCTGGGAAAGGTACTCGCCTGTCAAACCAGCCCTGATGCCAGCAGTAATTAAATGTGTCCCTTTTATCCAGAAGTGGGGGGTGGGGTGGATTTGGAGATAACTTTGATGGGCCTACAAAGGCTCCTGGGGGGTGGGGGGGGGGGTGGTATTAGACTATAAAGGAGCGTAATCCGATAACGATCAGGACACTAGCTGTGAACATTACTCACTGAGCTCTGGAATCGAGGAGGCAGTGCGAGAGGAAACAGGCGACAGCCTAGCGGATCCAGCACACAGATATAAATAGTCGGGTAAACACGGAAAACACGGACACACGCACGCACACACACGCACCCACAGGCCTGCATGGTGATACATGCAGCACTCCATCTAATCTGTCCATGGGGGGGAGGGGGGTTATTTATACCCGCCCCCCTGAAGAATAATCTGCTTCTGGAGACAGAATGAAGGTCCAAGATGTTGATCTAAAGGAGGCTGATTCTGCTTTGGTGGTGCCTACGCTGTCTGTAAAACATGGGTTGTTTATGCGGGAAACAGGCACGGTATTTATTTAATATCAGGCATTTACCCCCCCCCCCCCCCTGCAGGAATGGGCGGGCGTTGCCGTGAGAAACGACTCATCGTTTTCTGCCAGCGTGGGCCGGGCATGCTGGAGGTCGTTATGCCCTGGAGGGGGGCAGATGAAGGGCCACGTTCTCTGGAAGCTCTGCATGTGAGCGGCACAGAGCTGAGCACTGCATGGAATGGGAGGGAAGACAGGCAGAGACGGGGGAGATGGGGGGAGTGAGAGAGGGAGAGAGGGAGAGAGAGAGAGAGAGAGAGAGAGTGGGGGAAGCTCGTTAGAACACCGTCTCCACTGCAGAGCTTCCCCTGAAGAAATCACCTCTCCCACTCTAATTTTTCTGCTGAAGTCACAACTAGTGGCAGTGAAACAAATGCCCCACTCCCCACTCCTGCCATGCCCCCACACAAACCCCGCCCTCAATCCAGCATGCTGGAAATGCAGACGAGTGCAGGGGTTGCATTTGCTGTGGATGTTTTTCATGGTAATCGTGTGTATGTGTAAACTCAAAACCCATCTTTTCAGACAGGCCTACTCACTTTAGTCTCAGTCGCTGCTTAATTTTATTCATGTGATTTAATTATTTTATAAATTTTTAAATTGTTTTTATTGTCTGTGCTCTGTGAAGTGACCTTGGGTATTAGAAAGGCGCCCACAAATAACATGTAGTATTATTATTATGTGCACAGGTATGGAGATTACAGGGCTTAGGGTGCATGTACTGTGGGGGGAAGGTGGTTCAGATTTCATGATGAAAGACCATTTCAGTTATCGGTTGTCCTTTTGAGAAAGGACTGGAAAGCTCCCCGCAGGTCTGGCTCTACCCCTTCAGGGACCCTACACAAAGGTTTATTTGGGCGCCCCCCCGTACCGAGAAATCTGACAATCATTTCAGTCCCTCTGCTATGCAGGTGATGCGGGGGCCCGAGGCGACTGAGGAGCGTGTAATAATGCGAATATGTCAGCTGAAGTTAAGCGGGAGATAGTGAGCCGGTCACGGTCAGATCAGCCAGGTTACAGGTGTTATTAGCACAGAGGAGACGGGGGTGACCCTGCTGCTTTTCAGTCATCCGGCCAGGGGATGGGGGGGTGGGGGTCCCCACATTCTGCTGGGTTCCCCCTGGGCAACATCTGCCTGAGAGGTATCGTCCAATCTCTGTTACACGCCATGACCCAGGAGCTCTGTTGCTGCCCCCTGTGATGGATGTGTGCATATATTCCTGTGTGAGACTGCGCATTAATTCCTGCTTCGAGCACTGCCGGCATCGTCCCCATTAGTTTTCTCCCACCGTCCTCCTTCCTCCCCATCCCTCCACCTGCCCGAGACGTCACTCGTGCATGAGCACAGATCTGCCTGCCTCCCCGTCCCTCCCGAACACCCACAACGTGCCAGTGGAGAGTCCCCCTTCCCTGCAGCGTTACGGCTCCGGTTAGCTGCCGGGAGGGAGAGTCTGGCTCTCTCTCTCTCACACACACACACACTCACACACACACACACACACACACTTTGTCTGCCTGCTACGCTCCCTTCATCTGTGTGCCTATTTGTGTTCAGCCACCTGGATCCTGTGAGCTATGAGAAGGATATTAGCGGCCAGATCGGCCGTTTGGTCCAATTGGATCAGCACTACTTCGGCCACAAGTTTTACTAAGTTCACGCGACATGATTTTAGCCCCGATTTTCAGCTCGCCGAGTTTTTGGAGATCGCAGACAAAACCCCCAGATTGGAGGCAAATTGGGGTTTGAGCAACATTGGCAAATTGGCACTTGATGGCTATGAGGGAACTGATGTAAGGTGCACCCAGACGGAGACGACCGTCGGCATCTCCGAATCCTGTAGGTGGGAAAGTGTCATGTGGCAGGGTTCCGTTAATATAGAAACTAGAATATATAAACAGTTTTAGTGTTCAGGTCATTTTATATATATAGTGCTCCCACATATAAAATTTTGTATATGCCGGGTCACGACAGACCTAAGGTAGGTGATACCTTTTCCTAAAAGTTCCATATAGGGTTAATATGCCACATGCTTGTAAATGTCAAGTATATTTGTTGCCTTTTGAATTTGTAGCGTGTTGACACTAGAATTGTGATTTCCCAGTGTCATTCACATGTGTTTTCATGACAAAACACGGTTTGGAGACCAGTCAGGCTCATCTGCGATTGCTCTGGTCTTGTAACACTCACTTGGTGCCTTTTGAGAACCTGCCTGCATTAGAATGGAATGTAAATGTTACGTAGACCGATGCGAGAGTAAAGTAAGGGTCCGTATGTATTTCAAATTTTTTTTTGATCAGTTTTGGATTTCAAGTTTTTATATTCTGCCTAACTGAAAAAAGGCATTAAAATGCACACAGAAGCACAAACACATGGCCCGTTCCCCAGCATGGAGATGTGTATTTATGGTCCACTTGAAGTTATTTCTAAGTGCTCCCATCCTTTCTATTTTACCTTTGAACTGGACGGTGCTTTGTAAAAAAAAATACATGCAATGAAACAGTGCACCATGATAAAGTCATACTTCCAAAGATGTGTGTGTGTGTGTGTGTGTGTGTGTGGGGGGGGGGGGGGGGGGGTACCAAATGGCCACCACAATGTGATAAGTTTTTATTTTGTTGTTTTGGTTACCTTTTTAAGCACTCCATCTTATCATTTTTCAGGTCCCCACAAGGATCTGTGAAGGCAATCAAATGTAAATTGAAAATGCCAAAAGTCTTGTCATTTGTTTGTTCACTTATGGTTAAGGTTAGGGCTGGGCAGGGGTTAAACGTGTCTTATTGGGATTAGAGTTTTCCCCATTGAAATGAATGGAGAGTCCTCACAAAGATATCACACAACATGTGTGTGTGTGCATGTTTCCTGCATCTGCTCTGGTTACCTCCTGCAAGATAAAACATGTACTTACCTTAACCAGTGACTTCAAATCATGCCAAGTGTGTGAATGTCTGTACAGTATGTGCATGTGCGTGTGTCCTGCGATAGACTAACACCCTGTCCAGCGTGTACTGCTACCTGGGAAGGGCTCCAGGCTCACTCTGACCTAGAACTGGGTACACAGGTTTGGAAAATGGATGGATTAAAAAAAAAAATAGATGAACCCAGGGGCCACAGAACATGCTTCTCTGCAGATATGTTAACAGAAATAAAACTAGGTCTGTGAGTACAATTAAAAGGCACCTTGAGAAGACAGGCAGGGCCAGTGGTCAGCACATGGTGCAGCAGCTTTCGGTACCTCTCCTGCCGCACAGTGACACACTTTGCATTTCGGTTTTTGTCCCCTTTAACGCTGCCCCCCCTTGCCAATCTGGAGTGAAATTTCACCACAATGGGTCCAGGTCCTTAGCGCAAACGGTTATGTTGAACCCCATTGAGCCGTGGAATTCAATAAATTATTCATGAGTGATAATGGCTGAAGTTAAATTGCAAAAGTAAATTCTCCCAAGTTCTCTGAGGCAAGGATTTTATTGAACAACCAAGGAATGTTTGATGGCACCTGTAAGTCGCCATGTAAGGACTTCAAGACAGCAAAGAGTGGGCTGAGATCTCGCTCGAGGTAAAGCACTCTGAAAATATAACTCTTATCCTACCAAAATGCATCACTTGGCAGCCTTTACGCTAAGCCAATGGGCACAAGTCACCCCAAAGGAAATACTCTGTGAACATATGAGCACAGATAAACAACTAGAAACAATCAAGAAGATATCAACTTCCCAAAAGACTGAATCAAAACAGAACTGTACTGTAGCGAACATGACTCATGAGATGATACAGTCAGGTCAGTATTTTTATGTAGGTAAGTGATGCCAGGTTGGACATACCAGCATAATGTTTCTCAAATTCCCCTTTTGCAGTTGCGTTGCTGTACCACTTAAAAAGTGCACTGCACCAAGCATAAACCATTGTGTCTTCAGTTTAGTCATGACCTTAAACATATGTATAATAAAGGATATATTCTTAGCTCAGCTTCCTGTGTTAAACCTCCCATGCCGAAGCAATGTCTGACGTCTCAGAGTGCAGGGCATGCGGCTGTTGAGCGATTGAGGACCCTTATCTCTATGAACGAGCCAGCCGTGAATGGGGAAGAGCTGGTGGAGGCCCGATCTATCAGCATCGCCGGGCTGGAATGGTAAAGGGGAAGCCTGGCCCAGTTCAAGTGGAGTCTCTGGACTTCCTGAAAGTTCTGACTTCTCAGCTGAGAGTAAACAACTTCCCCCAAGACCAGTGCCATCCGGAGACCTCCGCAAGGTCACAGAACTTCTGTTGTTAATAACCAACCTGTATTCAATGGAACTCATCATTTGAATTATCTGTCTTTCCTTTCCTGGACAAATATTTACTCTGTATGATTGAGTCATGTGTATGATACCTTGTGTACCAATATTCAGTGGTTGGTTTATAAGTGTAATGAAAAAAAAACAAAGAATTTTACAATGAGTGAATGTTTTGCCACTTTCAGTACAGCAGGCACTCCAGAATGTAACTGCTTCTGCATTTTCTAATTGCTATATATGTTTCTGGTGGAGGGCGGGGGTCCACCGGTAAATCGCTGTAAACAAGAGGATCATTAACAGAAATACGGGCACCCTGGATCTTCAACTGATAAAGTCATTTAGTGATAATGCTCCCCAGAGGCACAGCATGAAAGGAAGAACATAGCGAATAAATAATAAGAGGGAGGCTTCTTTGGAGCTCATCTGGAAAAAAAATCATTAGGCTTCCTCCAAGAACTGCTCGCGAGTTAATCGATGAATCTGTTTTGAATGTCACTAGACCCTGATAGACAGAGCGAGAGAGAGAGAGAGTGTGTTCCTCCTAAATTTTAACACTGGTCAATGAGCAATCAAAAATTTTTATTAGCGAGATCCAAAGACGAACATCCCTCTATGCATTTCATCCCTGTTCCTGCAACATGCCCCATAATGCAGCAGTGAATCAGAAACTCAATATCACACAACCATCCACCACACTCTGAATAAGCTGTGTGCAAGACAGATATCACTGGAAAAAGGGGCATATGCATCATTCAATTACTGGTACGTAGATTTTTAAGTGACCAAAGTCCCCTGCACAGGGGGCAGAATGTCAGCTGAATTGTGTTCTTTCAGCTTCCTGTGTGCAAAACTATGGGCACTCCTTAAATCCATCCTTGGGGAATTCCTTCACTTTATGGGGGTTATTTGTCTAATTGTTGAAACCGTGAGCGAGAGGTGACCTTTGGCGCAGGGGAACATCTGCTGCAGGAACTCACTGAACAGAAGAGGGATGGTCTTTAAACCACAATCCCCTATGGATTAAGAGAGACAATGATGCATCGTTTTCTGTCCATGAACTTCCCTAAACCAACAGTTAGGCAGACTGACTACACTGTGATCAGTGACTCCTTCCCTAATTTGCACAATTAGCACGTCTAATGTCTCGTGGTTGGAAAGACAGATGACATGACAAATTTGGGAGGTGGGGGGGAGAGGGGGGGGTTACTGCTACACCACACCAAACCGTTTAAAACAGGCCATGTCAGGGTGTTTAAAACACACGCTCAGAAATGTAAAACATGCACCGAGAGAGAGAGAGAGAGAAGATTCTGACCCTCTGAGTTGTGTGAAGGCTTAAGGTCCAAGCACAGGGACCACCTTCAGCATCAGCATAAGAGTTTGAGAGCCAATCTCAAATGGTCAATAGGGATGTACATCGAGGTCCTTTTCAGACTGCATTTCAGAGGTGATGGAGATGATTCTGGGCAGTCATGCAATGGAGGTGGCCATATGCCAGTCATACCACAGCTTCCACAATCGCCACCGGTGTCCATGAGATCCACATAAACCATGTCCAGAAGGTAAATTGCATATGCATCAAAGGGCTGTGACAATTGCATATATACATAAATACATTTAATATATGTAATAAATGTAAATCTTCAAAAAAGAAACCCTTAGGACACAGCAAAGAAAAACTTTCTATTCAAATATACAGCGAAGGACGTTCCTGTGATATTTCCAGGAGTTTAGGATGTGCTTAGTGATGTAGCTAAATTAACACAGGGCTCAGTACTGGAGGGCATGCGGTCTGCAGCTGGGAATTGTAATCCGTTTCCTTTCCAAAACGTTGATTATTAGATACATTCACTTTTTAAAAATCTAGTTTAAATGAGCAAATATAGTAACCCGTGTCACCTAACTTTGTTTCACTTGAATCGGGGGCGTGAAGTACCGCCCTCACCTTGAGGATATTAAATCACATTGTAAACGTTTGCATCACCATGTATTTACAGTGTATTCACGTGGGAATTACCCTTGCTGTTTCGGCGAGTGTGACGCAGTCCGGATTTCCCTCCATCTCCACGGTAAAAGGTGATGGAGGTTGAACCTAAAATCACTGAGCACGCTTTGGACTCCGAGAAGACGGCACGCCGTACGTCGGAAGGCACGGGGGGACACCGCAGGCTTTTTGGGAAGCAGAGCCCGAACACCGCGGTGCTGATGAGAAGCTCTCTCATGCTGAAAATCGGATTGGTCCAGCCGTGGACGATTTCTCCGGGTAAGCATCTTTATGATAGCACTTGTTGATACCATACGTACATAAAGTTATAATACAAAAACGAAGTAAGTGTACATGTGCTTATGGTAAGTTACATTTACTCGTTCTCTAGTTGGTCAATGTGATTTCTATTGTACCGTTTCAATAATGTAGTCGTAATGAATTCAAAATCTAATATTAAAATCATGCAAGCATAAAGTTCTGTGTGTATGCCAATGTCGATACTTTTGTTGTTGGTAGCAAACTGGCGTAAATATTGAGCGGATTTTTGCCATTCCTTGCAAGTACATTAACAATTGTACACTCCTGGTGCGCTGGATGTAACGTTCTGCGGCTTCTTGCTTATTCCGTGACCTTTTGGGATCCGTTATTATCCCGCAGATTTTTGCAAATGCACCTTGGACAGCAAGCAGTACGATATTTTTTTATCTTTAATGCGCTTAACTGTTTGTGGTTTTATGAGAGATGGTACCATTGTATTTGTTTTTTGCATAAGAAGTCATCTGTGTTACCTTACACTCTCAGAAAAAAGGGGTACCAATTGGTACCTTTGCTAGTCACTGGGGCTGTACCCTAGCTCCTGGGTCTTGTACCTTTAATGATACAGAAATGGACTATGATGAACTGTGTTGTACCATTGGGGGTACAATAATGTTGTTTGTACCTTGGGGATGCTTTTCCGTACCTTAAAAGGTGCAATTACCTACAGCTAAGGGTACAATTGGCAGACCCTTGAGGATACCGGCCCAGTGAAAAGCAAAGGTACAAAGTGGTACCCTATTTTCTGACAGTGTAGCATATTTATTTCTGTTTGTTATACAGGGGAAAAGACTTCAGGTTGTCAAAAGATGTGGAAGAGCTGGGTCATTCCGACCATTTAGGAGTGCCAATAAAGCCAATAAACCAGCGTGTCAGCAAAGCAGCATGACATGGTTGCAGGACTTACATACTGTACAGTGCTGGGCGGATGGCAAGAGGAGGAACACTCTTACACAAAGTGTAAGGCTTGTGATGTTCTGCTCTGCATACAGATAACTAGGAACTGTTTTGAAGAGTGGCACAAGCAAGAGTGAGCAATATGTTTACACAAATTGCATTTGCCATGTATATTGCTTTAGCTATGTGTATAGAGACTATGTTGTAAACCATTTGAAATTAGCATTTGTACAATTTCTATTTTTCTCAATAAATATTACAAAAAATGAAGATTTCCTCTTGCTTCTCGTACCGAATTCTCTGTTGCGCGTCCTGAAAGTGGGGAGCGGTATGGTAGCTGATGGGTCACTTGTGCACCACCCAGGCCTGATGTGAATTGCTGGTGCATACGTGAACGCACTTACATATTGTCTCTGTGTCTCTGCAACTGTTCCAAACTGCATTTTCCAATATGTATAGTTTGACTTCAGAGTACAAGCTGAATATTAATGTGACATACTTACAACATCCATGTAATTGAATATGAGTTTAGTACCAAAACAAATATATTAAAATTTATTTTCCATGGTGAAAGTTCATGAAATTGACAGAAATGTGTGATCACACGCCAGTCAGTGAAAGTGTGCCCATTACCCGGGGGCTTAGGATGTGCTCGGTGATATAGCTAAATTAATATGCAATTCAGTACTGTAGGGCATGCAGTCTGCAGATGGGATTTTCAACTTGCGAATAATCTGTGTTTGGACTTCATGTTCTGACTTTGGCAGCTAATGGTCAAATTAAATGTTATGAAATTTGGCTGTGATAGTTTCAAAAGGGCCTGCATTCCAGCAGGGACATTTTAGAAAGACCAGGCTGAAGGAACAGGTCTAGGAAAATGGGCAAGAGAGCGGACCGGTATCTCATACCATGTGTGGCATCCCTGAAGATTTCCCTTTTAAGCACAGAAAAGGGCAGAGCTTTGGCAATATGGAGGTATTGACAGGTGAATTCCCTTTGAAAGATGGCCTTCGATTTCTTCCATCTAACACCCCCCCCCCCAAAATCTCTTTTTCAGTGGGGGTGGTGTGTGGGTCATAAGGTTAGGATACTAATGGCGCTTTTCCATGTTCTCCCCACTGAGAGATTATACTCTGGATGCTACATTGGCTGAACATTTTTTTTTTAATGCAGCAACTTGATTTATGAGTGTTTATTTTAATATTGAAGGGCTGGCACTACTTCCCACAAGCCTGAAAGACATCATCACCATTGCCTGGGAAAACAGGTAGGACTCTGTATTGATCAAAACACAAAATCACACACGCGCACGACAAGCAAATGTGTGCAACTTCTAAAAGACAAATGAGCAACAGCTCCTAGTCATCGTGCTACAAATACGGCACATTGGTCTTATTTCCTTTATACACTAGTGCAAACAGCCCTCCGCAAACCTGCCAAGAATCTCCAAATCAAGCACCCAGTCCATTCTGGTCTGAATGAAAGAGCGTCCTTGCTGGGGAATCCATTCCGTATCGATCGCATCATCGAATATGAAATCGGATTCTTTGTGTTCGTTGTTCTACTGCCTCCATATTAAGTGTGTCAAAGACTTTGTGAGGAAGTGAAGGCAGACAACCCGCAGGCCTGCGTCTAGAATTAAAAAAACCCACCAATTTCCTGAGAAAGGGAGCAGGACCTGAGGTATTGGAACAGCCTTCCCTCCCTTATTTATGTCAGAATTTTTGAGCAGGGGACAGAATGGCTATTATCATAGTACCAAAACTAACAGATTTATTTGAAATTCTCAAATGACAGCTAATCCTAACAATAACCACTAAAACTCATAATTGCGGTATAATAATAATCACCTCCGGCAGGATGGCTGGGACACCTGGCGCCTTTACCTGCACATGATTTCATCCACATAAAATTTTATGGATTCTTAATGGTTTAAAATGGTTAGCAGTATAATAAGCCCAACAACTGTAAATGTTGAATTGGCAGGAAATGGTACTTGCAAGGTAGTGAATTAAATATGCATACAATGAGTACTGAAGAAATGTGGAAAAAATGTATGCAAATAAATGTAAGTAAATGCACAGTGTGTCAAGGTTGCGGCGACGGGGGGGCATGGTGCAGGCAAGATTCACGGGGGGAAAAGGTGACGACCCACTTATGGCTCCAGAACAAAAAAAGGGGTTTATTGGGAACGGAAATCAAAACTGGGAAAAAC
>JAODKN010000063.1:14091760-14110935 GCA_026774425.1 Petrocephalus zakoni
TCACTTTCATTCCCCTTCACCCCCAACCCACACCCCCCACCCCCCCCCCCCCCCCCCCCTCCCCGGTGGGTGGGGGCGGGGGGGGGGGGGGCCCCCGGCGGCCGCGGGCGGGGGGGTTCCGTGGAAAGAGAAAAAAGACAACATCTCTGTTTTCCTCAGTCTTTTAATGACTGCTTTCCGTCACCGTAATATTAGAAATCCTAATCGCGTCCAACCCCGAATTCTCGAATTTTTTTTTAAAAAGAAAAAATTTAAACCTCAACGCCTGGTTATTATTGAAAATATGCAATCTAAAAACGAAAAAATAGGCTACACGTAAACATATCCTCATGTGTGGAAGGACAGCCGCCTGCTTTCCACTTATGTAACAACGTGACTGGTTTAAGTTTTCGTTCCAGTTGGGGTTTTCTTTCTTATTGCAATTCGTTAGATATGGTGAACTTGATACTGCTTTTCTGTGTTTTAGGTTTCCTTCTGATCTTTCCAATTGCGTCTTTTCTTGCTGGAGCCCTGCATCTATGCTGGATCTTTTACTCGGCTGAAAGTGTCACACGCTGCGCGATCGCGTCTTCATTGGGACCGCGGGATCGGCGTCCCATTCCGGCCACAAGATGTGCCAGGACTAAGCAGGCTGAGTAAATAGAAAACTGAACCAAAATGCGCACGGTAATTATTTCTGTGTTTTGCATTCATTCGACCGTGAATAATGCGGCTGACAAAAGTCGACAAGCTCCCAAGAAAATTGGATTTGGCGCAGCGACCCGAAGGACCATCCTGGTTGTTACCAGTTAACTCCCAGAATGGACAACGATGAAGGCGGACAATTTGGTGCAATTCGCTGGGAAAATGAAAGCGCTACTATATTTTGGGATTACGCCGCTGAACTAATCTCATTGTGTTTCTAAGTGGATTGTTTCGCGACGATAATTATGCAGTTGAATTTCCGCGAGAAATTTGACAGATGACAGCTGCACTGGCTTGTATTTCGGGCTCCGGACATGTGCGGCTGAATGCGGAGAGGCGTGGAGGTTAAACGGGGAGCTTTACACTTCAAAAGTGGGTTAATAAAAAGCAAGACGTCTCGCCCATTGAGTGGCTATAGAAGGTATAATAACCGACTTATGACAATATACACGATTTGTCTACAAAAGTCGTTTTTCTATACTTTTCCCTACAATACAGGACTGATTTAAGGAACCGTTTTCATATATTAATAGGACCCGGACTGCTCGAACCAATGCCAATGTGCTTTGAGGGACTGATCTCCTCGTAGGGGAATACAAAGTGAGTTTGTGGTGTGGACAGAAGCCCGTCCCCAGAAGAGTGAGGTAGCCGAATGCCGCTCCCCACCCCGATGCGAAGCCGGTCGCTGTCCGTCGCGATAGTGGTGCTGAAATCTGGATGATGCCTGGCCAGCGAATACAAGGCTGCCGTTCCTTACACATAAACGAGGACAACGGTCGCTTTCTGCTGCTCGCCGTCCTGATCGTGCTGTACCTGCTGTGCGGTGCCGCAGTGTTCTCCGCCATCGAGAGACCCTCGGAGCTGCAAGCCCACGGCCGCTGGAATCGGACGCTCTTCAACTTCAGCGAGACGTTCAACATCAGCCTGCAGGATCTCAACTCATTTCTGAGGGAATACGAAGGCGCGATCGCCGCCGGCATCCGGGCCGACACCATAAGACCGCGATGGGACTTTACTGGCGCATTCTACTTTGTTGGAACTGTCGTATCAACTATCGGTAAGGAGAAAAGTACTTTATTAGGCAACTATAACACCCCCTCGGCTCGCCCCAATAAGGAAATAACTTATTGTCATATTGGCATTAGAGTCGAATTAGATGATTTCTTGAGTGCTAAATCAAAAATCCTTTCATCTAATCCAGAATCTGTTTTGTTTGGTGCTTATTATGCTATGTTAGGCATACAGGTGCACACATTGTGCGTCCTCTGCAGTGGCCTGCCAAACTAGTGGACTCAGCACAGACATGCATCAATAAAGTGACCATGTGTCAAACTGATGTCCTACTTTATAAAACATCAAAATCAGCAAAAAGTGTTCGCCTCTGTATAGGCTAGGCAAATAGTTTCCTTTTGTTCTGATATGGCTGCCTTACAGTGGTCCAAATGGTGTACATTAGTCATGCTTATATTTGGATAGAAGCTCTATCTGCTTCCCAGAAGATACTGGATTACACTGGAGTTCCTCGTGCTGTGCGCAGATCTGATCATAGAATAAGTCAGTGGCTTAACTGGGAAATCTCGGCACATACGCCACTCAACAGCACATTTTACGCTCACTGCGTTCTGAAGCAATATCACCACCGTTTATTCAATTTACTGATCGCTAAAAGGCAAATCATGTCCTTCAAAGCTATAGGATTTCTATTGCCCGACTTTTATGTCAGAAGTGATTGCTGATTCATGAATTATGGGTTATCACTTATGAAGGCAGACTAAGGATTCTCTACACACCTTTTAATTTTTGAAATGCAAGACAACTGTAAAAATATGTAAAAGCAGGATCAATACATCAGCATAATATGGAATATTATCGAATATAAGAATCTAACTGTACATTAAATGAACAATTCTTTCAATAGAGAAGACAAGTTCACATCAGAGCTTCAGTTAAAGCTCAAATGTCTCTTTGGATATAAATCAGAGGCAGTGAATATTTAATAATCTTTTTAACATTTTACATGCATGTTTTCACCATGAATGTAGGTGAATGACAATTAATTTGGCATGAATGGATGTATGCAGGATTC
Source organism: Petrocephalus zakoni (assembly GCA_026774425.1). Classification (NCBI taxonomy): domain Eukaryota; kingdom Metazoa; phylum Chordata; class Actinopteri; order Osteoglossiformes; family Mormyridae; genus Petrocephalus; species Petrocephalus zakoni. The sequence continues at coordinate 14,094,531 of JAODKN010000063.1, forward strand.
ATCACCTGTCCATGACCAGCAGTCCACACCTCCAAGCAGAAACACTCATTAATCATTTCGAACTGCAGGTAAAATGCTGTTTTTGTGTTTGGCGGTTTCATTACCTGGTTGTAGCTGTGAGGTGCTGCAGAGGGGATTTGGGTTGGGGTGGGGGGGGGGGGGTCTGTCTGCATTCCTGCTAGACCTCTCTGTGCCTTAGTGATGCGACACGCCCCAGAGGGGTGCAGTCTGACCCAGCAGCACACAGACACCCATCGTGTAGTTTCCTGATTAACGCCTTCTTGGCAGACGCCCACGGGTGGAGAGTACGCATGCACTCTGCTGTACTGTATGCCGGGAGCTGCAGGAGATTTTGAGCCCCGTTAAAGAATATCTTATTGGGCCCCCAACCTAGGACAATCCAATTTTTTGAGCCCCCTGTAATCATCCTAACCCCCCAACCTGGGGGTTATCAGTAAGAAGACACTAGCAGAGAGCAGGTGGGAGATGCAGATGTGTGCATGCAGGACATTCCACCGTGACTCCAACCCCAGGTACTTACACAAGCATGGTCAAAAGATCCTCCCAGGAGGGGTGCAGGCAGGCAGGCAGGATGCGATCTCTGTGCCAACAAAGTGAATCGTTCCCTCTTTCACATACGACCCTCACAGCCGGCAAGCCGAACCTGCCTTTACACCTGCGGAACATGATCTCTCTGTTATTCATAATGTGCCAGAGCAGTTATCTGCATTCCTGCAGCCAAAGCCGGATCCGACACGCATGTGCGTTTGCTTGTCAGTCCGGAGCTGGTATCCATCGTTGGTTCTTTTGCCTTGCATTTAGTTGCATGTACAGCAAACATTGATTAGTCATGTCAGTGTTGATCTCACGGCTCCTCACCCACCCCCACCACCTGCTCTCACACTTCTTACCGCCTGCTTGCTTCGATTGTGCGCAGTTCACAACTTGCTAATGCGGGCTGCTAAGAGATCTAGCCTATAGGAGTGACCTGGTCTCCCCCTCCCACCTTCCCATTGCTACAGCAATACAGAGGCAGAGAGATTCATCTGCAAATTTGCAATACCCTCATCTGCTCTTAGCTCGATGAGGCTTTACATTAAAAGCTGCTTATACAGAGCAAGCATGGCTGTACCCACTAAATGAATCCACCCATATGCACCATTTATGAAATATAATAAAGTAAATATTATAATAAGTTCCAGATTAGACAGACCATCAGATTGTTAGCATAAGCTACATGGGACATGTTTTAGAGAAGAGAGTAAGTAACCATTGCAAAATTCAACTTTCCTGCTAAAAATGCTACCTCATCTCAACCTCAGAATGACCAATTATCAATGAGCCAGTCATTCATTTGGTGGGGGAATGAAGTCCTGATGTATAATAATACTTTGTAACAGGCTGTACTGTGCCATTTCAAAATTGCCCTTCCGCAGTCAAGCATGCAATAGTGTTTTTTTCTTCTGAATAAATAGTGATAACCCGAGACCAGTATCACATCTCATGAGTGGAACCACAAACACTATATGGCCAAAAGTATGAGGATGCCAGTGCATGCTGCATTTCATTACAAACCTAAGGGGTTTAACATGAAGTTTGTTTGCCCATGGTTGGTATAATGGCCTCTGTTCATCTGGAAAAGCTTTCCATTAGATGTTGGAGCATTGCTGGCGATATTCGATGAAGGGTTATAGGTCCCTTTCTGAGAATATGCGTGGCCGACTACTTCACCACAGAACTTGCACCCAGGCCTGTTGACCTTCACTTTACCTGCTCTCAATGTTTGCTGCAGGACCCAAGTGCTTAATCATACACCTGTGCCAGAAATGGGTGCAGCTTAATTTGGAAATTCTTCTAACATCAGTAGCCACGTACTTTTGTCCACATAGTCTACAGGGTGAATGTCAGTCTACAGGAACTCCAAAGGAACTCCAAATCAACCTGGGTGATTCTAATCCTAGACCAGCAGAGCAGCTTTGCTTAGGGGACTAAATCAATTTCACCTTAATTAGGAAAGTTCCCATGTCCAACATAGCTATGCACATTTGTAATGTACTGCAGTGCAGAGACAAGGAGCACAAAGACTGCAGCCATACAATAACAGCAGGAATTATGGTAGTGGGCGCCAATTTCAGAGACCATGTGAATCATGGGTAAACACGCCTCCCGTTGTAAAAAGGGGACAGGTTTCATCGACCTGTGGGGGCCCATCTACAGCATTTCTCGCCATGGTGCGCATCTCGCGCCATCCTCTTTTACGCGAAGCAGACGCAGAGGGTGTCGCCAGTGTCGGCGTGCTCGCGGCAGAAAACGCCCGTCTCCGGACGGCAGCGTGGCAGGTACCCGCAGCTCCCTAAACAGCCAGCGACGCCCACCGCCCAGGGAACACAAAGCAAGGCCTGCTGTTGTTGGACACACAGGAGCGTGTGTGACGAATGCCGGATGATTGGTGCCAACCCCCCCCCCCCCCCCCACAAACAAGCATTATTCTCTGAAATGCTGGGATGTTGACAGCAAGAGGGAAGCCAAAGCCTGCTAGCCTGGGAGCAGCTGAGCACTATGCAAGGCCAGCGGGGGGTAGCACCCATACCCCTGTTCAGTCAGCAGCTACAGCCGCTAGCAGGATATTACACACCCGCCTGACCAATCCAGTGTGACAGTCTGTTCAGAACCTCAGTCCTCACCCAGAGGATCACTGTTATTTTACCTCTTGCTCATTTTTACTCTGTCTGGAGGCTCAACGTTGGATGTACTAGCAGATTTCTGCTAGTATGCACAACAAAAATGTCTTAGCATAGCTGCAAACAGCCTTTTACCCTCACATGGCTTCCATTTCCTGGGTTTCCCTGCCAATAAGGTTGCGATACTGAATGCAGGACTTGGTTGCTCATGAACTGGTTTAGCAGCTAACCAGTAATTTGCTTTGTCAGCTGTATGGTAAACTGATTTAAACCTGAACTACTTGAGTTAGCCCAGCCATCAAACTCTAGCAGCTCGAACGCTGCTAAGGCTCTGGGTTTGAAGTGCCAAGCAGCTGCCCAGCCGTTGAGCTAGCCCATGAGTGTCTTTAATCTTAAGACCTAACTCTCTGCCCAATTATACTGTATAATGAGTCCAGCCCTATAATTAGACCAGGTCCTATTCTCTGACATGCACCATCTCTGATCTTCCTCAGTACTGTCTCTTCTGTGAGCTTACATACTTTTTGTGTGTCACACAGGACCGTGGTCTTTAATATAGATATGGGCCAGCTTGATAGCATCCTAACAGCATTAACCCTTTCCTATCGAGTTCCTCCTTTGATAAATTGGTCAGCTGTAATGGCAAAGGTTTGGGGAAACACGTCTGTCTGTTAACTGGCTTGACGGGTCACGTTTGGGGAAATCGGTCGAAACGACCCTGTTCCCCCCATCCCCGCTTCGCATTTCCCCTCCTCAGAAGTCCGAGTGGCCGAGAAATGTCAGAGTTCAAAAACAGAATTGGCACATTAAATCACATGAAAGGCCCGTCTGATATCGTCGCAGGCCAGGCCGAGCGTGTGACCAGAGGCTTCCCGACCTGACCTTGCAAGGGAAGGATGACGAGTGAAACAGGGACAGCTGATCGCCAAAGCCACCCTGTTGTCACCACCCAAAACCTCCATGCAGGGACGTGACATTGAGAGAAGCATCCTTTGACAAAATGTACTGCTCGCAGCTCACATACTTCTCAGGAAGAATGCTCAGTTTATCTCTAAGCAGGGCGCCCACAAGCTAACAAAAAGTTGAGCCAATTAAGGCCTCTTCAGTACAGTACCATACTCATGCACTCTCTCTTCAGTTCTTCAGTACAATACCGTACTCATACACCCGCTCTTCAGTTCTTCAGTACAGTACCGTACTCATGCACTCTCTCTTTAGTTTTTCAGTACAGTACCGTACTCATGCACTCGCTCTTCAGTTCTTCAGTACAGTACCGTACTCGTACACTCGCTCTTCAGTTCTTTTCAGTACGGTACTGTACTCATACACTCGCTCTTCAGTTCTTCAGTACAGTATTGTACTCATGCACTCGCTCTTCAGTTCTTCAGTACAGTACCATATGTAGTTACTTTTACAATTACTGTAATGTTCTTATGTTCTATTATTATAGTTAAAATTATTTACTCTATTTGGAAGTGTTTCTTAACTGCTTTCTATGCATAAAAAGGTAAAAAAATATATACTATTTGCTAAGCCTTTGACAAAATGATACTAAATAAGAACCATATGCACCTGTTCTGAGCTAAAAATTCGTACATGTTGCCATATTAATTTAGCCTGCGAGTCAAGAAGGGGCCTGTACCAAGAATAACGATTTCTTGCTTAACCGGATAACTTATCGAATTTGAGGTAGCCTGGTCTAAATGTAAGTGAACAAAGAGAAAGTCCATTTTAACTGGGGTACCTTAAATCATCTGGCTAAGCAAAAAATCTGACTTTGTAATACATGCCCTTGCTCTGGAACTCATGGACCACAAACAGTCTTGGACCGATCAAAGAGTAGTCTGAACGTCACCTGATGAAAAAAATGGACTTTCCCGAACTCTCAAACTGGCTTGTCCATGAGAATCCTCTGACCGTGGTAAAGTTAGCTATATATTCCATATTCAGCTGTAGTATCTTTCAGCAAGCAGTTTTTAATCACAGGCCTTTGATGTCTACAGGCAGAGGTGCACACCAAATATTTTTGCATTTTGAGCCCTACTTGTGCTAAATCTCTGCTGTAACGAGATGCTGTAACTGCTAAACTGGTTGCACCATCTCTCAAAGTGCAAGGATGACATGCATCTAACTTTTACCTGTTTTGGCACCTATGTGGTGGAATGAACTCCCCCTAGATGTTCAAACAGCTAAGTCATTCGGTGTCTTAAAACAATGTTTAAAAACCAACCTCTTTCCAAAGTACTTTGTTTAGCACTTCCAGTATTATACAAAAAAAAACTGTATTTTCCAGCAGAGTCTTAGACAAATAGTATTCTTAGCCTGGGTTCTGTTGAACCAAAATCAGAAGGTATTCATTAATGGAAACTTCTAAGCACTTAAGTCGCTATAAGTCGCTCTGGCTAAGGGCGTCTGCCAAATGCTGTAAATGTAAATATAAATATTGGTTCAGTGTTTTGAGTTCTTAGAGGCTTCCTACAGGTACTCTTCCCCCCACAGTCCTAAAACATGTTAAAGTGAATTGGAGTTAAGAAACTGCCCATATGTGTGAGTGGTGTGTGTGGCCTATGAGGGGTTGGCACCTTATCCTGGGTGGGTCCTACCATGCATCCACTGATGGATGGATGGGTAGCACATTTATTCTGCACTTTGAATGGAGTAATTATAAATGAACATGGTTGTCACTCTCCTAAAATATATCAACACCCCTGTTGTCTTCCCTGCTACAGACCCACGCTGTGTGTGTGTATGAGTGATAGATAAAGGAACACTGAATCCTGCTTCACAGTATACCCCTTCCTTTTCGATAACAATTTGGTACAATTAAGACAAGTTCTTTTTTTTTTTTGAGCAGAAGTTCAACAAGTGGTATCATGGACTGCTTGCAGCTAGATATCTTGTCTTTGACATCATCTTTGAATCAGCAACCCGTGGGAAAGTGTAAATCCAAATATTCAAGAATCTGTTTATTCTACCATTCTATATTCTCGTATTTTTTCGGGGTGAAGAATGGAACATCAAATGTTTTAATTGAAGTCTGTTGTTCCGCTGTTTTGATTGAAGTTTCATGGTCGGGGGATTTCTTATGATTGAGTAACCTATACCTTGAGTTTGCTTTATTATTCACACATCAATTGTTAAAAAATTTTTAGTACAAGCTGGAAGAAAAGGTGGGTGTAGTCACTGTAGAGCAAAAGTAAGGGGATTTATTTCTGGCAAACCATAATTCTGCTTACGGTTTGGTCTTAAGAACATAAGGACACACGAAATATACAAACGAGAGGAGGCCATTCGGCCCATCAAGCTTGTTTGGGGAGAACTCAACTAATAGCTCAGAATTGTTAAAATCTTATCTAGTTCTCATTTAAAGAAACCCAAGGTTTTAGCTTGCACTACAATAACAGGAAGACTCCAACAACTCGCTGTGTAAAGAGGTGCTTTCTCAAATCCAGCTTAAAATGTTCTCCCGTTAATTTCCACCTATGGCTATTTGGTTGAACAGCATTCAGTCCTGTTAGAATCTTATAGACCTGGAACATGTCCCCCCTCAGTCTCCTTTGCTTGAGGCTGAACAGATTTATCTCAGCTAACCTCTCCTCATATGACATTCCACTAAGACCAGGAATCATTCTTGTAGCCCTACCTTGCACCTTTTCCTAGGCAGCAATGTCTTTTTTAAGATATGGAGACCAAACCTGCACACAATCTTCTAGGTGTGGTCTTACCAAGGAATTGCATAATCTCAGCATTACCTCCCTTGACTTAAACTCAACACACCTAGAGATGTAACCGAACATCCTATTGGCCTTTTTAATTGCTTCTCCACACTGGCGAGAGTGGGACATGGAAGCATCAACATACACACTGAGGACTTCCTCATAATCAGCTACTTTTATTTCAGTTGGACCTATAAAATACCTGTACTTTATATTTCTGCTCCCTGCATGGATTTGTCTATGATAAATTTCATCTGCTAGGTGTCCACCCAGTCACTAATTAAATCAAGAACCCGCTGTAGCGGCTGAGAAGTTAGTTCAGTATCTGCTGTACCACCCACCTTGGTGTCATCTGCAAATGTACCCAGTTTACTGTATATATCAGTGTCTATATCATTTATGTAAATTAGGAACAATAGTGGTCCTAAAATTGAAGCCTGTGGTACCCCACTATGAACACAGGCCCACTGTGACACTGTGCCTCTAATAACTATCCGCTGCTTCCTGTCTGTTAACCAGTTTTCAGTCCAGGTTGCTACAGTTCCTAAAATCCCTGCGGCTTTGAGCTTAAGCAGGAACCGTTTGTGCGGGACAGCATCAAAGGCCTTCTGGAAATCTAAGTAGATCACATCGTAGGCCTTTTTGTGATCAATTTCTCTTGTTACATTCTCAAATAACTCCAGTACATTAGTTAAACAAGATTTACCCCTCCTAAATCCATGTTGGCTATCCCTCAGAACGTTATTAGTATCCAGGTAATCTACCATTTTTGCTTGGATTATGGCTTCCATTACTTTTCCAGTTATGGACACCAGCAGATAAGGATTTCTGAAACAGTAAAGTTAAAGGTCAGCAAATAATATCCCTCATCTCTTTTAACACTACAGGTAAGAAAAATTGCCTTGAAGTGGTATTGAAAAGGTCTGAAGAAGTCTTAAATTTCACATCAGGACACCCCGTACATATACATATTTGTGAGAAAGAAAATGGGATTTTATACTAAATATAACTGAATAAGGGGGTGTGGTTTACAGCCGTCACCAGTGGGGATTCGGGTATATGGGGATCAGCCCTTCCTACCCAAACTGGTCTGATTCAGCCTTGTAACTCTGGCAACAAACTATATAATGGCTGCTCCCCCCAACATTGTCTTTTTCTGAATTCTTGGTCCACCACCATGTGTCGTGAGATGTTCCCTTTATTTTTTGTTTTTTTTTGTGGCTACTATTTACGCCGTGTTGCTGGTGTCCCTGCCAAGACCCCATTACTCTTGGAATGGAACACACCCTGCCTGCTCAGTCCCCGTGTTACAAGCTTCCGTTCCGTCTTGCTCTCAAAGCAATTCTCACGGGGGTCGATTGAGGTCACGAGGAGTTCTTATACTAAGTTTATTTCAAGGTGAGGTATTTTTACCGAGGAGATGACTCGAAACTTATCTAAGGCCTCGTATTTTCATATCCGACTGAGTCCTTTGATTTTCAAAGACATCTTCGCACAGAACAGTCTGAGTGCAGCCAGCAGTAACTTATATATTCATTGCACTGATCTTGTTTTATCCAGAAAAAAAACATCTTATGCATGATTTTTCCTAGGTTAGCATTACCGAATGCTATAATGAAGATAGCTAAGTAAAGAATAATGAGTCATTGCGAAGCAAGCAGCTGAAAAGGCTGTTACTACTTCAGTGTGTCAGCACATACAGCATACGGCATCTCACAGTACCCAGCACCAGCTCCGTGTTGCATAACTGCTAAAAATGGACAGGCTGGAAATGTAAACAGCACTGGATACTGTAATACTATTGTGTTGCAGTCTTGTAGCACACATACACACACACAGGTGTACAGAAATGGGAGAGGGAGAGATAGGAATGTGAATTTTGCTGTTACATCCATCCTTGTCAGGGTGCTGCATCACAAACTCGTTTGCTTTCCCTCGCTTGGCCCTGTCCGTCCATCAACACGGCTGACATGAAAAAAGACCCTTCAACTTCAGGCTCGCTGCCTGGTTCTAGGGGAGGAACTCACACCGCTTGCTAAATCCTACATCGTAGAGCTCAAAAGTAATCAGTGCAAGCCGAAGGATCAACAGGATCAAAGCGATCGACAGGATCTAAATGATCAAAGCCAGGAATTATTGGTAGAAGCCAGATTAACAATAACATCCCAACCACATTGACTCACAGATTTCATCTTCCTATAAACATTTGACTTAAAAAAGGATGGAAGTTTTGTACATTTGCAGTAACCTGCTTCTCCTTTTTATTTCACGATTGGCTGTGCCCAGTCATGTGTACAGGTCAGGCCAAAAAAACCTTGCGAGAGGATTCTGGGTACAGGCAGACACTGTGCCTTTCTCACTTAATATGGCAGTAGGTGATGAGCTGTGACTCATGCATAATGCATCTCCCCTTTACTCCACAACACTGGAAAGGAGGCTGGTGTCAGGACCAGAGGCGGTATCATGTCTTGTAGGTCGGGTGCCTTTCCACCGCAGCCTTGTCTGTTTGCAGCTTTCCCTCCCATTTAGTCCGCCAAACTTAATACTTAATATATCCTGCATTTCGCTGTTCAGTCCCAACAATTTACCAAATTAGTGCAGGCTTAAGGCACCTGAGAAGCAGTGGAGTTAAATCACACTAACTTAATAGCGCATGCCGCACAACATTAAGATGCGGTCATTGATCCTAAATGAGTTTCTGCTGGAATGTCCCTGGCTAACTTTGGGCAGGCAATTCTCCAGGCAATCAATGGCTCCATCACTGCTGGGGGCCACAGCCAGCCACATGGGGGGTGCAATAATGTAGAGGAATTCATAAATTAATTCTAACTGACAGTGCAGCATCAGTAGATAATACAAGCCACATCTGCAATCCCTCTTGGACACAAATGCAGTGATATCACTGTTTAGGCTGTCAGTGGTGCCGTGGATGAGAGAGCTCTTCCAAAACCGGCCCGGTCCAGTCCTCCTCCATGACCAGGCAGGTGTGCCCACCTTCTCAACTGAAAATGGATAACGCTTTCTGGCATTATCCACTGAGCAGAAAACTTGAAAGAACATCTGTTAAAGTCTATTTAAACTCCTGTGCTTTCTATTATTTTGTGTATTCTCCCCTTCACACAACACTTGCGTGTCTAAACATTACTTTTCAGTTGAGTTGCTTCTCCTCCTAATAGTGTGGGGAGGAGGTGGACATGTCCAGCGGAGTAAACAGAAGTCATTCGCACCACCTCTTCCATTCCACCCTTCAATGCTTTCCTGTTTGAAGGTGTCCACCCATCTGCTTTTATTAACATACTTTGACACGTGCTCTTCACACAAATGGCCTGCCTGGGGGGGCAGGTGGGTGGGGGGGTGTTACTTGTTGCCATGGTGAGAAACTTCAGATTCCATAACATAGACAAGTCAGTTCATCTTGCTGTGATAATGTTCTAAAATATGCTTATGACACGGTCAGAGGCGAGACCAAGGTTTACAGAAGCAGAGGTCGCAACACACCGTCTACACCCCATTTAGTTTATGTTCATTTTATGACCAAGGACTACAAATTAGTCCACAGTGGCTCTAAGTGTAAGTTCATTCGGCTGATAACAAGCCCTAACAGAAACACTTCCCTTAATAGCAACCCCAGATCCAAACACAAACACAGCTCCACAGAACCCATGCAGAACAATCTGTTCATCGTAATCCCCATAGAAGCAATGATGCAAAACGAAAATCTACCACAAACTGCCCTCACTGCTATCCGGGGACGAAGGTGTACCGGAAACGAAGCACTTCTGCAATTAAGGCTAAATAAAGAAACAGATAAGTAAAACAGTGCCATCAAGAAAAGTAAATGCTTAGAAGCATAAGGGGCTTGACATTTAAGTTTATAAATGAAATCTGGAATTCTGCTAATTGAAGCAATGCAGTGTGGAAAGCATTCGGTTTCTCCATGACACGTGGCGAGGACTCAGGAAGGCGTGGCCAAATCACAATGTCCGTGTCCTTTCACACCTACACACTTTAAAATTAGTGAGAAAACCTGAGAAAAAGTAAATCACAAACAAAAAAACAAAACACATACTGTATAATCCAAATGAAAGCTAAAGAAATATATTCTCAAGGGAAACCCTAAAACCTTCCTTAGCACCATTATCTCTCATGCCACCAGTTCTCTCTCATAAGCTGTCCAGCCAATTTATCCTTAACGGGCTGATGAACCAATCAAATCCATCTGTACTTCATCAGCAGAGGCATCTGTAGTGTTGGGGCCTACAGGTGATTTACGCATTGACATAAGATTCATGTTTTATCTTACGGGTTCCCTACATATAGCAGTATTTCTTGTTTTGTTTTACAAAATATTTGTCACTATCAGTACAGCAGTCCCTTACCCCCCCCCCCAGATTCTTCAGCTCACAATGTCTTTTGCTCACTATAGGAACAGCTGTCATGGCAGCAGGAAGCTACATGATCAGAAGCAGTGTAGTCAGGGGCATAGTCTCCTCTACAGAGTGCTGCTGGTTAAGTTCAGTGTCTCATTTGGCTGCGGTCCATGGTTTGTCTTGGATGGCCAGCATTCCATCTCATATCACTCCAATGCCCGATCAGCACACAGTAATTAATGCCCACTCCGGTAATGACTGCCATACCATCGCGCCGCACATGCCTAATTGATTGCGAAGATTTATGCTCCATTATGCCGTTTCGCCTATGAGCGCCACACCGTAATTGTTGAAGTGCGACCAAGGAACTCGTTCAGCATGTCTAATGATGCGTGCGTGCGACCGGTCCGAGGTGAATATGCCCGTGTGTGTGTGCGGATGAGCTGTGCAAGCGCCATAACTCGCTGGAGACAGGATTAGTGCTGCGTTGCTGAGAGGAGCCTGTTCTCGTGTTCTCCGCACGCAGGCACATGGATGTTTCAGCGGTGTTCGCGGGCTGCCGGAAGGGCTTTCTTTGATATTCTATGCATGCGTTCCAGACCCTGTATCCCGCCCCCCCCACCCTGCCCCACTCCTGCTCTGCACCAGATGGCACACTCAAGCTCATTGGCTGGCCTGTCTTTTTTTTTTTAAGGCTTGCTCACTTCCAGGGGATGAGCAGAGACCCCGGACGAGGTCAGTGAGTGACCAGGAGTTTCCTACTCGTCACGGAAGCAGGAACAGCCAGAAAATACCCAAGTGGTCACCGTCGTCGCGCTCACCATTTTTAACTATGCGCACAAGGTGGCCGCGATCGGCGCCACAAATAGCCGCTATCTGGGGCGAGAGGAGGAAATAGCTCGCGTGATTACCGCCGTGGCACTAGCGGGCTCTACGTTAGCTTGGCGGCTTGCATGGTGAGGAAGCCTGGGGAAGGAGCTCCACAGTCCTGCCGGGAACCGGGTGCTTCAGCCCTTGATATGTCAGCATGGCACCGAGAGAGCCAGCTCCCCATCTGTCGTGCTGACTGACTCACTGGCTCACGTGCCACTTGCGGCGGACGGATTGACACGTGTCCTACTCGCATCGCCCATACCAGCCGCGCCATTCTTACTAGGAAATAGCTATTTCTTTACGAGCACTAGCTGGAGTTATTTCCCTTTTCCTGGCAATGTGCCCCACTGGGACAGCAGTAGGATGCAAAGCAGTGTTAGAATACAGCCCTGTCCAAACAGATCCTCTCACACAGCAAAGATGGTATCGGGGGCCTCATTGAGTCTCTACTATTTTAGCTCCAGTGTTTCACGCCCCAGAAACAGAGTCCTGCTCACACGCGTGAACCCTCAGCTAGACTTAGGGCCACTGCTCATTTAGAATGTGAGTCAGCTTTTGTTTAATTTTTTATCCTGTTTAATTCCTCCAAAATCCATGCTTCGCCGGCTCTGTTTGCCAAACCCACGCACTTATGTACATGACCCCTTTTGGCTATTGCATCGAGACCGTATAAAAAATAGCCTAAAAATCCAAAGGTAAAAACTCAAAATTCTATATACAGCCAGCTCCACGCTCCATACATTTCAATCAGAACCAGAAGCTTTATAATGAACCAACAGCTTTTCTGTATGGCAACCTCTTGAAGAATTTACCTATTCACTTTTTCACTGCAGTAAGTGGAGCAAGATCTTTTTTGTCCAGCACAATGCAACACAGTTTTCATTGTATAACACAGTGTTTCTCAATCCAGTCCTCAGAGCCCCCGAGACAGTCCACATTTTTGCTCGTTCCTAGCTCCCAGCAACCCTAAACCAAATCCCCTAAACTACTCATCATGCAATCAAGAACCTCGAATACCTGGTACAGGCGACTTGGGAGCTGGGAGGGAACAAAAATGTGGACTGTCTTGGGGGTCCCCATGGACTGGGTTGAGAAACACAAGTTTAACAGATTGAAGGAAAAACATGACATCTCTCGCACTGGAGATAGAAGGCAGTCAAAGCACGCATCTGTGTGTACTCGTGAGCTTGTAGCACGTGGGAGTGTGTCGTCTGCAGCCTGATGTTTCACCGAATGCTAATTTGTGCAAATGAGAGATTAAGCTTCCAAGCAGCACGTCCAAATGAGTTCTGAATATCGTGGTATTTAGAGTCACTCTCTCTGCAGAATCACATATAGAGCTAAACAACCTTCTACTGGGTTTGAAAATGGGTAATCTATGGTGCCCGCATCCAAAGTAAAACCGTTTACCAGACCAGTTGCATGTTTGTTACTGACATATTTAAACCAGCAAATTATCAAATCTGATTAGCAACAAAGGTATTTTTTGTAGCAGTCATTATGCTGCATTACACATACCTTCATAATGCATTATAATTCATTCATAAAGTATTATAAACCCAGTTATAACTATTTATAAAGAGGCAAAACACATTATAGTCATGTGCATTATGAATTATGAATGTGCTATGAAGCATTCATCTATAATGTCCTATAAACACCTTCATAATGCAGCACATAATTGTTTTTCGTTAATTCTTATACTGACCATTATAATGCCTTATGTATGTATTTATAGTGCAATACAGAAGATACCTTCTTCGGCCTTCGTCTGCATTCATAATGCATGAGAAACATGCATATACTGTGTTATGCCTTTTTATATATATTTATAACTGTGTTTATAATATTGTATGAATGTGTTACAATGAGTTATTAACAGTTATTAGGCTTTACTAATATAGGCTTCATAGAACGTGTTACCCATTATTTTTCTGAATGTCCCATAGCTCAGGTGCATCCTTTGTGGCTCCTATGCCTGCCATTTGAACCTTGGTCTGCTCCAGCCTTTGTGAGCACGAGTCCAGGCTTGTTAAGGCCAATCATGCACAGGAGCAGCGTGGCTGAGCTGGGAGGACGGCACGGCCCATGACATGCTCTGTGGCTTTATTTACATACCTGAAATAGTGCTGTTGTCATGGACTTTTGCTAACGTTTTTTTTTTTCTCTTTGCTTTTTTGAAAAGTGTAACCACAGATGTCTCCATCTCTGTATACAAACTCTATCTGTGTAATTAGTGCAATTAAAAGTGTTCTTTATTTCTTGGGCATCTAAGTTGTCTATCCATTCAGCATCTTATCATGTGTTAAATGCTCCTGCCAACCCTTCCATTAGAGCAACAAAACGGCAACAAAACACATTTCAACAACACGGGAAAACAGCCGATGAAGCATTTAGGCACGTTAATGTCAGTGGATGCCAGGGGAAGCGATATGATCTAATCTTTGTCAAGATGCTCCAAGACAGAATGATCCTCGGGCAAAGATGAAACTTCTGTTGAATAATCGTTCCTTACCGAATCATTAATCCATTAATGACAATGTCTCCCAGACCAGTTTTGTCATTCTAGAACCTTCCAGAATGTTTTCGTGTCTGATCTTTATTTAGTCGGGAGCTTTAATTCCAAGGACACTGCGTGAGTCGGCACCACTCCGTTTGATTCTGCTTTTCCTTTGCCTCTTCTCCTCCTGAAAGGTAGCGGCTTGACAGCATAATACCGTGGCTGGAAACGGCACAGGGAATAGATGCCTTTGTGTTTCCATCACTGATATAATTTAGCTCCTAATATGAACAAGCCTGCAGTGCCGGCTGGCTGATAGGGAGCCAAGACTTTAACCTCGTTACCTGACAATCGCTCCGTTTCTCCGGGATGGGAGAAACAGCGTTAATTAATTACCTGTGAAGCGTCGAGACAGAAGGTGTTCTGTTGATACAGTTGTTCGTCCGCTTGCTCTGCCCGGGACTTAACTGTCATTATATCACAGGCCGAGCAGCCATAAAGACTCTCCTTGTTGCTTTTTATTCTGGGGTGGTCACAGACCGTGACTCCCGGGGTAGTACCCTAACCCTTCAAACCCTTAGCGATTCGCTCGAAACCTACGTGCATACACATAACATCTCATAATCGTAGAGTAACTCCAGCACTGGAGATTTAATTTCAGGCTCTGGTGTGTAAACAGGGGAGGAAAAAGGCCGTTAAAATATATTTATCACCCCGGGGTTATAAGGCCAATTACAGTGTTTAAGGGGAAGAATATCAATTCAGGGGTGTGAGCGGAATGAAATTGGAAACAGAAAAGGCAATTAACCTTGGGAGAACATGCGCAGGAGTGCAGCCGGCTTCATTCTCAGGGCGCTGACAGATTCCTGCTGGCATGCAGAGAATCCGTAGGTTCCTTGCCTCCCTCAGACACAGTATACTGAGCCAGCCACCTTAAATATCCTCTAACGGCATCACTGCCGAGCCCCGCTGCGTACATTAACCAGACCGGAAGGAGCCCGACTGAAAACAAATCCTTGTGCTGAGACCAGACAAAGATCAGAGCCAAGATTGGATTGAAACATAATTTAGTTTTTTTTTCCCAGGCTAGAATAAGGGATGATATGCATTCCTTATAGACACAGCTTACTGCTTCTCCATGACTGCTGATGACCATGACGTACAGGAATGGCATCAACTCTCTTTACTATGCTGTAGCTCCTTTTAGATCAACCTTCACACGTAGGTGAACAGGACCCGCTAAAAGCCTACTTCATTAGGTAATGCTCCCTTTCAGCATTGAACGTGCACCTCTGACCCGACTCAGCACCATGCCCATGGGCGAGAGCCTTCCCGCCCTCAGACGCTCCCTCCTGCTCCCGTCCGCGCACCGGGACTTATGGCATCTGCTCTACTCATATAATTACAGGACAGAGAAGGAAACATAACGGCCGAATCCTGTATCATATATCAGGCCGTTCCTCCCTCTGGGCCTATTAGTGATACACAATCGATAACCCCCCCAATTCAATAGTTCATAGTTCTGCTGACTATAGAAGGGGCCAGGTGAAATCTCAATGACTTACCTACCTCATGATCAGTAAAGCTTAATAACATAACGGTTCTATGGGTAATTCCATAACAATATTAAACTTGAAAGTGAATAATATCCTCCCATGAATTTCATGTGTGCTCTTAGTGGCTAAATGCAAAGGGTAACCCTGTATAAAGGAATCTGAGGTAACACTTCACAGCAGGTGACAAATAATGTAGGATTTTTCTGTTACTTATGTATTAATTTACCACAGATTAAGGGTTAGCTACAAACTGATCCCATGTTTGCGCACCTTTTGTCTCAAGCAAGCACTGTATTTGTTACTGTATCTGATAATTATGCAAACCAATGTGAACTACTGAAGGAACCACTGAAGAAAGTACTGTATGAACAAGTACTGTATAAAGTACTGTATGAACAAGTACTGTATAAAATACTGTATGAACAAGTAATGAATATAATGAAGTACTGAAAGTAATGAAATGCTTGTTCATCATTAATGAATCGTGACACATCTTTCATCTTAAGTAGCAACTAATTGTTCATGATATGTTCATGATTTGTACTTCAGTAGTGACAGAGTTATTACTAAGTATTTTTAACACTTTAAATATAAACGAATCTGACTCCTCCAGGAGGACATAGTTATACAACTAACTAATGGCGCTTTTCCACTGCATAGTACGGTACGACACGGTTCAGTTCAGCTCACTTTTGGGGGGTTTTCCACT
>JAODKN010000063.1:14122851-14134818 GCA_026774425.1 Petrocephalus zakoni
AGAATGCTTTCAGCACCTTGTTGAATCAATGCCACGGAGAATTAAGGCAGTTCTGAAGGCGAAAGGGGGTCAAACACCGTATTAGTATGGTGTTCCTAAGAGTCCTTTAGGTGAATGTATATATATATATATATATATATATATATACACATCCATTGTGATTAACTTGAGAAAAAAAAGTTTTTTATCTGTACCAAAAAAGTGGTTGCATGAAAACCTGTTTCAGACTTTAATATAACATTATGAGGT
The DNA here is from genome assembly GCA_026774425.1 of Petrocephalus zakoni. Taxonomy (NCBI): domain Eukaryota; kingdom Metazoa; phylum Chordata; class Actinopteri; order Osteoglossiformes; family Mormyridae; genus Petrocephalus; species Petrocephalus zakoni. The sequence continues at coordinate 14,123,101 of JAODKN010000063.1, forward strand.
TGTAATCATATTAGAAATTCAAATCCAGATTTTGATTTTTAAAATTTAATTAGAGATTATTTTTTTTCCCAAAATGCAATATATCCGTTAAATGTATTTTTTTTTTTGGAACTCGGAACTTAGACAATATGGGGCAGAGGTGGCCTAGTAGTTAGGGAAGTGCACTTGTGATTGAAAGGTCGCTGGTTTGAATCCTTGACCTGCAAAGTACCACCCTCAGGCACTGCTCCCCAGGCACTGAAATAGCTGCCCACTGCTATGTCACATATGGGTTACACGCAGACGACACATTTCATTGTTTGTTTGTGTGCGGCGCGGCGACAATTAATCATTTCAATATCTTATATTGGACAAATTTTCCAAAATTGCATTCATATTGTTGGCTTCTACATGCTATAAATTCATTACATAAATAATAAAATTATATGCAAAATATAACTAAAAACAAGAGGACTGCTTATCATTAGTGACCTCCCAATCCTCCCGGATATATCCGTTTTCCACTATAGGATGTTGTCGCTGGACGTGTTTTACTGTTATGAGATGCAAAACGGCTTGATCCTGTTCTGCTTTACTCGTATGAGAGTAGAAAAACTCGAAGATTTTAGCAAGATCACCAGCAGTTAGCATGGCAGCATGGCAGAAGTCTGAAGTCTCTCGGGGGAATTTATCCCCCGCTTGAGTGTCGCATTTTCTTCTCATCCTCCCGCTGATGATTCCCTTTTGACGGCTTACGTTTCTATCCCACGGGAGAGACAAGCACTGGCTCCTGAATCCCATCAAAGCTATTAATTTGTTTTGTTCAATTCTCACTTAACACGATGGAGATTCTCCACGATGCTGACAGTCACTGGCCACAGTCATCATTTGGAATGGCGCGCTCTGATTGGTCGAGCGGAGATATCGAGTTCTGCTGAAAATCTATTGCCGTTTTTCACGGCTTGGAAAGAAAGCGAAAATACAGAGAACCACGGCAGAAATTTCAGTTTGCATTAATTTGAATATGGGACTTTGAATAGCGATCAAATGTCAAAGTTCTTTTGGTGCAAACTTGATTTTTTTTTAAGTGGCGCTTATTGCGTTTTGGAACCAAACTCTTCATAATTATATAAATTTGCAGTAAGTCCAATGCGCCTATCAGAAACACATTCAGACACCAGTAATGATGAGGCATCCATTACGAACACAGCCAGAGTTATCCGGCTAATGCCTTACCATACTTAGTGCCCCAGAAGCACTTTTCCCATAATACAGTTCTCTCAGGCAAGAGGCCAGACAGGTAGAGACTGTGACCAGAGGGGTGACCACATCATACCACATCATGCCACCCAGGAAGCCAGCCCTGCATCCAGCCGGAAGCCATGGTGGTGCACAGACATTCAGGTGGCCCTCTCTACACAACTCCTATAGTGTTCTGACCTAGTGCCGCCAGGTGGGTCGTTAATAACTCCTGATTGAGGACCCAAGGGGACTAATTAGTGATCAGTGCACGACAAAAAAGATGAGGTCATGCGGACCACAGCAACAATTAATTGATCTATAAGATGATTATGCTGAAAGCCAGTAGATACATACGCATGTTATCCATGTTCCTCTTACTGTACAGCTTTGAGTTATTATACCTCCTTTTTTCCATAATATAATAATCATATATATTTGTATTTTTAGTTGTATGATAGTTGAATCTAAAATAGTGATTTATTGAAATTCGGTTTAATGTTTATTGCCAATTTACGGTATCATCACTGTCAAAATAAAACAATAAATAATTTAAAATGGCTGTTCCGTAACAGTGTGGGTTCATTTGTGCCGCGTGAGACTGCACATAATATAGGTTGCTAGGCTACCACCCCAGATTTGGCCCAATGCCCAGAAGAGGGGGAAAAAAGACTAGACCACTCTGCTGACAGCAATGCACCAAGTTCAGCTGCCATCGGAGGGCCATCCACACTGGTCACTCAGGAAGTGCAGTGCCAGGGCAGAACTGCAGTGGTGTGCATACTGTCAACTGTCACGGTTTCTTTTGGCGCAGAACAGGTGCCGGAAACAGCAGAGCTACCAGATTTTCTGTAGCTGGCTGGGGGGGGGGGTGGGGAGCAGGGGGATGAGCTACATGACATCGTCCGTGTGTCAATGATACTGGCACAATGAGACAAACTTTAAGCACATTGTTAGCTCAGCATACGGCGTGCTGAGACATCAGGATTGCTGCTACTTCCGTTACTGCCGCTCTGTGGCCGTCAGAGACTAATGGCGCTGGGCAGCCTGGTAACGTGGAGGATTTACCTTCGCCAAAGCGATGCGGACAGCTTGTCAATGACGGTAATGGGGGAAAAGGGCTTGAGATGATTGGGAGCACTATATTGTAGGGCTGCTCTGATGCATACAGTGACAGCTGAGCAGTGCATAGCGGAGAAGGACGGCAGCAACAAAACCGAGCACAGGAGAGCTTTCTGCATAGCGAGGGCTTATCAACACGCGGGCTTTTACCCTGGATGCGCAGTGCTGACGGAGTAACCGGCGCACCTGAGACAGTTCCCTGCCACTCGAAGTTCCAAACACACATGGTCCTGCAAGATCCCAAAGCAGAAATCAAATCATAGCACAATCATACCTTTTACAAACATACTATGCAATTCCCAGAAAAGGAAAAAAGTGCAGTGACCTATCAAATCAATTTGTGGACTGGCATGTACAAAACAGGCATTTGATTCGCAGGTTATATGGGCTTGCAGACCAATCAAGGATCAAAGACACCTGTATGGGGGCATAAAAAGATGCTCCCAGTGTTCGAAGCCAGTGGCACTGGGACACATCTCTTTGTGTAGTGCCTTTTATACTCATAGGCAGTTAAAGTGACTTTCAATGCAATAGATTCAAAGCCATGAAGTGCATTCCATAGAAGATATAGATAAGTCATAAGACAAAAAAAATAGAAAAAAGAAAATATATAAAATAAAAATAAAACAGTGGTGTAATAAAGAGCAGTTTAAATCAAAGTCTGGAGCTCAGTACACAAGTGTAAGAAGATGGTTTTCAGTTATAGGGAACATCTCAGATGCTCTGGCAGCTGGGTGGCATCATGGCTAAATGTGGCACCCTCACGCCTGGTTCTAAATCCAGATCCTGCTGGCTGTCCCGTCCCTGCCGATCTTCCAGGCCTATCTGGCCTGTATTTGTCACGCAAGCATATTGCATCCTTGGTCCCAGAGTTCAAAGGGTCATTGACAAGGAAATACAAGTAATACTTTAGAAAGTTCACTGCAACCCATAACGCATTAAAAAAAAGACCTTGTTCTCTCAGCACCCAAGCACCAATAACTCTTGTAATTCTAGCCCGCCAAGGGATTGTCTCTGTTAGTTACAATGTTTTTTTTTAACTGGAATAACAAAAGCAAATATGGCAGAAGTCTGTAGACAGTAAACAAAAATGGGTAAATGAACCAATAAATTATCATCACCCTGGTGACATGTGATGTCCCTTAGGACATTAAACTTGACTGCATATTATCAGGTACATTGCAGCATGGACAAAAAGTCTGCATAAGCCCTCGGCCTCTCTCTTCGTTACAAGCCAAAGCTTCCTTTATGCTCAGGTTACCTCTCAGCCTGGTCATCTTTGAACATCCTTCGAACTCAGATGTAAACAGTTCCTCCATATATGGCGTGAGGCCTCGTGGGCAGACTGTATGTTCCCCTGACACGCTGTGCCGTTGGCTGCCTGTCAAACCGCGGGTCACATTGCGCCTGGTGGGACGCCTGGCGAGACAGCACGTCTCCCAGCGGGGGCCAGCAACATCCCCAGGGCGCCAATACCGCGCGGACTGCCTCTGTAAAATTATGGCCGTAATTACTACATTACAGTAGGAACTGTGACTTACAACTGTGACCTGAAGTTTAGGACTCGATCGCTGACTCAGGGGCCGCCAAAACATTCCTTAATCATAATGGCAGCTTTATTAATTCCAGGAGAGCAGAATCACTGCATGTCAATTCAGCCACGTTGCATTAACAGTGGCAGAAGGATGGCATCAGTGAGAGAACCTGGTCAGAATAGCCAATGGTTAAGCAACCACAGCACTCTGCAGCATGACCTGGAGAACATGAATGCTGGAAACCGCTCTGTGCAGAACACTAGGTCATAGGGGTCAAGCCTTAGTTTACTGGTGTAACTGGGTTTTTTAGCCCATGTTGCCAGCTCACAGCTATGGGATGTCAGCGGCAGTCAAACGGCCAAAGCAAAAAAAAAACATTAAGAATTAAGAAATAATTAAGAATTAATCTGGTTCAGAGCTTATCACAGAAGCTACAGGTTCAAGGCAGAGAATAACCCAGGATAGGGTGCCAACCTATTGCAGGACACACTCACACATGCACACCAGTAGGCATGTTGGTAACTCCAATTAACATCAGCATGTTCTTTTTGGGCTGTGAAAGCAGAGTACCCAGAGGAAACCCCACAATGATGCAGGTAGAACGTGGAGAATCCATACACATGGAGGCAAGGCGGAGACTCGAATCCTGGTCCCAGAGATGCGAGGTGACAGTGCTAGCCACTGCCCCACACGTATGGCTCGCCGCTTTTGACAGATTCTACAGGCTTTGTTAGCACACATCCGTATCACCCAGCTGCAGTGAACATGACATCAGTGTTGGCATAGAATGAAAATGTGAGGGAAAGGCAGAAAGTGGGATTAAAGGGGTGCAGCAGGCATACAAGGGCAAGGAAACGTGTTAGGAAGATACAGAAGTGCCCGTGCGGTAAGGTGACTATGGGGCTTTGATTCTTGGGCATAGCCATATATGCTGGGGCTGAAACTAATTATTGGACCAAAGAACAGAAACAACAGCAGGTGTTTCCTGAAGCTCCTGGACTCCTTTCATTTGTGATCTGTGGCTTGGATGCGTTGGAACGCTGGTGGATGAAAGAGCAACACGCACGTCTGTCCCGCTGTAGTCCCCAGCCGTCGCTCTCTATGTTACTTCTAATTAGACTAATGGCCCGTCTCATGAAGACCATGAAACCTGCATCTAGAATATTTATTTTTAGGACACCCAGTTGATGTTCTGATGTAGTTATGTGTGTATGTGTTCTTCAAGTTTTTGTTATGCCTCAAGATATTGATTTTGTCTGAAGAAAATCAGATAAATTGAGGCTTGAGAACATGACGTGCTGGGACAGAGTGTGAATTTGGGCAAGTCCATGATTTATTTTTGTATTTGCTGACAATCAGAAAAACACTGGCGGAGACGCGTTAATTTTTAACTGAGCTTTTCACGGCAGAACTGATCCATTTGCAGCTTTTAAAACTGCAATTTAAATTTGTTCGATTTTCACTTTCAGGAATGAAGTTATTGCGAGGGTACTGGAGTAATACAGTAAATAAATTGCTGAGAGAAGGACAGTGTATTAAACAGAAGCAGGTGACACTGGGACTGGCGAAAACAGCCACAGAAATCACAAATGTAACGGTGATGGCTGGAACAAGAGACATGCAAACATAATCTATTTTTAAATCACTAGTTAGCTGGCTCCTCCTTCCAAAATGGCAATAGGCCACACCCCTTCTATTCAATGACAAGAAAACAAAGCGTAAAGTGTAGAGTGTAAAGAAAATAAACATATATTCAAGTGGGTGAGGTCTTCATTTTGAAATATACGTCAATAATTTTGCAATGATTCGATTCACTTGTTTTTTTGCTTATTTATACATGCGTTCGTTGAAAGCAACACAGGAGCAGGGCCATCTGGCATCCTGATAGCAGCCTCAGCTTAGGGCCTTGCTCAGGGACCCAAGGGTAATATGATTATTCTTCCAAGATTCACAGCCTTGACCTCCTGGCCACAGATCACTGACTTACTGAGCTACTTGGGATGTGCATCTCCATCACCGAGGTCGACGTGATACACCTTGATGCATCAAAGATACATATGAAGCAACTACTAATGCAATGCAATGTGACTTACCTCAATTGTAGTGAGGGTGATACAATACAATACAAAGGAATATGATGCTATGCAATTTAATACAGTACAGGTACAGAAAGCCAGGGGAATTAAACTAATATAAAAATATTGGTCAGATTCCTAAATAATAAATGTGTAAAGACTCTACTAATAATTTTATATAATGTAATTGGATTTTACTGATGCAAAGGTGTTAGAAATGATGTATCTCAAATTCATCCCGAATTGTATCTGATTTAATCAGGGCAATTGCATCGTAAACTCTTATACTGGGGCACCAATGCTAAACGATGAATCTTACCATCCTGATGGGCTAGACACTGGATTTTAATACTTTATTAGGTAGCTGTTTGATAGAAAATGACTTTGAATGCCTTCTGACAGGAATGAATTAAAGATATTGTTACATATTGTTACTGTCATCCGTAAAACCACAACGCTGTCTTTAATTTTAAAAAAGGTGGTGTGAAGCCATGCAGAAAAGTCCCACATACACCTCAGAGTATAGTACAAAATGCACTTGGTTCACAGATGCCATTTAGTGCGAAGCTCACTGGTGTGAAGTGTGAAATCATTCACTCACACTGAGCCGGGTCATTCCCAATTAGCTAATCAAGGCACCGATAAAACTGGTCCCAGTTTGCCATGGTTTTTGTTTCTCCCAAGTCATAACAATTAGTGCCACATCAATCAAATTTACACGCAGTTAATAGCTGTTAAATGTTCAGCGGGTTTTCCTTTATACGCCCAGACCACCACCAGACCAATGACGAGGGGAGGACGTCCCGATAAATTGCAGTTAGAAGAATAGTCCTCAAAGGACTCTGCAGGGCCACTGGAAGTTCCCCAATGCATGGTCAAACAGGGAACAGTCCAAAGTGACCTTTACTCTCAGCATTGTTATTGTATAATTAGCATTACTACTGAAATCTCTAATTTTAAGAGCTCATCCAAGAGATCAGTGCTCCTGTCGCTGCGCTTTAATCATAATGACAAATATGGCTGTCACAAAAAATCGTTCTGCATTAGACTAGTTGGTTATGAGTTATTTCCCTCCGTATCGGTCATTTCTCGCATACCACAACCTACTGGAACCGACCATCTGTCGATCATGTTTCTATGGGTGTACCCACAGACCTCACACGGCGTTACCCCGTGCTTTTTGGCTAAACACCTTTCAGCGTACGCAGTGGTGCAAACTGCAGACTGTCAGCAGCTTGGGGTGTGAGCCGTATGTGAGACTGTTTGCGTGGCAGGAACTGCATCAGCTATGGCATTGCATGGAAGGAAGTCCATGCTGATCAAATGCAGTGATGTCGTGTCTTCCTCAGGACAAGCCAACCAAGTGCCCTTCTCGAGTGCTTTGGACATATTAAAGCGAATGGGAAGGAAAATGATGATTTATCATGTTAGCCATAATCACGACCCATTAACAGAAATTAGGGTCTCTTGGCAGAAAAACAAACAGCAGCAGCATATGCAGAAGGGGCTATGCGGCCATGCTTGTAAAATACCTAAAAAACTTGTTTGTTTTGTTTATTTAGGGACAAAACGGTGCTGAAAAATGGCACCCGTTACTCTCAGAGCAGTCTGATTTAACAAAGACAAAATTCTGAGGCTATGTTAATTCACAGTGTGGTTATTCTAACAAATGACCTTCTCGTCTAGAGGGGAAATTTATGCAGAATAAAGCTTTGATATTATGGAAGCTAAAGATTATGATCTACAACAGCTGGTGAAATTTCACCACGCTTATACTCCTAACAGCTTGAAAGAATCGAAGAGGGAGGGAAATAGGAAGAAGAAGTGTGGAGTGAAGCTGAAAATAAGCCGCAGCAAAAGGCTGATATTCACCTTTCCCCTTCTGCCGTTGCTGGGCGGCCACTTACCACCAACCAAACACCAGCCCTTTTGGCGTCTGTTCAGAAAAGTTACACAACTTCAGTGCTAAAGGCCATTTAAAACTTTCCTATTTGCTTTAACATGCAATTTCAGCAGCTGCTGCGCAGTGTAAATATAAGTGCACGATCCCTAAAGGTGCCTGTGCAAGCCCATTAGGACACACACTAAGCATTTTCAGTACGTGCTGACACATGGTGTAAGCGAATTAATTGTCATTGTTGACACACCACAGCACACAGGGCACAGCGACAAAACTGTGTCCTCTGCATTTACCTAAGTGACATTGTGACAGAGCAGGGGGCAGCTAATTCAGTGCCCGGGGATCAGCGCTTGGGGGCAGCACCTTGCTCAGGGTACCTTCAATTGTTTTCATATTTTTCCTTAGGGCAATTCATAGTATAAAAAATAAGTGCAGTGGTTACTTTGAAAGCCGAGAGAGTGAGCTCGCTATCTGATATCCACAACCAAAATTTACAGTTTCGGCTTATAAATTTCTTCTGAGCATGATCTTTATGAACCATAAGTATCCCCAAATCAGTCATGACTCTCATGTGCCAACAAGTCTATCCAAATAATTAACCCTCCCAATAAACATAGATTTCCAAGGTTACCTTTGACTTAATTAGTTTTATACAAATATAGCATGCCATGAATTAAGTAAAATGCCAGTGTGTACTAAATTACCACACACTAGGCTGTCACAAATTTGCTTAGCATTAACGTGTACAGACTCCTTCAGCTGAGGGGCAAATGCTTCTAGATCCTTCATGCTAAGTACCAAATCCTTTGAGGACTATTTTTTTGACTACAATTTACCTGCTTAGCCAGTGCAGGGTCAAACAGTCCCTGGAGCAAATGGGGTTAAGCCTAGCGGAGCTGACTCTGGCATTAGAGCTGGTGACCTTCGGGAACAGTGTCCTCACCTGCTAACCCACACACCAGCCCCCTGCATAATTGCTGCTTAGTGTGCATATGACAGGTCTTTATACGTGCCGGAATATGCATCTTGTGGTAGGGGAGACCTTCAGGTGGGAGACTCTTCCTGTTAAGGAAGGACAGCGTTCAAATCTTGGAACCTTTAGTGACACTCTTTCTGGTCCTCCTCACTCTGCAAAGTCGCAAGGGGGGTGAAAGTCACCCGGTTGTCAAGGGCCTCCTCGCCGCCCCGGTCCCTCCACCTTCAGTCAGCTTCTCTGGTCCCGTCCGAGCCCGCCCAAGAAGAGAAATGAAATTAGCCTCGGCACAGGGCGTACCACGAGAAGGGAAGCCTCCGCATGTGTACCTTGCTAATTTGCAAGTCAGAATTTAGACGTGCATTGGGCGTTTATTTATACAAGCGGGTTTTTGTTTTTTTCCAAGTCGGGTTTTCACTGGTGTGTGGGGAGAGATGCTGCAACGCTGTCTGATAGACGCCCGCAGATAAAGTTGTGATATTTTTAGGACATGTACTGTATGCTGAACTCGGATTTGTTCCCTCTGCATTATTTCCAATTCAACCGTATGTGACTCAGAGTTGCGGACAACCCCCAGCACCCAGCCAGCAACAGCGGGTCCAAACCCTGCTGATTCCATCACTTATTAATTAAAATGTGGCAGAGATTAGCTAGTCATGGTTACCTATATAAAAAACTGCATCCCATGATAAAATGAGGTTAAATCTTAACCCAGAAGCAAAGAAAGAAAGAGATATTTAAAGATACTTAAAGCAAGGGCTTTTAAAAAGAACCCGAAAATGAGACGCACACCTAGTACCTGTAATTGCTTACTGAAGTAATTTATTAGCTTATATAAAGAAATACAATACTAAACAGCCCCAACTAATTATATGCATAAGCACAGTAGATGTTAGAGCTTCTCTGTATCGCCCACACTGAAGAGAGAGAGAGAGAGAGACTGGGAAAAGGATGCAAATATGAGGACACGCAGGTACTTTTCAGTGCTAGGAGAAGGTTGCTAATCGCTTTTAATGAGTTACCTCAGCGAGGGGGCGTAGGTTTGGTTTCAACACTAGTAGGGACCAGATCAGCCCCAAAGTCCTTACTCCCCATATCACATGCCTCTAAAGATTTTGGGCCCCATGAAAGCGTATAATTTTAGGCCAAACCACTCGAATTATTTTTGTCAGTCAGGAGGCCCTTAGAGTCACCCTAACTTCCCCTCCCTTGTGGCACCCCTGCGTACTCCAACAGTATTGGCAGAGACACGACCCTGCTGTCTATTCTCAAATCCAGTGTTCCCCAACCCAGTCCTCGGGGAACCCCGGACAGTCCACGCTTTTGCTCCCTCCCAGCTCCCAGCCAATCAGAAACACAGAATACCTGGTACAGATGTGCTGGGAGCTGAGAGGAAGCAAAAACATGGACTGTCCGGAGTTCGTCGAGGACTGGGTTTAGAAACACTGCTCAAATCTATTCCCTTGCCTCAGCAATACCACCTGGCCCACTGATGCTGATACTTGGTCATGCTGATTGACATGTCCTCCGGTTTCTCCCTTAAATTTGATTACTAACACTCTTGACATGGGGAGAGGGGCCATGGTTAAAAGAGATGTTGAAGCAGGAGAGGAGGTGTGGACCGAGCCGGGGGATTGTTCACAGCGATTCGGCCTCATGGTGAACCCAAAGCCTGTCGAGTGGCTAACGAGTGGGGAAAGACTGAGCTGGGATGCGATGTACATTCACACACACGCAGAGAACCCAGCGAGGCTCTTTGGAGGCTTCCCGAAACGTTCCACGTTTTCCTCTCCATCAGCACCAGGCTGCTGAGTCTTGCTGTAAACTTAAAGGGGCTCTCAACATCCTTTGGGGGCAAAGTGGGGGGGGGGGGGGCATTGTTTATCTGATCTAGCAGCTAGGTATTCGTATGTGGAGCATGAACACGGCACAGCGAGCTGCCAGTTAAACTAGGCAAAGGTGAGACTGACCGAAAGGGATGATTAAGGAAGAAGGAGGGAAAGGGAGGGCAGGGATGAGAGAGTGCGCAACTGAGGAGATCGCCACGGCGACGAGGATATGACAGCACAAAGGAGAGGAGAGGGAGAAGAGGAATACAGAGAGAGAGCACGCTGACGACTGCACTCAGAAATGCGAGAAAAACAGTGGGCCTTTGCATAATGCGCGTGTAGCAGAATGGAGACGTGTCAGAGCCGTGGCTCAACAGAGCGAGGCAGCAAATGCCAGAGTGTCCACGGCTAATCCCCCGTGACTGCAGGTCAAAGGAAAGGCAGATCAACATGACCTGCCAGCTGCGGCAGGACCTGGGCCTGCATCCAGCGCCTCAGAGCCCCTTAAATGTCATCTGGGATGGCGTTGCGCCCACCCTTCCTAGAGGCAGCTGCAACTGCTTGCTTCTGCTCTCTCACCACTCCTGCCCCGTCTGCTTCTAGTCATCCAATCAACCGTCTATTGTGAGCATCACCCACGGTCATCCGTTCCTGTTAATTGACATTCACCAGCACCAAACACCTGGAAAGGGTGCGTCTGTATGGTGACTGGCGGGATGGGGGTGGGGCGCAGGTGCATGAGGGGAGACTGGGGGCCTGTATCATGAAGCTGGATTTTTTGGTTGCCAAGATAACTTAAGGTAGTCTGGGCTAAATGTAAGTGCACCAGGATAAAGTCCATTTAAAACTGGGGTTCTTTAAGTCTAACAAGTTATCTAGCTAACTGTCAAATCTGACTCAGTGTTTGCTGGAAGCAACGAGCCAGGTGTATGATGGGCATCCTGTATGATTTTCCCATTTCATGCAGAAGCTGGGAGATGTGGTGGAGGAGGGCCTCACCCCTTCAAGCGCTGGGCTGAATACTGTGTGCAGAGTTAGCATTTTCTCCCTGTGCCACATGGGTGCC
>JAODKN010000063.1:14137164-14151678 GCA_026774425.1 Petrocephalus zakoni
TACTGTAACAGGTAGCATGTATACTGTAACAGATATACTGTAACAGGTAGCCTGTATACTGTAACAGGTAGCCTGTAACAGGTAGCCTGTATAACATAGGTATTCAATCTGTGAGGCAAAGGTGAGGGAAAATCAAAATTGTGAGGGGGTGCGGGTGAGCTGGGGGCGGATCTATTTCGAAATTGCAACCTTCAGAAATATTACAAAAAATGTGACCAGATTATATGCCTGTACACATTATATGACGCTAACAAATTAAAATAATTGTCAGGGCTCCACCCACATTCCCCGTTGCCATGTGTCCTGGCCAAGGTGAACGACTCCGGCCTGACTCCGCCCACCTCGTTGCCATGGGTCCTGGCCAGGGTGAACGCCTTGCCGTGACTCCGCCCACCTCGTTACCATGGGTCCAGGCCAGGGTGAACGACTCTGCCCTGACTCCGCCCACCTTGTTGCCATGGCTTTGGACCTGAGTGCTTACCTGTCACAGCTTGCGCCGGTCTGGCGCCTCTTTAAGTTGCTGTATTTCTCGCTCAGTCCTGAGTATTCTGTGCATGTGCCTTGTGCCCTTTGCCTGTTATTTTGTTCCTGATGCCTTGTTCTGTGCTTTTGTGCTCTCTGTCCTTGCCTCCGCTGTGTGCTTTGAGTTTTTGTTGTGCCTAGCTTGTGTAATGCTGCCAGTTTCAGTCTTGGTCTTTGGCCTTTGCTTACATTTGAGTTGCAGTCCCTTAGGGCATACTCACACTTAGTTTGGTTCTTGTGTAGTGTACGTGTGCCTGCATGTGTCAGTTGCATCATTGACGTCATGTCTGTGTTGTGTACCTGGGCATTGGTTAGCTATCACACTATATGTGCACTGTGCCCGAGTCAAGCTAACCATGTTATAACCCACCTCATCAAGCAGGACAGGACATGGTTAAGCATACCGGCTGTGTCTGGACACAGGATAGAGCGATCACCAGAGGTGAGGACTCAAGTCACTGACTCACGACATTACTCGGACTCAAGTCACAAATTTAAACCGATAGAAACACTTGGACTCAATTTTCAGCCTCAGTTTTCAACGTGAGGGCAAATGACTTGAGACCTGGACCTGACTTGGACCCTATGACTCAAGAAGACTCGAGGTTATAGTCTCCCTCTGGATACCATAATATTAATTTTATAATTTCACTGTTAATTAATTATCTGCTTTCTGCATATTCAGTTGGTTGAATGCAAGGTGCCCTGCAACAGTTTGGTGGAAAGATGCATAATTCCCTGCATATACACAGACATGAAAACTGTGTGAGGAAAACTGTAGCAGTGGAGACTCTCCTTTCAACCTTTCTCTGCCTAAGAAAGACTTGACCTACAACATACTGCGGTGGGTCTTTGCTGTAGCAAGTTTTAATGACTAAAGGGAAAAAAAAGCTGACATAGGTAGGGACCCAAGTTACATGAGTCAAATGCATGACAGATTTGATGACTTGCGACTCAACAGTAAAAAAATGGAACGACTTGGACTTGACTCAGACCTGCCAAGGAGTGTCTAGTTCCCATACCTGGCAATTACACTAGTTAAATGACCTGGACTTTGGGGGTGAAGCATGCTCACATTGCATTTAATGATCCTGGCTCAAGCACGCTTTTGGCCTGTAGCCCTGGCCTGATTGCCTTGTACCATGCCCGAGCAGAATTGCCCCCTTTCCCACTCCCCCCTCTGGTCTGCACTGGAATTACACAAAGATTCCACCAAGCCTTTGTCATCACTATACAATGTTTTTCATAGAAAGGAAAGTGCTATCATACCGCAGAATGGAATTCATGATTAATGTCCTTATTTTGTTGCTTTTTTGGAGTCATTTTGGGCAGATGACATACATTGATATATCAAGTGTGTAACCTAGTGATTTTTATTTGTGCTGCACGAGCAAGAAGATCCCACATTTTACCAGATATCTAAGAGTTTGTGCAGACAAGTGATGCATGGGATACTGTAAAAGTACTGTAGTGCAGCATTTTTGAAAGCTGTTCAATATTACATTTCTTTGGTACCAGCACTAATTACACTATTACAGACATTGCTAACTCAATCACCAATGCTTAGAGCTTTCAGACTGTCACACTCATGCAAGCAATCTTACGGCAAATCTTTATAGCTCCATTACAGACCTAAAATTAGCTACATCAAATGCGTCGGAGTAGTTTGCAAACCCTACAGACTATTTACAAGGTAAGAAAACAGTTACATACATGTAAATACATGTGCATGTGTGTGCAGACATGTCTCAAATTGAAAAACTCACTCCAGCCAGCTGGCTACCCTGGAGAGATCATATTGAACTAGCTGACATTTCAGTTTTCTATATTGCGTGATGCATGCATTTCTGACATAGGGTATAACAGGGTTGCTGACTTTGGCCTATAATATATCAAGGCTTTATAATATAGCAAACAGACTACATTGACATCATCAAACTAGCATCTGTACCTATACAAGCTACGCTGTGCTTTAAGCAGTTAGATTATCAAGCAAAATGCACTTGATTGATGTTTATTGAATAGACGAATGGAAGAAAGCAGAAGAAATGTAGCACCAGCACAACAGCCAGTCATGGTCGACGTTGCAGATTTGCCCAATCCCCAATTGGTTTAATTTATCTGCAGTTCGAAAAAATTGGGAAAATTACAAAAATAAACCAATCATAAGTTTCAAACCACACACCAAGTGAATACAGGTAGTAACATGGTGAAATCTGCCAAGTACATGACTTTTCTCTTATTGGCTCCATACCCACACTTCCCTACAGAACTCTCTTCTAGTCTGGCTCTAGTGTTCTTGATAATCACCTTAATTGCCGTGTTATCGTAGTGTAAGATATAAAATCAGAATTTAATCATCTCCAGCTCAGCATCCATACAATGTCTCTGCAAAGTTTGAAAAACCACTTTTTGTTATCACTATGAGGCACTGCTTCAATTTTTGGGCAATCTGTCACAAAATTTAATCAGCTTTATTCCACCCCCAAATGGTTATTGAGTTATTTTAACATGATCAAGTGTCAAAACTGTCATTTTTGTTGTTTTGGAGACTGCTGCAGACCATGCTAAAACCATATGTAGGCCAAGGAGTACAGTTAGCATGCTAGAGGTTACATGCTACGTGTGTGCAACAGAATGACTGAGGGTCTGCCTGTCCCCTGCTGCACAATGACAGTGTTCATTCTCAAACCCCATTTCTGAGACACCCTAGAATATACAACATATCATGTTAAATGATTTCTATTGTTCCTTGCTGGTTTACAACTAATGCACGTGCATTCTGTCTGAGATACATCGCTTTGTGCATCCTGGGTAATGATACGATAACGATAAGGCTAGCTTATAGAGAAGGTAGCAGACGTCAAGCTAGCGATAAGGTTAGCTTATAGAGAAGGTAGCAGGCGTCAAGCAAACGATAAGGCTAGCTTATAGAGGAGGTAGCAGGCGTCAAGCTAGCGATAAGGCTAGCTTATAGAGAAGGTAGCAGGCGTCAGGCTAGCGATAATGCTAGCTTATAGAGAAGGTAGCAGGCATCAAGCTAACGATAAGGCTAGCTTATAGAGAAGGTAGCTGGAGTCAAGCTAACAATAAGGCTAGCTTACTGAGAAGGTAGCAGGCGTCAAGCTAACGATAAGGCTAGCTTATAGAGAAGGTAGCAGGAGTCAAGCTAACAATAAGGCTAGCTTATAGAGAAGGTAGCAGGCGTCAAGCTAGCGATAATGCTAGCTTATAGAGAAGGTAGCAGGAGTCAAGCTAACGATAAGGCTAGCTTATAGAGAAGGTAGCAGGAGTCAAGCTAACAATAAGGCTAGCTTATAGAGAAGGTAGCAGGCGTCAAGCTAGCGATAATGCTAGCTTATAGAGAAGGTAGCAGGAGTCAAGCTAACGATAAGGCTAGCTTATAGAGAAGGTAGCAGGAGTCAAGCTAACGATAAGGCTAGCTTATAGAGGAGGTAGCAGGAGTCAAGGTCAGGATGGTAGCAGCAGGATCAAGAGTAATGGTGCATAGGCAGAGAGGCTGGTGTCTTAGCTTGATGGGTGCTGTCTGGAGTTGAACAAATAAAGATTTTAAACATCATCAACACTTCTGAAGAAATACCAGCGAAGTAACAGGAAAAACTGGCTAAAACCACTTTCAATAAAAAAAGGTTATGGCCGTGTGGTTAAGTGTCACACACTGAAAAAAAGATCTCACAAGGAACCCCCTGGAAGCCTCAGAATCGATTATTCCATTTCCCCTGTCATTCGCACTTTATTTCATTGCTCTTTCCACTCTAGAGCCTGAAAGGACTCGTAAAAAAATGAAACCACTTTTTTTTATTTATTATTATTTTTTTGCAGCAGAGAGGGTTTAAACCAACCCCCAACTACCCGTATCAGGAAAACAAACAGATGTTGATAGATGAGTACAGGTGTCCTTTGGGTTTTAGTTTGTAGACACAGCAGAAGTGAAGGCTGCATATTTTTGCATATTCATCTATACTTTCTATATCCTGCGGAAGGTTAGAGATAAGTTATATAATGGTCGACATCTATATGTGTACCTCTTGGGATTATGAAGACCAGGTCTGAGGATTTAAAGTACTAGCTCTGAAATGATTGCAATAACAAACCACACACAAGACTAGCAAGTCCAAATAATTCAGACCAAAACAACACTAAAGGAGAGCCATGGCAACAGACCTCAGAGCCATGGCAACAGATCTCAGACCACAGAAGGATACGAGGAAAGCACATGGCTGTTAGGTCTGACCCAACACCAGGATCAATACCTTGGCATTTCGAGATGCATCGGCACCGGGGATGCTCGCCTTACCACCGACTGGACCCTGCCTCACGGGTCCAATTACGCTTTGCAATTGTCCACAAGCTCTTCTCATTCTAACACTCACTATGAGGCTTATACAGTCCTTATCCCTTCTGAACATACAGACCAGTCTCTGTAGTCAAGGTCCATTACAGGGAACGCTAAAACTGCCAACCCTTTACACGTTGTTCATTTTGAAATACCTTTACCCAGTGTTGTACACAGTTCATTGAACCACAGTGAATTTACTCATTCGGTTAAGCTCAAGTACTCTCCTGAAAGATGTGCCCTGTTTTCCCATCAGTATATGAACTCACAAGGCCATACCAGATATTAGCAAATACTACTCAATAGATCTATTTGGGGGAAATGACAAGGTGGTCCCTACAGTGCCAGGCTTATATAGATACTGTTACAGTTCAGCCCTAGAAACTGGGAACGTCAGAAATGTCGCATGTACGTAGGCTGTGGTGATCAGTCATGATTTATGGATTCCTCTCTAGTGGCACCTCTCCAGCATATATTGAATTAACAGCCACGTAGATTTCTGCGGAAATGGCTTTCTAAACTCTCTGCTTGGCATTAAAATGCTAGGTGTTATTTGACCAGCGTACGAATGTGACAACTGTTTAAGCTAGCATTTAGCGGGAACTATTCAAACAAGTCCCGGTAAGAGTGACAGAGGGCAGGGCCGATTACACAAAGGTGGGGATAGATTTTATTGACGAGAGGGTTTGTTTTTTTCAGTCTGCCTACTTTTAAACTGCCACAGTATCTAGATTCACACAACACAAATTGCATTACTATTATGTCAGCAATGGCACAGAATCAAAAAGCGAAAATAACAGGATATCTCTCATCACCCATACTGAAACTGTCTTCTCAGCCTGCACCCATCTTCTGCTTCTGCTCCCTTATCTACCCCAGCGCTGAGTGATCTCCCCAATTTAATTGATTCCAATCTACAGCAAATCCTCAGAACACTTCCTATGCAAAAAGTGTTGCACAGGTCTGTTATAGCAGGGAGGAGTGCTGGCTTCCCTCTGCAGGACCGGTGCCACACTTGACAATTGATTATAGCAGAATTCGCCATGGATTTAAGACTCTCTCTCCTGAGTTCTGATAGCATCATCTACAACACAGCAATAAAACGGCACAGAAGCGGCGCAATCATTTTGCAGAACGTTTCCTGGATATTCCTCCACATATCTAATAGCTCTCCAGAATTTCATATAACATCAGTATTTCAAGGCTTGAAACAGGCTTAAAAATCCAAAATACGCACTCAGAGACTAAATTTAGATTACCATTGGCACTGGTGAAGGAAATTTAGATTAAAAAGATGTTCAGAAATTGACACTAAAGCAGCAGACAGTTACATCAAATGACACTTACTTCCAAGACCTGATTTAACCCTTACTGTGACTCCTGGAAAATTAGTCCAACTTTCAAAACAACAACAACCACCACAACATTAGAAAAAATGTGTGTGAAAATCAAATTAATCACTGTTACTGCACTACAAATAGGATCTCAAAACCATCAACAAACATGGTTGTCTCTCCATGGTTTGGTACTGAACATGTGCAGATGAATTCTGGGAATTAAGCTAACAAATGGCCTCAAACACATTAGCCTTTCAATCAGAATAAGCATAGCACTAACAGGCAGGAAACATGGCGAGTTTAGCTCAGAAGGTCAGTGGTAAGGTGGTTAAGAGCACAAACATTAATCATGGACGACAAAGAGCGGCCTGCTGTTTTTACTCTGAAATTTAACCTGAGTAGTTCAAGGCAATATTCAAAAACTCTACCAGTAACAGTTATAGGAGGTCTGCAGCTATTGCAAGCGATGTTCACTGGCTGGTATTACAATAACTAAGAGGTTCACCTTGCTGTAGCGTAAACACAGTGAATCATTAAACATGAACAGTGCTGAGACCTGGTTACTGCAGTTAAACCCCAATAATTTCTCTCTGTACTGCTCTCACGTTTGATTAACCAACATGTCCCCTTCTTCGCTGTCTTCTGCACACCAGATTTGTAACACGTTTTTAACGTCAATTTGTGATAGCAAAGAAGGGGCAGTATCGAACTTAGATTAAAAATCTTTTTAAAAATGAAAAACCTTAATTACTTCACAGAGGCCATTTCGAATTGATGTCATTTATTTAGAAACGGCGCTTGTGTGCCAGAGTCATATTCTCTCGGCTTTTATCCCATCCATCCGCATCTGTCCATCTGTCATCAGTGGATTCATCATCCGTGCAAGTCACTGATCTTGCAGTTCCTCAGTCTGTCTACAATAATGACCAGCAAGATGGTCCCCAGAGGTGACGAGACCCCTTATAATATGCATGACTGAGCATATTAGAATTTTAGAGCTCCTTAATGATATACTATTATGACAAGCAGGATGGGGACAGGCAACTGGATCCGTTGGGCAGGTGTGACTCCACTCACATGTGAAGTTTGCCAAAAACCCCACATCTCTATTTATAAATAGTATATGGCTGATGGTACAGATGGCTGAACTGGCCTGGGATCTAGGAAAAGCCCCATGTTAACACGCTCACACTCCTTACACCAATTCTACAAGAGCTGAGGGGCACCACCATGGCTCTCGTTAGATTGGGGAACCTCAATCAATGGCGCGTGGCCTTGTGCTTTTCATCCCCAGCTCCTGAGTGTCCCTGAAACCTACTGCCATACCCAGTGTCCTGCTGGCTGCAAACAGAAAGCTATTCCCCAGTCACACTGATCTGTAGCAGCCATTAAGGAAAAACAAGATAATTTTATACTTCCACTGTAACCTGGCCCTGAACCCCATTAGGTCTGATGCATCTGTTTACCTTTATTAGGCAGAGAATACGTTCACACCTACAGTCGCTCCCGTTCTCTGTCATCCCTAGGAATACTCTGTAAGACGATTATCATTTATACAGATCAGCAGTAATGCCCCAAGCTTCTATTTTCAGGCCTTCACTGAGTCAGCCCTGAATCAAATTCAAGGGAGAAGGGAAAAAAAACAAAATAGCATAAAAACGTGGAAAATGCGGCAGGATGCTTTTTGGTAAAAAAGAAAACATATTATGTTTTATTTCAAAAGGGTTTTTTAATGTCAGGCTATGTGCATTTATTTTCTACATTTTTCTTCAACTTGTATTTAGCTTTTTCTGCATACATTGCATAGCATGCTGCTGAGATATGACTTCAGCACTGTCCTGAAAGGTACAGTCATCAAGCTAAATGTGTTCAGAAATTCTTGTGCCTGATTGGCTGGCCTGTCTGTGCTCCCCACAAAATAAGATCAGTCAGTAACTTCTTCTGTTTGATTCAGGTTGGTGGACATGAAGGTTGCGATCGCTCCTTTCTCTTCAGTGGCCCCACCGATATGAAGTCAATCCCACCCGCTCCCTACCTCCTCCTCTGTGCTTTCGGCAGTACATAACTGTGATCTATCATCCGACAATCTATAAACCTTCAGTAACGAACATGGCCTTCTCTCTCGGCTGGGAATCTGTTTCCATAGAGTCAAGAAAGCACATTTGCATTTGATGAATTTTTCATAAGCTCTGAATAAGACAAAAAAAACAACATTGTAAAGGGTGCTGGGTCCTCCCACTGTATTCTTCATTCTCCTCGAGGCATCAGCAGGCTGATGAAGCTAAATGCTAACTGAAGAAGGGCCGGCGCACGGCCCGGGCAAACCTGCCATTTGCTGGGGGTGCCAGACCACTAGGGGTTCAATCGAGCCACGCGCCATCTTGGTGCATTGTTAGTCATGGTAATGGAGTGCTCTGACCCCATGAATGAGGCAAAATAGCATTATAGAAACGCTATATAAAAGCAAATTGATATAATGAGAAAACGGATATTAATAATTGTGCTGCATGGAAAGTTAAGTGAACTTGTCTGGCACTTGAAAGAGCTGAGAAATTTACATAAAAGTTCAGTGTTTCTGGTCAGAGATATAGTAGTTTATTCATTTATTTTAAAGCTAAAGGTAACTGATAGATGCTCAACACATACGATTCTGGTTTCTTTTTATAGCCATGGAGACTGAGACTGTAGAAAAGCCATTCTTTTCACTTGTGTTCCCAGCAGGACGTGGGCAAGAATCATGAGAATCATGAGAAGTCGCCACTGTCACCCCTTTAGGAAAACCCATAAGAACACAGGCCATGTTAGCATCCTGCTGAGAGGGAGGATTACCAGTAGTTGAAGGCTCTCCCTGCTAAAAAAACAAACATGACCATCTTAAGCTTGTTAAGCTGATTGACCAACTCATGATGTTTTTGCGTGATACCAGCTCAAGATTCTAGGTCGTTTAGCTGGTCACACTAGCATGACCAGTTGGTGACCCACCCAGCTAAGCTGTCAAAGAGCAGCATGAGCTGGGACATGACCATCTAAGACCATCTTTGTCAGTCTTAGAGCAGCTAAAACTAGCCACCAGCATAAGATGGTTTTAGCTGATTTTTTTCAGCAGGGCTATTGCAATGGGCCCAGAGTGCTGTTCCCTAAAGTTAAGTTCACACTACACACTACAATTTTAGCCGCGATATTCCGCTCACTGGTTATGTGTGAACTGTCGCTGATACGCCCACTAGATATCTAGCATGCTAGATATTTAGGACTTGTTGATGACTCCATAATCCATAATCCCACTGATCAGATATGTGGTGTATAAACCACAACAACTTCAAGACTCCCGATTACAAGACGACAAGTCGCGTAGTGTGAACAGTACAGTGATCTAACGACTTTAAAAGTCATGTAGTGTGAACGAGGCATTAGGTAAATGAAATTAAAGATGCTTGTTGTGTTTGTTGACCAGGACGGGAGTGACAGTCGGGACCCTGTAGTATCAATCCATCTCTATTAGGAGGGAGAGTGAATGAGCTTCATAGCATTAACGCAGTTCCTCATGAGGATAGTTGATTAGCACTTGGATAACATAGTGCACCAGAGCGATGATTCTCAGTGGGGGGGGAGTACAATGTCTTCTTGAATGAGAAATCGAGGGCTAATTTTTATATGATTCCACTGAGTAATAAGTGATTCCACTGATAATAAGTGAAAGTGATTAATTGTCATTGTTGACACACCACAGCACACAGTGCACAACAAGGAAAAGTATCTTCTGCTTATGTGACCTAGCAGTGACCTCAATAAACCCGGGAAGGAGTACTAAGAGAAGGGCCATTACCTTGCTCAAGGTACTTAGGTGGTACCTTGCTGGTCAGGGATTATTACTTCTGCATTTCCCGAACCATTAGGCCACTACTGCTCCAACTCAAGACTTTGCATTATGTGTCAACAAGATACCATTAGCATCATCATCCTGTTCACATTCCCCATGGGAGTCATGCTGCCTTCTGCAGCACAGGCCATACCCCCACACACACCGTTAGTCTTGAAGCAGGGGGCTTCCTTGAGAGCAATCACTCTTTCGCTCATGCCGAATCTCTGCAGATGTGCAGCTTCTGCACAATATCAAGAAATTGACTCGATATAAAGAGCAAATTATAAGACTTTTCATGCCGTTTTCTGTCACGGACAGAGAAGAAGGTCGGCGTAATTTTGCAAGGCTTCATCCACATCATATCATGCCAAGGACAGAATGTGAGAAGCTTTAAAGCCAGGTGTTACCATAGCCATTATAGAGCCAGGATATCAATCTTGATGGAACCCAAAGGTAGAGATTCATTTTCCAGAAGGCCAGCATTAATGTCTGATTTGACATTTTATAACTACATGTCTACATGTTTCTGTGATCCCACCCTCATCTGTAATATGGCGCAGGCCCAGCCATTAATCTCTGTGCTTCCACACACAAATCTCCAGCAAGTTTCACAGCACATCTGTAATATGGCGCAGGTCCGGCCATTAATCTCTGTGCTTCCACACACAAATCTCCAGCAAGTTTCACAGCACATCTGTAAACCTAATGAAGGGTAATGAAACAGAAAATCCCTCCCCCACCCAAAACGAATAATCCTCCATCAACTAGGCGCAATAATGCTAATGAAGTGGGGGCTCTGTAGGGTCCTGCAGAGACCAGTTACTGGTCCAGTAACGGTCTTAGCCGATGTGGTGCCAGGGGCAATCATGACAGCCGGCACCCCCTGTCTGAGGAAAACTGACTGGCAAGTCAGCACCCCCTCAGAATTTGCCACCTTAGGTGGTTGCCTATCTTGCCTATAGGATTGACCTGGTTACAGTTGCATATAGATTTATAAATAAATGCCCTTCCATATGAGGAGTGTATGTGGCGCCCTCTGGTGTCCATACACAGTATATAGTTTAGTCAGCGCTGTGATTTTTTGTATTTTCCTTTCTAAGGACACTTAAGTGTGCAAAAAGTGTACTGAAGTCATATGGCATATGGCCAAATTTATATATATATATACATATATACATATATATATTTTTTTTTTTACATTTTCGATATTTTTATGTGAAAGTGACCTAAAACGGTTTTATTTTGACTTCATCCATCCACAAGACATTCTTCCAGTGTCATTTTGGTTTGTCCAGATGATCTCTAGCAAACTGTAGACGGTCAGTAATATTTTTGGGGGAGAGCAGTGGCCTCCTTCTTGCTAACCTGCCATCGGCTTCCTTCTTGCTAACCTGCCACACACACCATTGCTGTTCAGTGTTCTCCTGATGGTGGGCATAAACATCCGCAAATGTGAGACAGGCCTTCAGTTGCTTAGAAGTTACCCTGGTGTGTCTATTACACACCTTGCAGTCGGAGTTATCTTTGATGGTCAACCATTTCTGTGCAGTGGCGGACTTTTATACTTGGGGTGGCCAAAGGGTGACCAAGGCTATTTCAGGGGGTCCACAGACTATGACAATGAATGTGTTTCTCGTAAAATTGGGGTGTCCAATCAGATTTCAAGGGGATCCAGTGCTACCTCAGCCTCCCCTCTGCCTCTGCCCCTGCTTCTGGGTAGGGTAACCATGGTCTCGAATTTCCTCCATTTGTACACAATCTGTCTGACTGTTGATTGGTGAAGTCCTCAGACACCTCCTTTGTACAAGCCATGATATACATGCACAAATGTGTGGTATGTGTGATCAGGCTTTGCTGGATCACTGCTCTTTAAATAAAACAGGGTCTCCCACTCACACCTGACTGTCATCCCATTGATTTAAAACACCAGACTCTGATTTCACCTTCAAATTATATGATAATCCAACTTACCTTTGCCACACGCAGATATGTTATTGGATCTTTTAATAACTGTTTGCATTGTTGTAGCTTGTATTATATATGTCCTGAACACTGATGGTGTTTGAGTTGAGACCTTTCAGTATAGTCATGACTAAGCAGCAGGAATTGAAGAAGGCTGAGTAAACAGCCCGGGGCGTCAGTGCTCAGTGTGCTAGTGCTGAAGATGTCGCTCAGTGGCGGCTTCTCTTGAGCCTCACACAGGAAGTCCAAGATCCAGTTGCACAGAATGTGTTGAAATTCCGTAAGACTACTGTGACTAAGACTTCTGCATCTCATACACGAGGAGCACGAGCGAGATAAGCAGGGACGCAGCAGGGGATACCGTAATCAGGAGGGGATACCGTAAGCCGAGAAACGTCACCATCTCACCTGTCATTTGAAATAAAATTAACCTATGAAGCTAAACAGAAATCCAAACCCCTGAAAGTCATGGCTGACACCAGCTCTGCTTTCTTCTTCTGAAGACCAAACTGATCAGCACGCCGTTGCAGGAATTGCGCCACCGGACGGGGCGTTTCCCGCCAACGCATGCCTTTAGTATTCTCACCCCTCTGTTCCACTCAGTGGCTTTTGAAGACGCTTTGTAAAACTGCGCTCCCTTACCTTAACGATCTTGCAGGCAATTTGCCTGAAATTGTGGGTCAGTTGCCTGAAATGGGATTCCTCTCGGCCAATTTGGGGCACGTGTCTGAAGGGGGAAAAGAACGCCTTTGTCTGAACGTGACCAGACTCCAGGTTTGTTCCCATGTGAACGTAAACCGGGGGAGAGCGCGGAGATTTGATGAGGCGCTTTAAGTAGCTGAGCCAGATGACTGCCGTGACCATGACTAAAGCACCGATGACACATTCATGGACAACCAACTCCCGTCGGGTGTAGGTATGCAACCCACAATACGCACAAAGCACACACATAATAAAGCCTTAAAAGCTCAGGAGTATCTGTTTGTTTGCAATTCCTCCCAAAGCAGTATGCTTCTTAGCTTAGATACTGGCACTCACTGCTGCCCCAGCACCTCCTAGCCTCCTCACCCTGCAACACAAGAGGCAATTATAACTACACCACCGCGAGTATGTCTGCGCATTATATTACTGCAGCATTAACATCCATCCATCCATGTTAGAAACACTCATCTGGGGAACCTGGAGCCTGTCCCAGGCAGCAGAGAGCCCAAGGCTGGGGTTCAGCGTTAGCATTTCTGCCTGTTTTTCAGACTCGGGATTCTGCTCTGCCGGCCCGTCAGCGGCCTGTCATTCGACTAGCTTCACAAACAGAGCAGTAGAAACCACAGGTGTGTCTGTTTGCTGTCTGAAACATAACACTGAGGCAGGCCTAGCAGAGGAGCAAAGGATGGGACTGCTTGCCGTATCGCCGACTCACTCCACCACGCCTGGGCCGGTGCGCAAACCAAATTTGTGGTTAGGCACCATCTCAAAACATACATACAAACACACATGTAAAACAAACATACAAACACACATGTAATGCAAAAAACACAAACAAATAATAATGTTATTGAAATGTTATGTCACTGTTATACAACCCCAAATCAGAAAAAGTTGGGACAGTATGGGAAACGCAAATAAAAAATAGAAATGATTTCTAAATTTATTTTGACCTGTATCACATTGCAAAACAATTATTTAATGTGTTCCTCATTCATTTTATAGTTTTTTTTTTGGAATAAACATGTATTACATCTTTGGTTCTGGCAACACATTTCAAAAAAACTTGGGAGAGTAAAGCATTTACCGCTTTGTAAGGTTGCCATTCCTTTTCACAACAATTAAGAGTCGTTTAGGGACTGAAGACACCAAGTGATGTAATCTTTCAGGTGTAATTTTGTCCCATTCTTCCTGCAAACAAGTCTTAAGGTAGGCAGCAGTACGGGGTCTTCGTTGTCGCATTTTGCTCTTCAAAATGCGCCACACATTCTCTATTGGCCAATCTATAGGCCAGTCAAGTACCCGTACCCTCTTCCTCCGCAGCCAGGACTTTGTAATGTGTGCAGAATGTGGTTTTGTATTGTCTTGTTGAAATATGCATGGGCGTCCCTGGAAAATATGTCTTCTTGAAGGCAACATATTGTGCTCCAAAAGATTTATGTACTTTTCAGCATTAATGGTGTCATCACAGAAGTGCGAGTTACCTTTGCCAAGGGCACTGACACGACCCCATACCATGACAGACCCCGGCTTTTGGGCTTGTTGCTGGTAACAGTCTGGATGATCCTTTTCTTCTTTGGTCCGGAGCACACAGCGTCCAATTCTCCCAAAAAATACCTGAAATACTAATTTATCTGACCACAGGTTTACACTGTGTGATGGTCCATCCCAGATGCCTCTGAGCCCAGAGAAGTCGACAGCACTTCTGGACACTGTTAACATAGGGCTTCCTTTTGGCACAGTACAGTTTTAACTGGCATTTGCGGATGTAA
>JAODKN010000063.1:14158528-14175148 GCA_026774425.1 Petrocephalus zakoni
ATTCATGTTCATGATTAGTACTTCAGTAGTCAGTGAGGTACTACTATGATTTGTGGCCCCTCAAGTAAAGTGTTACCTCCCATTTTATGTGCACAAATCATCATTAGCAAGTGGTTGACCTGCATGTTTTACCAAATAACCACATACATGCATTACAGAATGTGGTATTTGAGTAAATAAAGGATAACAGATTTTTTTTTTTTTTTACTAACGTTTTTATATTGGTGCTATTGATGGCAGCGTTCATTGGTGTGTGCTCCAGCTCGAAACGGATCCAACTGGTGAAAAGAGAGGTGGTAGGGAATATGAGTTAGTAAAGTATAGGCGAGAGCCAAGCAAAGGCCAGCCTGTGGGCCATATCCAGGCTCTGGGGCTATTTTTACTGGCCCAAACAATCAGAATGTAGGTCATTTAAAAAGAATGGGCATCAAAATTAAATAAATCTCAAGTTTTCTATTGTGGTTTGAATGAGACAAAGCATAATCATTTAAAAAATGGTCCCTGCGAACATTTGGCCCTCCATAGAAAATTACTGCCCAGGCCCGATCACATTCATAAGCCGAATGATAGTTATAGTTACTGTTTGTCAAAGGGCTGTTGATCTTTAGTGTTCTTTAGCAATTCTGGCCCACAGCAAGCTCCACATGACACAGTCAAAGCTTACTAGGTCTCCACTGGTTCGCATTTGAGGTTCCTGTCCCCCAGGTCCGAGCGACGTACACCAGCACTGTTGACACACCAGCACTGGTCTGTATTGTTGCACTGCCTGGAATGAAAGGTTCCATTGGAGGTGCAGTCGGGATCATAGATCCCGTCGTCGTCTGTCAGGGCGTGCTCAGTGGGCTTTCCTCCAGAACGGCTACCCTTCCGCATCTTGTGCATCTCTGCCTTCATTAAGTAGCACTTGGAAATCACTGACAAATGAAAAGGTAGACCAGTGATATACACAACCACTACCAATACAGGCCAGCACCAGAATAAAGCATTCAGGATTACAAAGATTTTTATTTATTTTATTTTTTTATGAATTACCACCTTTTCTATGTCCGGGGACAGAGTACGTTTTCTTTAACATTATAACGATAAAGCAATTTCCAGGCTCAGTCTGTAATAACAGTGAGTACACAGTGTTCTGGCTCTCCTTACGCAAAAGACCCAGACGGAAATCCCAGGCTCACTTACGTGCATTGCAGTTTAGGGGCTGCGTCGTGATATTCGAAATTGGGACCGTGCAAGTGCAAGGCGTCCCATCACAGTTAGCCCACTTCAAGTAGTCGCACGAACCTTTTATTGTTTAAAAAAATAGATATATATATATATGAATAGCACATATATGCTTAAACTGACAGACCCACGCGGAGTTGTTTACATTGAAAAAAGAATTAAAAGTGACAAAATGTGCATTGAAAGTGTTAAGGGAAAGTTAGGGTAAAATTTATGTCCAATTAGTTATGAACTCGTTCTTTTAACATCCAAGCGCACTACAACGAAAATCGTGTTTTTACGGGCGCACACATAAACAAGACCAGACGTAAAAATGCAGTGATAAATAAATGAGTAAACAAACTTACACTGAGCTGATGCTCCCACTGTGAAAGCCGCAAGCAGCAAAATTAGAGCCCTCATAATGGAGAATGGAAAACGGGAATAGGTTGTTTATTTCGGAGACAGGCTTTGCCAACGTTCAGCACAAGCCTCGTAAGTCGTTTGGACGGCGCCCACGAACAAGCTAGGTTTTCTTCTCACAGGTGCGGTTTTCTCGTCCAACCGGTTTGGGAGAAACTGCAGTTTAGTGCATGGGGGGGGGGGACTAACTTTCAGTCACTGAGCATGATACCTTTACAAAAAAAAAACCAAACCACACAAATTCAAATTAGTGTTTATTTGTTAGCATGCAAAACCAGTGCAAAGTCAAATGGTCGCACACTGCTCTATGTAACCTTAATTTAAAGTATCTCCTCTATCGCAGGCTAGCTGCCCTAGGAATCGACAGGAGGGCGCGGCCGTTCCAAGCCGTTTAGGCATCTTCAGCCGCACTTTAAGTATGTCGTGAAGTTTAATGGTTCTACATCGTATGAGGTTCCCACGTCTCATTAGCAATTGATCGTTATATATATATATATATATATATATATATATATGTGTATATATATGTGCGTCTCTAAGTGTGTATGTAATGTAATGTATGTTATATATATATATATATATATATATATATATATCCGATACATATCTATATGTATATGTCCAGAGCTACAATAATTAGGGTGTGTGAATTGACTCTAGAGTGTGATTCTTCCTGCATGACATGCACATTCCACATGAGCTTATTCAGGTTAGGAAGATGGTTGGATATAAACAGGGCTATAAGTGAAGGAGAAGCAGCTGCCGGTACTCCTTCTGTTATTCAGTCCTTGGGAAATTACGATGCACTAGAAATGTTCCTGGTGCTGTGTGCCGGTGAGTATGGGCCCTCTTCAAACACTGGAATAAGGAAGGTTTTGGGGTGCCAAGGTCACATGATCTTCCCTAGTGCTGACTACGGCACTAACCAACGTGGCACCCTAGGCGAGCATCACTGCCAGTGCCCCCCATCTGAGTCACAGTAAAATTGGCTAAGAAGTCATTGCCCTGGGTGGCTGCCTGTTGCCTATAAGATTTACCGACCCTGCTCGATGTGCAATGGCTACTCTCTCGCTATCATCATAACTGTCATTTTGTGGACATTGAAATATTCACAAATGACAATGGAAATTCAACATAATTTACCCTCCAGAGGAAACTCATTTGCCTAAATAAAGAAGTCCCCTGAAAAGGATGTTGCAGGGGAGCAGAGAGCTGGTCAGCCTTGGGGAGTTCCACTCTTCCCCTGCCACTAACAGCTGTACTATTGCCCAAAGGTCTGATGAACGTTGGCTACAAAAACAGTATAACTTCGGCTTTTGGGGCAACGGTGCTGGAAAAGGTGTCATATAAAATAAAATGGAATCTTTACTACTGATCACTGTTCCTTTGGTTTATAGTGTAATGATGACTATCTTTGGAGATGACCTGAAGCAGAGGTGTAGGAACTGGGGAGGCAGAGGGGCGTGTACCCCCTAATTTCATCCACCCGTCCCCCACCACCTCCAAAAAATTAGGCCTTTGCATTTCAGCAATTAAGTCGTGTCCCCCCAATATCAAATTCCATCCAAGTCGTCATCCTGAAAGAAACATATAAACATTGTAAGCTGATGATTTATATTCCAAATAAAGACTGTGACTGTGCCACTACTTCAAGCTATTCATGAATGTGCTAATTAAATTAAGTGACTATGCTGAATAAGACACACCCAGCATATGCAGTGATGAAACCAGAAACCAGATGAGAGAGCAGGAGGAGAGGCAGAGAGACAGTCATTGCTAAACAGGGTTCCGTCTCCTCGTCGCTCATCAGGTGGAGCCAGAACATACTTGTTCATTGACTGGAAGGTTGAGGTCCCGTATTAGTACTAACAAACTAGTATGCAGCGCTCACAGCATGTGACCCATAAGCTCAACCCGCACAATTGTGCTACACAACCAAAAGTATGATTTCAAACTTAGTATTAGTGTTGTTATTTTTTTATATGCATCTGTGCTCCCCCAAAGACCATACTGAGTGCTGCTCATGTCTCCCTCCTCCATTCATCCTGTGCTGCATATTTTTGGGGGGAACATTTTTTGGAATGTAACAACAATTCAGACGAACAAGTTGGGGCAGCAGACCATCCTGAAGATCAACAGTTAACACACTCGTTTTCTTGACGTCGTACGACAGTCGTCATGCTAGATTTTTTATTAAAGTGGCATTCTCCTTTGAGCAGGGCTACCATGTAGTCATCTGAAACACCCCACGATGTTTCAGAAGCTTTTTTTTGTTTTGACTTTTTATTTCTTTAAAAACATTTCACATGGGTCTGCATTGAAAGTATTTATCTAGGTGTTACTTGTAAATATGAACAGCATTACAACCAGGGGGTGGCGATTCAGTCCTTCTAATGTATTTGCATGTTTAGTAACAGTATTAGCAGCACTGTAAATAGTGCAGAGCTGAATAAATCACCTAATGCTCTCCCTGCACTGCTCTTTTGCTATTATCGCTACCTATTTTTAGAGCAGTGTTATCTTTGGCATCTAAACCCACCGAATTTTCAAGAGAGGTTTTAAGTTCTTGTATCAGGGTTAGCACCAAAGAAGCCCGCGTGTGCAAGGGTGAGGCGCTCATTTCAAAGAAAGGCTTTTCCCGAGAAAGCCGAGCTACACCCAGAATGTTAACGACGTGTCCTGGTCATATATGGAGGCAGGCTCTCTGTGCATAATTATGCAGAATCCAGGGCTTGTCACAGCAAGTCACGCTGTAGCACAGCTCCAGGCACGCTACTTTGCAGTTTCACAGTGCATCCATGTCTGATGATATGGGCTTTCCTGCCTTCCCAAAATATGTGGGCATAAGTTTTTAAAAAAAAAGGCCACATAAAAGCACCATTGTCACGGACGTGGGGCATGCTGCATTCGGGGGAAAAAGGTGACGATCCACTTACGGCTCAGAGACAAAAGAGGTTTATTAACAAAATTTAAACCAAGGGGGAAACCACACAATAAAGGGCTAAACAGGAAAGAGAGAGGAGTGAAGAGGAGGGAGGGGGGGGGAACTAAAATACAACAGGAACAGATCTAAGAGAAACAGCAGCTTAACACAGACAGGCACTTAAATACAAAGGAACATCAGGGCAAACAAGG
Source organism: Petrocephalus zakoni (assembly GCA_026774425.1). Classification (NCBI taxonomy): domain Eukaryota; kingdom Metazoa; phylum Chordata; class Actinopteri; order Osteoglossiformes; family Mormyridae; genus Petrocephalus; species Petrocephalus zakoni. The sequence continues at coordinate 14,163,290 of JAODKN010000063.1, forward strand.
AACAGGTGCAACTCATAATCAATTAGACACAGGCAGAACAGACCTAAACTAGACACAAGCAGGATGAATCAAAACAAAGTAAAATAACTAATGAATAAAAGACATAAAACCAATGAATTAACAAAATGGTTAAGACTGGCCTCAAACCCCTGATAACAGGGCTAGAGCTTCTTTAGCCTACACTCAGCCCACTGAGCCATACAGCAGGCTAGGAAACATGGGAAACACACTAAGGACTTAGGCAGACTGGGGCACGAGACAGGGAGGAGGACAAGATGGCCAGCGACACCTGCTGGCCAAACAGCGAGGAAACAGGAAGGGCCAGACGGTACAGACCCTGACAATCATACCTCACGCAAAAATCAAGATCAATAAGTTCCTGAAACATTTGACAGAACCTGAGATAAAGGTATAAAATGTTTATTCATTTAATGATTCTTCAGTTATCCTTTAATGTAAAATAAAGATGCCGTGATCATTTTCATATTTTCACAAAATCCTGTGAGTGGTAACCATGACGTTTTAACTAAAGCCGATTGTCTATCTCTTTATCTGTGCTATCTGTTTATCTGTGCTATCTGTGCTATCGGGTGTGCTGCGTTGAGCTTGCTCGGTTTGACACCCCCACCATCTGGCAGGGCACAGAACTGCAACATATGCACGTTGTACAGCAGAGGGCGCGGCACTAATATGGTTAAGGCCTAACAGCACAGCAATAAACAGTTTACCAAGACATGGCAAAGGAGCAATCTGGCTACATCTAAATCATGAAAGTAAAACTCTTACTAAGCCCCAGAGTATACCAATTTGTACAAAGACACCAGTGATAAAAACTACCCATACTATGCCACAATAAAGCATGTTTGTTTCGATGATTGACTCCACCATCTCACTGGTAAACCTCTTCTTTTATCTTCAACTTTTCCATGCATTTTGTTCTTCTCCAATGCACTGGGACTTCTCATAACAAGTCCAAAATAAGACTGCTTCGTCCTGATGTTTGTTCTTCAAGTTGTTTTCCACTTGTTTTCCTTACAAACCATGGCATTCCTCAAAGGTAATGATACTCTTTCTCTCTACCTTCCTCATTGTGCATTGTTCACATCTGGAAAGTGACACAATGAATACCATATTCCAAAGAATTTAAAATTTTGTTCTTACAGAAGCATCACTATAAAATACATATAAAAGCACAGTTCTGCCAAGTGTCAGCCTGCAACATATTTTCCGTTTGCCAGATTCTATGATGACGATGATACAAGCAGGTATGGTTGGCTATAATGTCTATATGTCTTCACTATCAACGCTACACAGTTTGAAAAAAGGTGCCAATTTGTGCCTTTGAGGGTACAATTACTGTCTGTCCCCAGGTTATGAAGGTCTATGTTATGATATTTTGACTTTATGACTTTGTGGTTTTCCCATCGTATATTTATTTAATAAATTACATGAGATATCCAACACTTTATTATACAATAGGCATTATGCTAATGATTTTTCCCAACTGTAGGCTAATGTTAGTGTTCTAAGCATGTTTAAGGTAGGCTAGTTTAGGCTAGGCTAGGCTGTTTGTTAGGTTAGGTGTACTGTATTAAAATGCATTTTTGCCTTACGATATTTTCGCCACACAATAGATTTATCGGAACCTCACCCCAGCATAACCTGGGGAGCGGCTGTACATGTCACTGGCGCTGTACCCACAAGGGTCTGCCAAATGTACCTTAGCTGTAGGTAAAGCAATGGAGGAACGTTTCTGTACCATTGGGGGTACATTAATGTTGTTTGTACCTCAAGGAACAAAACTAGGGCTGTACCATTTTTTTAACAGTATATAGTTAGTCGCCAATCCTGTGGTGTTTTCTTATCATTCTGTTCTTTCAGTTTCCTTATAAATATATCCAGTTTTCATTTTACTACAGCATAGGAGTGATGTCATAAGAGTACCAAAGGTTGTGTAGTGAACAGAATGGAATGTGCCAGGTTGGAGTAAGAAAGATCGACAATGTTCAGTTCACAGTTGGCTTCTGCCTCCAGTTTCTCTCAGCATATGTTAGGCAGGCATGGAGGTAACACTGATTTTTGTCAAACTCCTAAGCAATCTGAAAACCACAAATTTTCTCCATATTCTGTCCTTCGTCTGTCCAGCATGGGGATTCTTCATAAGGTCAATGAGTCTAGTAGTGGAGGCAGGGGGGGCGGCATAGCAAAATTTACTGAAGGGACCCCCTTCCCAACTGGCAAACTTTATAGAGTATCACAACAATTTTGCAACAATTTACGGAGATCCCCTGCTCCGAGGGGGGACAGCCCCCCACCCGAATTGGCCCACCCTGCTATGAGACACATACCATTCTCCTGGGAATATAGGACAGTCTGTGACACACATGAAGCAGTTACCTGAATTTGAATACCCGAATGCCTAGACTTGAAGGGAGGAGATAGATGGACGGACGATGTACTTTATGCTATGCAACACAACAGCCTCAGAGTTAGCTCTGTTAAGGTGATGACAAACAGCTATGGGTTTACAAAGAGCCACAAACCAGTCTGTAGAGCAAAGTGTGAGACCCAGACTTGAAAAGCAATTTCTATTAAACAGAATACTGATACGATGATGGGTTCAGAGTGTGAGTGTGATTTGATCTGGATGCACCCCTGACTACGCCAGCCCCACACAGCATCTAGGCTGTCCTGTATGTGGCCATTTCCTTGTGAAAAGACAGACTAAATCCTGAGGGTGCAGTTCATTTACTGAGTGTGACGTCCAACACAAAAAGGACAAGGGTGTTCCCATTTTGTGAGGTGTACAGTATCAGAAGGCTCTAGAATGGGCCATTGTGTTCCACTGCTGTGGAATTAAGGCTGATATGAGCGATCCCGCTCTGGCAGATAGATGCAGTCACTCCAACCACAAGCTGGTTTTATCAAGGCAGAGGGAAGCAAAAACAAGACTTTGCAAACGCAAGACAGCCTGTACTTAAAGAAAACGAGTCACAGAGACTAAAAGCCATGCGGTAAGCAAAAAGTGCTTCCCTTAAATCCTCAGTACAGCCTCCTATTCATGGCCAGCTTCTTCTCCTCGGACTGTCCTTTTTGCTATTGTGGTTTCTTGTAGTTGATGACTTGATTTATTTAGTAGCATGCTGGCAATCTCACCTGATTTCGTATTAAGTCATTTTTGTCATATGTAATTACGATTTTAATGTTATCGTATATCGTATCACATACACAATGAAAAAAATTATGATATTTGCAGAAGTTTATGTACGACAGTTTTTATGTCTTTTTTCGGATTTAAGATTTGTAAGAAAATTGTTTAAATTTTAACAATAAAAAACCAAAATTAGGCAACTTATTTTGTTATGTGAGCCAGTACTTATGCGCTCAGTACAAGTTCCATACTCTTTCCTTAAGCTGGTTTGCACATACCCCAAGCCGTTTGCACTATACATTTGTCCCACCTTATTTTTGCCAAATGTTTATATATTTGCACGTCTTATTTTTATTTTTCTCTACCTCTATTTTACATTCATTCAGTTTTTTTTATTTGGTGACATTTTTTATTGTATTGTGTTTCATTTCATGCCAGCACCGGCACGATAGGAAGCTCCTTCTAGCACACTTTTTGTTCTCTGTATCCCATTAGTACCTCTGTTATGCTCTGCCGTTATGTTTAACAAAGCAGCTCTGCCGTACACTTTATGGGGCACTTGCTTTGTAGCTAATCAGCTTGCCTTAGTAAACCTGTGCACTAGCATGGAATCCCAGAGCCCGGCTGACAAGTCTTTCAGCACTGTGAAACTTTCTTCAAAGAATATTTTCAGAAATATAATTAACTGTTACATATTTTACCCCGGTTAGGGCCACAGCTATTAACTAACTAAAAGGTGGAATCTTCTAAAATAAAATGCCGCACGGCCCAGAGTTTTTCATTCTCGGGAGCAGGTTGCACTTCCCTGGAAAGGGCTCACGCAGAAAAAGGCTCCCTCCAGCGTAAAAAGATCAGACTGCTGAGAGTATCCTCACTGCACAGCAGATACTGACCCTCTCACTTCCGCCCCAGGCCAGAAGTTCTCATAAGTATCTCCACCTGACACCGTGGACGCTGTAAAGATGCACCTCCCTGCACAATGGGGTAACCTGGTCTAAAGGGTCAGGTAATATTCAAAACGTAACACGACCGGTGATCCGGAATTCATGCGCTCTTCGGCATCCAGCGCTTTGCCCCCACCTTGGCTCCGTTTCGTTGCGGCCCTTCTTGTTTTCCTCCCCTTTAGCTTCTGGAAACTTACCCATAATGGCGAGGACACTGGCGTCCACACCCGTGCAGCGGGAGCAGAAAAGAGCCATCAACACTGACAAGAAGCCCATTTCAAGTGGCATAGAAACCCGAACTGAATATTGCATAATGGCTGCTACCATTGGCATCAAACATGCTTGAATTATTATTAGGATTATTCCAAGGAGACCCAAGCTGTATGGCAAGTTATTTCAAGCCATTCTGTCTGTTTGTTGCTGCCCTCCTTTCCTGTCCTGGGGGGGGGGAATCCATCTGGAGTGGAAACTAATGACCATAATTATTGACCCACCCCTCATTTCTAGAGTTTAGATAGACAAATACTAATAATGTTACATTTATATAGCGCCTTTCACAAATATTACAAGGAGGAGGTAAAAAAAAAAAGTCTAAACGGTAAAGGAAGAGAAATGTTCACCGAACAGGAAAGTCTTTAAGTGAGATTTCGAAAGTGAAAAATGATGGACAGTCGAGGAGAGACTGAGGAGGACAATTCCAGAGTTTGAGGGCGATGGCACTAAGTGACCTGCCACCCATACTGAGGAGCCTGGTGCCAGGGACATGAAACAGATTACAGCTAGATGACTGGAGACTGGGGGGGGGAGTAAAGGGTGAGAAGATCACTGAGGTAAGGAGGGGAGTGCAAAGCCATGCAGTTCTTTGAAGGTGAGTACCTGGGCTTTGAATTTGATGCGGGACAGAGCTGGTAAGCAGTGTGACTGTGAGAGAATGGGGGGGGGGGTCTGAGCAGAGCACTCGTTATGGGGAAGGACTCTTGGAGCAGCTGAAGCTATTGTAAAGATTTAGGATGGCCAAAACTGTAATAGTGATAGTCAATACAGGATGTGATGATAGCATGGAGCAGAGTTTGCGTGCTAGTGATGTACTGATACATTACTGATATACTGATGTAGTATACATGCTTCATTTTATTTAGAATTGCAGAGAATAATATGAGTACGGTATTATATTTTTACATCTCTGACAAAACAGAAATTCTTGTATCCTACAAAGAAATCCAACAAAAAAACTGATTCCCGCATTAAATGGCCGTGTTCAGTGGAACACTAAGCTTTCTTATTGAGTCTCTCAAGCTGAAACTCCTCCCGGTAAAAGTCAAGTAGCCTCATTTCAACTCCAGACTAAGAGGATAATGTCTTTCTACGTACATAAAATGCATGCCGGTAGATCTCTTTGCTCAAAAACAGAGAAAAATATTCCCTTGTGATTATCGAGTGTCTCACACATTGTCCTCAGGGCACGAAGTCATTTAAGTCAAATTAAAATTTGTAGTGAGATAGCTTCCAATACCCAGCAGAGCCCTGGAGTGTTACTCTTGAACAAAATACTCTGTCAGACGATTGTGTCAGTGCGTCGTTGAAATGGCAAGGCTTGTGCGGTTCTCACGGTCAGCTGTGATGAGTACCTAATGAGAGAGGTCTACAGAGGGAACTGCTGACCAGGTGTAGGGCAGCCAATGCTAATAGATGCAAAGAAGGTGACTCAGTCTGGAACAAGCCTAGAAAAGGGTTATCATGACACAAATCGTGGATAATTTTGATGACGGTGACAGGAGTACCCGATGTCCTGTGTGCTGTGAAACCGTGCCACCGCAATGGTCATTAACACTATCTGCCATTTGTACCAGAGTTGCTTCATATCAGGCCGGATTGCCTTCGTCTACAACACCAAGTTGGTGGATTGTAGATTTCCCTCCTTTGACCACCCTAGGTACTCATGCCACCTTACCATGAGCACTCCACAAGCCATTCCAGACACGTTGTCATGCATCTACTGGCCAGAATGATTTGGCCTTTTTTGAAGCCACTCAACTCAACTATGAGTACAAAGTCATATAACTGCCTAATATATATATCTTACACTGCACCATTTTTACAAGATGGTCTGTTATAATGTTTAACAGTATACATATACATATACAAAGTAAACATGACAATGCTACGTAGAATCAAACGTCATACAGCTTGAACAAAGTGTGTTCTCTATTAAAGTTACTCACAGAGTAACACATTGCTGTCTTCTGCAGCTTTCCCCTGCTGTGCCTGGCATACGCATGCATGGCACTTGGCCCCGCCTCTGCAGGTGAGCCCCAGAATCAATTCAGTTCGAACGGATTGAAAAATGTCCAATGATTCCTTAATGCTTTTACTGCCCCTTTTTGCCCCTCCCCCCGTCTCGCTGTCATTTCTTTCAGTGGATCTGACCAGCTGCCTGTCAGTGGGAATCCGGTGCCACAGCCTTGCCGACTGCATGAACACACGGGACGGGAACTTCCTGTGTGTGTGCCACGCGGGCTACTTTGGCAATGGACTGCAGTGCGAGGACATCAACGAGTGCACGCTGGGCTCGCACACCTGCCACCCGAAGGCACACTGCAGCAACACGCCGGGCAGCTACAGCTGCACGTGCCAGGACGGCTACGTGGGCGATGGCACGCATTGCGAGGACATTAACGAGTGCCTGACCAACAACGGCGGCTGCCACCGCAACGCCGCATGCAGCAACACGCAGGGAGGGCGTACGTGCCGCTGCGTGGACGGCTTCAGAGGGAACGGCTTCGAGTGCGAGGACGTGGACGAGTGTGCCAAGCCACGGATATGCCACTGGAACGCCACCTGCTCCAACAACCCTGGCTCCTACTTGTGTACGTGCAACACAGGCTACAAAGGCAACGGGAACTACCTCTGTCTGGACATCGATGAATGCTCAGAGACCCCTGGAGTTTGCTCCCCCTCCTTTGGCTACAGAGGATGCAGAAACTCACCGGGCACTTACACCTGCCTCTGCAACCCAGGCTACCAGAGCAATGGACAGGCATGCCGCGACATTGACGAGTGTGCCAGCAGCATCTGCAGCGTTTTTTCCTCTTGCATCAACCTGCCAGGCTCTTTCCAATGCTCTTGCCTGCAGGGCTTCTCCGGCAACGGGCTGACCTGCGTGGATATAAATGAGTGCATAGGACAGAACTCCTGCGACCGCAATGCCAACTGCATCAATGTGCTGGGCAGCTATGAGTGCTCCTGCCGGCCTGGCTTTGCTGGGAATGGACACCAGTGCAGTGACATCAATGAATGTGTCACGCCCAACACCTGCCCCACCAGCGCCACCTGCGTCAACACAGGCGGCTCCTTTTACTGTGACTGTGGTTCTGGCTTCATCTTTAACGCCTCCAGGTGCCAGGACCTAGACGAGTGTGCTCAGGGCCATTGCAGCCCATATGCCACCTGTTCCAACTTCCCAGGGTCCTTTTCCTGTGCCTGCCGGCCAGGCTACGAGGGCAACGGTATGTCCTGCAAGGACGTGGATGAGTGTACACAAGCCGCACCGTGCCACTCCAATGCCCTCTGCGCTAATCTGCCCGGCTCGTACACCTGTAGCTGCCAGGCAGGTTACACTGGTGATGGCATGAGATCGTGTGAGGATGTCAACGAGTGCCTGGTTGACAATGGAGGCTGCCGAAACAGAGCCACCTGCATCAACAACAAGGGTTCCTTCTCCTGCCTGTGCTCTCTGGGGTTCCACCTGGTCAACCATACCGTGTGTCAAGATGTGGACGAGTGCCAGGAGATGCAGGCACCGTGCCAGGCCAATGAGCGCTGCACCAACACTGAGGGGTCCTTCCAGTGCTCCTGCCAGGTGGGCTTCATCCGTCCCACCCCCAAGGCCCCCTGCTCCGATGTGAACGAGTGCACTACCATCAAGCCATGCCATGCTAACGCCACCTGCATCAATACCCCAGGCTCCTTCTCCTGCTCCTGTAAGCGTGGCTTCATGGGCAATGGTACGCAGTGCAATGACGTGGATGAGTGTGCCACAGGGGGCACCTGCCACCCCCGGGCTGTCTGTGCCAACTCTCCTGGGGACTTCACCTGCCACTGTCTGCAGGGCTACAAGGGCGATGGCTTCTCGTGTCTCGACGTCAACGAGTGCGCCATCTCCAACCACACCTGCCCTCCCGAAGCCATGTGTATCAACTCGCCTGGTGCACATGTGTGTTCCTGTCTGAACGGCACAGTGGTGTACAACAACACCTGCCTGCCTCCCAGCTCTGAGTGCATCCCGGCCTGCCACCCTCATGGCCTGTGCCACCCCTCACCATCTGGGTACCAGTGCATCTGCGATGTGGGTTTCGAAGGGGATGGACTTACCTGCACTGATGTCAATGAGTGCCAGGCAGATGTCTGCCCAGATAACAGGACAGACTGTATGAACATCCCCGGCTCCTATACCTGCGTCTGCAAACCCGGGTTCAAGCAGGATGGGGAAGTCTGTGTCGGTAAGGGTATACACAACAGTACTCGAGCATCACCTTCCGCTTATTCTGCTCTATATTAAAGCATGTGCCAGCTCTCAGATGTTGCTGGTGCCTCAGCAGAATAGCTATGTCTGTGGGCCCTTGATCCAAGCTACTAACCTCCAGCTCCATGGGCTCTGCTGCAGGCGACTGCCCTTTGCTGCCAAGCTTCCTCTCACCTACATGTGGGATCAATAAGGTGTCATTATTGTTTTTAGTTTGTATCACTTCACATTAATTCAGCTGGATTCTGCTATATACATATTTCCTGTCAATAAGACAGTAAGGCGTGCTCTCAAAATACGTAGCAAAAAAAGTATTTTATAATTAAGCAAATAAAAAATCTATTGATAAACAAAAAACAACAAAATTATTTGTACAGTTTGGTATTGAATAGGTGTATCTGTGGTTATAGACTCGTTACATATTTCTGTTGAGTTCTTACTATTAAAATAATTAGCATATGCAGCCTCAAATGTTACTAAAACAATCCGAATTAATATTATTCAGATTCATTTCTTATACATTTTTGAATGCATTGATCAAATTAGCTATACCCCTTATCTTTAACTCCAGCTAATATGTTTTCCAGGGATACTTAGAATATATAACTATAAACAATGGCTTTATAAGTTTTCCAGAAAAAAAAATGCATGAAATAGTAATTTTCCACACTAGAAAGTAATTTTAATGTAACTCTATGAAGGTGACCAGCCTGGCCCCATACTCTGTCTCTTTCTCCTTCTCTCTCTCACGCCATCACCCAGATGTGGATGAGTGTGAGTCACAACAGGAGGCCTGCAGCAAGTTTGCCCGGTGCATCAACACTGTGGGCGGCCACCTCTGCTTCTGCCTCAGTGGCTTCACGGGGGATGGTCACAATTGCTCCGGTGAGTCAGCGCTTTCCTTTCACCTCGGTTTTAGCGTCGGCCGAAACTCGCGGTGAGGGAAGGGTGGATTTCTTTTTAGGAGGCTTTGTCCTGACCCTGTCCCATTTTGGATGACTTGTAGACATTGATGAGTGCCAAACGCAAAATGGAGGATGCCACCTGGCCGCCAGCTGCTCTAATGTGGTCGGCTCCTTCACCTGCACCTGCCCTTTAGGCACCGTCGGCTCCGGCTTTGAGTGCCATGATGTGGATGAGTGTGCGGAGAACTCCACTCTTCCATCCGGCTGCGCCAGACATGCGTGGTGCCTCAACACGCAGGGATCGCACCTTTGTCGATGTCTTGATGGCTACCAGGGCAATGGGCTCGTCTGCGAGGACGTGGACGAGTGTTTGATGCCAGGCTCTTGTGCAGAAAACCTAACATGCAAGAACTCACCTGGAGCCTACTCGTGCAATTGCAGCTTGGGCCTTGTCTACACACAAGGCACTTGTGTAAGTGAGGAGGACTGCAGAAACGCTGTCTGTCACCCCATGGCCCAATGCACGTCCGAACTAGGCTCGCACTACTGCCAATGCAACACGGGATTTGCCGGAAATGGAACGCACTGTTCGGACTTTGACGAGTGCAACCTAGGAAAGGCCGAGTGCCCCAAATTTGCCTACTGCCTTAACACAGAAGGTTCCTTCTACTGCAAGTGCTGGGATGGTTACCTAGACAACGGAACGCATTGTGAGGACATAGATGAGTGCTGGACTGGTGACTTCACCTGTCCCGACAACAGCACTTGCATCAACGTTGGCGGGAGCTACCGATGCCCTTGTGAAGAGGGCTTTGAGGTCAAAGGCCTCCTGTGCGAGGAAGTGGATGAGTGCGCTCGAGGACTGGCGTCATGCCCCAATGCATCTTACTGCCAGAATGTGGTCGGATCCTTCCTCTGCAGCTGCCGTGAGGGGTACAGAGGGAATGGCTGGGACTGTGAGGACATCAATGAGTGCCTGGAGAGCTCCATGTGTCCGGAAAACACCATGTGCCTCAACACCGAGGGTAGCTACCTCTGCCCCTGTAACCTGGGATTCTCCTCCAGTGACTCTGTCTGCGAGGATATAGATGAGTGCTCCACCCAAGATGGGCTATGCACAAATGGCACTTGCATCAACACACCCGGGTCTTTCCTCTGTCTTTGTGAAGAGGGGTTCCACAGCACTAACACCGACTGCGAGGATGTGGATGAGTGCACTGTGAACCCTGCCATCTGCAGCAACCATTCCATCTGTGTCAACACGATCGGCTTTTACGAGTGCCCCTGTGACAAGGGTTTTGTGTCCAATGGGACAGAGTGCAATGATATAGATGAGTGCGCCGAGGAGGAAAACCTATGCCCCGCCCATGCAGAATGTGTGAACATAGACGGGCACTTCCTATGTTCTTGCATGGCCGGTTATGAGCCTTATGGTGATGGCTGCGGTCTCATTGATTGGTGCGTCTCTGGCATCAACTGCCGCCCTGATCAAGAATGTATTAGCAAACTGGGAGGATTTATCTGCTCCTGCCATGAGGGATACCAAGAGATAGCAGGAGCCTGCATAGACATTGATGAGTGCATAGCCAGAAAAGGGGTATGCCACCCTCTTGCCAGCTGTCAGAACACAATAGGCTCCTACTTATGCCACTGCTCTCTGGGATACTCTTTGAATGGCACATGGTGTGAGGATGTGGACGAGTGTGCCACTCACCAATCCCCCTGCCACCAGCAAGCTCGCTGCATCAACACAGCCGGCTCCTTCTGGTGTCTATGTGCTCCGGGGTTCCTGAGCATTGGTCCACTTTGTGTGGACCTGGATGAGTGCCAGCTGGACCAGGGCGCCTGCCACTCAGCTGCCTCCTGCTCCAACACTGTGGGGTCACTCCTCTGTCGTTGCCCCAATGGATGGAGCCCCACCAAGGAACAGGGTCGTGGACCACGAGGATGTGTTGACCAGAATGAGTGCCTGTCCCCTACAGCCTGCCCCCCGCACACAACATGCCGAAACTTACCCGGATCCTTCAGCTGCACCTGCCCCCTCAGCAACACCCTCTGCCAAAAGGGTGGGCTACTTGCATGATAAGCATGGTTTCTAAATGAACCCTCTGACCCACAGTATCTTGAAATGGAAAAGCATCACACCAGCACTTTTAAGACATCCATTTCCTGTAGCTGCTTGTGGGGAGTCCAGAGCCTATGGGCATAAGGCAGGGAACAATCCAAGATGGGACACCAAACCACGGCAGGGCACACTCATACATATGGGACATTTGTTAATTCTAAATAACCTCAGCATGCTTGTGTGCTATGGTGGAGACTCAACCTTAGGTCTCC
>JAODKN010000063.1:14190591-14207984 GCA_026774425.1 Petrocephalus zakoni
ATAAATATGTGTGTGTGCGTAATTGGTCCCCACTTTGCAACTGACAGCTGCCACTCTTCGGGAAAGGCTTTCAGCAAGATTTTGGAGTGTATCTGTGGGAATGTTTGCCCATTCATTCAGAAGAGTATCTGTGAGGTCAGGCAGTGACGTTGGACGTGAAGGCCTGGCTCACAATCGCTGTTCTGGCTCATCCCAAAGGGGTTGACGTCAGGGCTCTGCGCAGGCCAATCAAGTTCTCCCACACCAAACTCACCCAACCGTATCTTTATGGACCTTGCTTTGGGCAGTGGGACACAGTCATGCTAGAACAGAAAAGGGCCTTCTCCAAACTGTTCCCACAAAGTTGGAAACATAGAATTGTTGAAAATGTCTTGGTGTGCTAAAGTAATAATAGTTTCCATCACTAGAACTAAAGGGAACTCAAGCCCAGCCCCTGAAAAACTACCCCATAGCATTATCCCTCCACCACCAAACCTTACAGTTGGGTAATGCAGTCAGGGAGGTAACGTTCTCCTGGCATCCGCCAAACCCAGACTCATCCATCAGACAGCCAGACAGAGAAACATGATTTGTCACACCACAAAACGTTTCCACTGTTCCAGAGTCCAGAGGCGGTGTGCTTTACACCACTCCATCCGACACTTGGTATTGCGCTTGGTGATGTGAAGCTTGCATGCAGCTCATTCCATGAAGTGCACATGAAGTGTGCTCGGGACAATGCCAGAGGAAGTTTGGAGCCCCGCAGTTACCGAGTCAAAGCGCTGGCAACTTTTACACACCATGTGCCTCAGCTCCCGGTGACCTATGTGGTCTATTGTATTATCAGAAGTGTTTAGAAACAACTTACAGTTGACTACTGAATATCTAGCAGGGAAGAAATTTCTCGAACAGACATGTCGCAAAGGTGGAATCCTATTACAGTACCACACCTGAATTCACTAACACTAATACTTTTGTCTATATAGTGTGTGTATGTATGTATACATATACCACTGTGCACTTAGGCTGTCAAAAAATGATGTTTAAATAATCTTCCTGTTGGTATAAAATTGTGATGTCTAAGTGTCAGCTTAGCCAACCCTCCCTGAGTCACTTGAGTATTCCCTCTGTCCAATACACCATGTATTTTATGACTCAACCACTACCCCACCTTGTTCAGCTGAGCAGTTCCTCATTGAGTTATTTATCCGATTAAAAAGTAATTGATTAATTGAGCTGGTGGTGAAATTTAAGGAACACATAGAATGGCTGGGGTGTCCCTGGAGAGATTCGGGAATCGAACGGCCAGACGCGCTTTACCTCATGTATCTGATGAGATATGCGTCACTTTCTGACGAACAGGAGAAATTTATTTTGCATTGTGTTACTGGTATTTTGCATATGTTCTAATGTTACGTTTTATTAGAGTGGTAGACAGTTAGTGTCCATGAGCAAATATACACTTCTTACACAGATAAAGAGCCTTAAACATATTCTTTGACTAAGACTTTTGCACAGTACTCTTTCTCTCTCTCACATATATATATATATTTGTATATGTGTGTTTTCTTGCCTCCTGTGACCTTAATGAGGTTTCAAGGACAAAATGAGTCATGGACTTAAAAGTGAAAAACAAATTTTGAGTCAGGCAGAAGGGGGTAAGTAAGGCTTTGCAGGTATTAAAGGCCTTTTGTTGATTGTCCATCACTTTATTGTGTAATTATAAAGCCCTGTTTTCAGTCTGCATACTTCTTGCAAACTGTGTCTGGAAAAAAACCTCGCTGGGCTCTACAGAGCTTGCGCACTGGGAACAAACAAACCACTGGATGCCCCCTAACCCCCCATTTCCACCAACTGCGAACAAGCAGGCAGCAGCGCATGTGCACCAGCGCACATAAGGGGGGGCTTATCCCAGCAACCTGATGGGCAGAGCCTTAGCAAAGAAATAAACAGACCTCAATGAAAAGGGCTCCTGTGTACTCCAGACAGAGCCAGGACGTGTGAAATCCGTGTGCTTCCCACATGCCACTCTGAGGTCAATGAACGGAAAAAAAATGTCATCTGGAAACGCTAAGCGACGTCGGTACGGCTATTAAAAAATTAATCAGCACAGCAAGTGTTGCGTTTGACTGTAAACACACACGACAACAAAGAAGTGATTGTGAAGAATTATATACAAGGGCAATCAGAGGCTTTCCCCCCTGAGATCTCCAATTTAATGGCATGGACAGTAAACAGATAACTACGAAGTGGAATCCAACGAGCTGTTAAGGACGGTGGTGAAGTTAGTCAGATGTCCTGCCTGTGGTCGTCATTGAGCACTTGATAGCGGAAGACCTTCGGAGGTCAACGCACCATCCTTGATACTTGGCCGACACTATGTTGAGGACTTGTGGCTCACAAAACTGCAATAAAGGGTTTAGGATGCATCAGTGCCTACACACGTCACAAATCAAATGAAGAGCATTAGGCGACTCTGCAGAGAAACACACACACACACACACACACTTTTCACTTACTCAATAAGTGAACAAATCACAATCAACGCCAACCACTCCACCCACAAATAAGCAATAAAGTGCAAAGCGGTCTCTGACTACTGCATGCAGATCCGACATCGATTACTCTAATAATCCAATTCAGCCTCTCCAGCTCATATTATCTACAGAAATCGCACAATTCATATAGTATATAGTGTCCCGCGTCATTACAGCAAACCACACAAATGTTACAAATATTTAAGCCCCTTAAAGATACTAAAAGGGCCAATTTGCGCAGAGGCCACAGGTGGAATCGGGCCCTCTGCGGCCACTCTGTCTCTTTACATTTTTTTTTAATAGGCCAGACTCAGAACGACGTGTGCAAACTTTTTTCCTTCTCCATTTTTGACCTGGCCCCGTTTATTAAAAATAAAACGAGCTGAGGGCAGTAGGAGGCCTACGACGTCGACGCGGAACGGACGCGGAGACACCGTAACACTCTTGACCCAAATTTGCGACGCAGCCGACGGCTCCCGGCGGGCAGGCCGGCCCCCTCCTCCGCGACACTGCGGCTTCCAGCACAGCGCCCGGCCGGGGACGGCTGGCCTGCGGAGGCGGCCGGAGGTAGCCGATCGGCCGCCGGGGAGCTCTGTGCATCGATCCACAGCCATCTGCCAGCAGCGCTGGATTTATTTTGGTCGATATCCGAGCCCTCCCCCGTTTTCCCCTTTATTTGGATGTTTTCCCGGGGACGCGGTGCGGCATTTCTGTCGCTAAAAGACGCGCTGTGTCCTAAGCATCATCCTTCAATAATTACGCGATCTCCGGTGTTAGTGGCGCGGTTAACCCGGAGCTAAATTAACGAGCGCCAAGAATGTCGCGAAAAGAATCGGTTCGGATACAGGGAACGGGGAAAAAAGACCCGGTTTGGGCACTTCTGTAAAGCTGGCCGTCATGCCGTTTCCATCGAAGTGCAGCTGCGCGATGCCACGCTAAAAAAAACTGAATATGTTGTGGGATAAAGCAAATAGACAGGGGAAAAAAACCTTTGTCAAATACGTCCGAAGGTAGTGAGCGAAAGGCGGGACTCCTTTGCACAGAAAACATCTTTGTTTCTGTGGAATGGACATTGGTGTGTTTGACGCTGATCATCAATAGAAAAATCAGGGTGTCGCGCCTCGTATCTTTATTGACACCATACACAGCACTCCGGCCAGCGTGATGCACGACTGCCAGTTTGCAGATGGAAGTCGCAGGCGATTGTGATGCACACAGGCCATTCTGCTTGGCCAGGTGTGTGCATTACCTGTTGGACTACAGCTGCCGTTCTTGTGCCGCAGATCGACCACAGAACACAAAAAGTTGCAATATTGCATAATCTGTTCGTGTGATACGCGATCAGAGACTGAGCAGAAAGGCCCACGCAGCATCGAGCAAATGTCCATTAAAGGCGGATGCCATTTCCTAGCTTTCTTCATGCAGTATGAAACATAGACCACTGATCAATGCCGTGCGCGCGAATGTGCAAACTGGGGCAATTTCATTCGCGGTCTCCCCTGCAACAATCGACTAACATCACAGTGCTGGCAGCAAAGGAAATGCCTTCAAAGACGAGTGCACAAGGGCAGGTATATTGGTGCTTAGGTGTATTATTAATGGAGCAGTGTCTGGGCCCGTCTGCCGGGCCACGCTCGCAGACAGCTATAAGCGCGCAGCGTATCTCTCGCTCTGCCTCTAGCAGTGCATGTGCAGTCTAGCGCTACCATGCATGTCCAAGGGAGTGACGCATTGCAGGTACGAATGCACCAATCAGAACCGTCCTTCCCGTCCTGCCGCGTCCTATACGGTGCAAGGCCGCAGTACAAAGCTACAGGATTTCCACCTCCGCGCTTCGATAGTCTCACATATGTTCGGCGCAAACAGCCAGTCGCACGCAGGCAATCGTCGCTTTCGTTCACCTTACATAGTTTCCCCATAGCGAAATGTTTATTTGTATAGCGGAATAGCATCGTTCGTATTTTTAACTCCGTCTTGAAATTTTGAAGGAAGGTACAGCGGGCGGAGGGATACACCGAGGGGGCGGAGTTTATGAGCAACCGTTAAAGGCGGGTGGGAGGCTGGTCCGCTAACATCCAGTGCGTTACCCGAGCGGGGAGTGTTGTGCTTGTGGTGCGACAGCGCGAAAAAGAATAACAAAAATGGTGAGTATTCTCACATCCTGTTACACTTGCTGTCTCCATGGCGGCAGCTCTCGCCTTGAGTCATTTAACAACTTTCCGTGGCTGTGCCGATTACTTGTCCGCCCGGAGTTTCTTGCTTATGCATGCATCTGGACGATGATCAGGGCTTATACCTGTTGAAGTGTATATAGTTATTCTTGTTTAGAATTTCGGACTGAAATGGCCATTATGGTCCTTCTCTTTCTGTACCATATCAGGGTCGCGTTGCATTTCGGGAGATTAGAATGACAGCGGGGCCGTGTTCCGCCTGTTGCTGTAGTTGCGCCTCTTTGTCTCTTTCTCTGTGGTACGCAGCGGGGTTATGTTCCGCGCTTCGCCGCTGTGGACATGCCCCCGTTTCTGTATTATTCTCCCGTAATGGCGCTGTGATGCGCCCCAGTGTAACGGGATGTTCCGTAGCGGCGTTGCGCTCGGTGTCGGGATCGCAGCGTCCGCGCTGTCGGGGAGCCGCTTCCAGCTGCGCCGCCTTCGGGCGTCGTGGTCCGCGCGCTGCCTCCGGATCGGTGCCTGCTAAGGCGGCACGCCGAGCCGCATGCCCCGTCAGGCACCGCCCGACCCCCGGAAAGGCTGCGTACGTCCGGCCGCCTGACCGCGCCTAGGTCCGAGCCCAGTGCGCGCTGGGCGGGGTCGCGATCGCCGGCCCGGTCCTCGCTCCGGGTCCCCGGGCTGTCGGCGCGGATGGCGGCTGCCCGCAGGCTGCATACCGTGTGAATGACGCCCTTGGCAGCGCTCCGGGTAACGATCACACAGATTTGCTAAGTTGATATTAATTGGGTGTGTTATTGCGCCATGTACATATGGAGGCGTAACTTTGCTGGGCGGCATTGCGCAAAGTGGGGGGGGGGCATGTGAAGTGAGCCTACATTGGCGCTGTTTATTTAATCTGCCAAAAGCATGCTCCAGTCCTGCAGATGTCTAGAAAATATTGGTGAGCTAAAAACAAAAACCTTACAAGCCAGGATATCCCTCCCTAACTGGAGTGTGGTTGTTGCTCTGGACTGTAATTTAAGTGGAATGCTGCACCAAAATGTGGATTAAAGTGTGTAGCTTCGAAAGACTGGTCCATCTGTGAATGAGCCTGTGGGAATGTGTGATCCATTACAAGTGCACTCAGCAGTCATGTCGATGCCCGTTACTTAACCTAGCTTATTGGTTTCTTACAGGCTGATCAGCTAACAGAGGAGCAGATTGCCGGTAAGATCGCCTTCTCCTTCCTCATCAGCTCCTTCCTCCATCAGCTCCGTCCTCGTGGCGTAGGAGTTTGCGGCGTGCTTTCCTGCACTGCCGCCAATGTCGGGCTCTCCCCGGATTACTTTTTCCCTTTTAAGGCTTTCCTCTGGACAGACCATTAAGACGCCCGTGTGGCTGAGGTGGGGTGGGGTGGGTTGGGGTGGGGTTGTGGGGGGGCCACCTACCCCACAGAGTTCCCAGTCCCGACGACATTTTCACACCAGCAGAAAGGCTCGGTTCATGGAAAGTGCTTTACATTTTATCGCTGATTTGGAAACGCGGGCTGCATTTGCAACATGTTACCATATGGAAACCAGCGTCGGGGAGCCTGCATGGGTGACGTCGGAGAGTTTGCGTCGCATCAAAACTGTATTTGATTAACAAATGCGGCGACTGGCCCTATGGCCGCAGAGCTGGGTAAAAAGTCTCCAGATGGAGTGGTGGGTCTGTCCACATGTTTCAGCTCTCGCTGGATGTCAGAGCAGTGGCAGTGGCCCGGCTGTGTTAATTTTGCTGAAATGCTTGGCTGAATTACAGCTCCCAGGGATATAATGCTCTGTATATTCAGGTTAAATGGGGCAGAAGAGGGATATACAGCAATAGAAGGCAAATGCTGCTGTCCTGTGGGGGGGTGGGAAGCATAATATTTGATTTCAGTTTGTACAGGGTGTGGTGGTTGTTGGATTTTTAAATAGTTTTTGCACAAGACTCCTGTAATTGGATGCTATCCCAAGGAAATGGAACTCCCTTTTCCTGTTTACATGGGTGTCGTCCAGTATGGGCTTGTTAACAACATTGGTGGACCATGTAATAGGTTATTTGTAGTTATTTAGCGGGTGTCTCGCTATGCAAAGCACATCCCTTCACGAATTGTCTGTGATTGTTTAGTCAAGTGATCCTCTCACGGGTTACATAAGTTATTCATCAAAAGAAGCAGGCAGCGTCTTATTCACGCCGGGCCTGGTGGCACGGAGACTGAGGCTCCAGTCACATGCACACGGCCTGCTTTCTCGTAATCAGGGCTGGAGGGTGTCAGCTGGCGTCAGTCTGACAAGCTGCTCTTTGTCGAGGCCGATTCCAATTTGTCGTGTCAAATTGTCAAGGGCTATCTCACCCACCCCCACCCCCCCCACCCCCCTTCCGGTGGCATTCTGCTAACCGGCGGCATCCCATTGGCCCACGGACTTGAGTTGTCCCCCACAGTGTGCACATCTGATGCAGTGTTGCTTGAGGAGGGCTGGAGTGCCCAGTGTTGCAACCATTTTTACCGGCCCTGAGCTAATGGGCCCAGCAGCGATTGATGTTGCTGGTTCAGAACATGTGATGTGTGGCCCCATTGCCCCTGCTGAGTACCTTGTAGTGCTAATGCATTCCTTCAGAGTCAATAATTCCCTCTGTCATTATCATTCCGCTTCTATTTACACACTCATCTTCTATGATGAACCAGAGGAAAATTGTCCAGTAACATGCTCTGAGCGGTTTGGAGGTTAACCACATAGCGTCTCTGTGGGCAAGGATGGAGCTTTTAAGCCAGCCTGAAGCTCTAAGCAGCAGACACTTCTTAGGAGATGGTTGAGAATGTGGTGCTGATTTCCACTAAAACCTTCCATCTTCTCCTCCTTTCTTTCTCGCAGAATTCAAAGAGGCTTTCTCGCTATTTGACAAGGATGGTGATGGAACCATCACCACAAAGGAGCTGGGTACAGTCATGAGATCCCTGGGCCAAAACCCAACAGAAGCAGAGCTGCAGGACATGATCAATGAGGTGGATGCAGATGGTGAGCACCTAGGGATTTTTTCCAATAATGGGAGCCACTATTCCTTGAAACTCCGTTATTCACCCAAATCACAACTTCACAGGGCTAATGCACACTTAAATATCTCCCTCCAGGAAATGGCACAATAGATTTCCCAGAATTCCTGACGATGATGGCAAGGAAAATGAAGGACACCGACAGTGAGGAGGAAATCAGGGAAGCATTCCGCGTTTTTGACAAGGTAATGAGATGGTTGAGCTTCCGAAGTACACTGTAAGGAATGTGAATGTCAGCAGGAGCGTAAGTGAATGCGGCTGACTTGCGCGCCCCCCCCCTGCCTGCAGGACGGAAATGGGTACATCAGTGCCGCAGAGCTGCGCCATGTTATGACAAACTTGGGCGAGAAGCTGACGGACGAGGAGGTTGACGAAATGATCAGGGAAGCAGACATTGATGGAGATGGTCAGGTCAACTATGAAGGTATGATCATTTTACCAAGGTTCAGGTCTGACCTTGCTCACTGCAACATTTTACAATCAGAATGCTAATGCTAGGGCCATGAGAACCTTATGAGAACAGCCCTTTCATTAGGCTTTCATCTGTGTGACTCCTTACTGTACTGCTTTTCCGATTGGCTCATTGTAGTCTTGACTCATGTCCATTCACGTGTAAAGACAGTCGATTGGTTGTTGCACAACTAATTTATCTCCCTCTCTTCTCTTTACAGAATTTGTACAAATGATGACAGCAAAGTGATGGCCTTGTACAGATTTTTTTTTTCTTGTATAAAATTAGCCTTTTCTTTAATTTATCTGTAAAATGTTTCTGTCCCTTCCCCCACTGTCCAAAGGAACTGCATGTATACTAATTAGGATTCAAGTCCTCATTTCCCTTTATTTTGCTATCATTTATTTTAAATTTTTTTTTTTTTTTTGGTTTTTGGGTGAAGAATGGTCACGTGGATGGGTGCTGGGTGTGGCCTGGAGAGCAGGGGACTCCGCCTTTCTGCCCCGCGGCCGGCCCCCCCAGCATAAGGTGACATTGGGGCCGCCTGTCAATTGGAAGTGGCATGTTAACCTCTTTGATGTGGAGGACGACTCTGCATGGACTATGGACAAAGTATACGGAAAAAAATCTCAGCATTGCACTATACTGCAAAAAAAAGAAAAGAAAAAAAAAACGGGTGTTTTCCGCTAGGTACTCGTATACTAACTTTTTGTATCTGCTGTTCTATACCAGAAAACTTTGTTTGATTCTTATTATGCTTTTTAACGTTTTAGTCACTTTTCCTTTTTTTTTTCTTTTTCTTTTTTTAACTGCTTATGGCACAGCCATGCCTCAAAGAATCCATTCCAAGTTGTATATTTTTGTTTTCCAATAAAATTTACAATTTACCCAACTGGAAATGACCTTGTTTTTCCTGAGGATGGGAGTGACTGATTTGCATTAGCAAGCGCTGAACACAAATTTGGCCCTATACACAAAATCAATAGTATCTGAGCAACCACTGACTCTTTGCTTTGGCTCTGGGGTGGATGTCTCCTCCTCTATCACAACCATATCAAAAATGGAGGCTATTTCAAATGTACCTGGCACCAGTGTATACACAGATATCTCAAATTGGTGTGGGAATGGTGGGGGGAGTCTAAAATTTAGCATTCTCAGAATAAGAACCCAAATCAGGCAGGGTGAAGTGGTTTTCTGCTGTGTGTGTGTGTATTTGCCAAAGCCGACCAGCCTGACCAACACTGATAACGGCCTAAATATAAAAGGCGAGACGGCTACATTTACCACAGGGTAAAACTTCTGCGGGTGGGGGGGGAATGACTTTACAGACTTTTTTATTTATAGTAAGTCCATGTCATGGCAGATTTCAGTTTCCCATGCCGACACAGCTCGGAAGTTAAGCTCCTTCAGATTTGCGTAACCATAAACTTAAACTGCACCTCAGCCTCTGCCATTATACCAGCAAAAGTCGGTTTCTGACTGGGCTGCCGTGAAGCTGCACTGCAGTGGGCGTCCTCAAAATAAACAGAGGCCTACTTGTGCTACCAAGTAGGCCAGGTGCAGAGCCCGCGAGCAGCACCGGTGTTTGCAGAACCTTACCTGCATTTCAGACACTGTGAGGAGTGTCTCTCGTGGCCAGGCCCTGTAGAGCAAGCAGCACCTAGCCACATGTTTTTCTCTATTAGGCAACGTCAGACTCACATCTAATATGCATTAATGCTCCCCACTCCAAACCGCCCAGCCCTCCCATCAAGTGGCACGCCAGCGTACCCAACTCAAAGCAGCGCTCGGTTCTTACATGGCCATCCTGGGGAGATGCAGCAGGGGTATTATTTAACTGGATTTCAACAGGAAAATAATCCACTCCCTATTCAGAACCGTAGGACTACAAGAGACCCAGGCGCCTACCAGTATTTTAATCAAAGTGTCTTGCTAACGAATCCGCCCCCATGGAGAGCTGCAGAAAGACAAACATGTCAGCGACGGCAGCCTCAAAAGCTCATTCACGGCCGGCAGGTTGCTCGTTGGCTGGTTCTGGAAACCCACACTGTTTCAGTCAGAATAGGGGCTGGGCAGGAATCAAAGGCCCAGATTTCAAAGGAGCAATAGACACACTCTACATAAAATTACCCCTTAATTAAGGTCCCTAGTGCAAACAGCAGCTGTTACATTTTCCATCGACTTGGTTTGATCCCAGTCTAAGGCTGCGTGACTGCATTGAGGTTATACCTGGATTGGCAGCTGACTGCTTATCCAGGGTTTCTACAACAATGAGAACAGTGCATTGTCAAAAAATAGCAGTTTTGTGTGGTTGTAAAAAGAAACAAAATATTAACTCCATTATAAATTGCATTTGCATTTACATGATTCTTTTCAACATATGAAAAAGAAGTACTTCTGCAAGATTTATGCTCTAGAGCTCAGTGGTACCTCGGAAATGACAAGCATGAGCCACAGTCCTTCATTTCAGCCACAGTCAACAAGAAATACAGTCAGTGTTACTGTATGTCGTGGTGTTCCTAATCTGCCAAACTTACGTAACAGCAGAACGGCAACCGTTTTAAGGACATGCTGTTTCTCTGCCACGCAGCTACAGTAACCCAGTTTCATAACGAGCTTTAAGGAATTTAATCAGACATTCATACAATATGCAGCAACCCATTATAGGGCTACTAACTTGCAGACCTTTTCAGGTGAAGATGTCAAGCTTACATAGTGTTATGTACGGCACTCAGAGAACTTGCCAGAGCACCATCTGTGTCACCCAGAATGGTACAGTATGTGCGTACTGTCTCCCTCATAGGTGGGAATCGATCGCATGCTGAGTGCTCAGCTTGTAGTGCATGAGACACTGTGGACCTGTTACTCAGAGCCAACGTGTAAGATGGTCCTAAGTGACAGGGAGTCACTTGAGCAAGTGTTTGGGGAAAAAAGAAAGATCCTACAGATTTATCGTTCTTCAAAAGCAGAGAGACACTTATAAAGAGCATTAAGTGATTATGTTTTCACACAGATGGCAGAAAAATAATTACACAGACACTGAAATCTGCCTGAGAGCCAAATCTCTATTGATCTACTTCTAACCAGAACAAACTCTATGATATCCCCATGGCTCCTGCTGATATCATAGCTGTTGAACGTGATTGAGCATTGCAGGAGAGCGGTACTGTGATCAGATACAAGCACATCAATGCGATGCAAAACACAGAGAGCTCAGGATATGAAACCTAACTTGCTACATATTGCTCCAGCACTCAACTTGGCACTGTATTGTCAATGTCTGCTGTCTGAGGAGCAAATCCTTGCATACAAATCTGGGAGTAATATATTAATCAGCCATCACATTAATATTAATAGCCTAATATTGCATCAGCCCCCATCATGTCAGCAAAACAGTTCTGATCCATCAAGGCATGGACTCCACAAGACATCTGAAGGTGTCCAGTGGTATCTGGTACCAAGATGCTGAGTTAAGTCCTGTAAATTGTGAGGTGAGGCCTTCATGGATTGGACTTGTTTGTTGAACATGTCCCACAGATAATCAACTGGCTTAAGAGTTGAGGAGTTTGGAGGCAAAGTCAACACATTGAACTCTTTTTCAAGTTCTCAAACCATTCCTGAACAATTTTTGCAGTGTGGCTGAAAGAGGCCACTGCCATCAGGGAATATCGTTGCCATGAAGGGGGTGTACTTGGTCCGAAACAATGTTTAGGTAGGTGGTACGTGTCAAAGTAACATCCACCTGAATGCCAGGACCTAAGGTGTCCCAGCAGAACATTGGCCAGAGCTTCACACTGCGTCCGCCAGCTTGCCTTCTTCCCATAGTGCATCCTGATGCCATCTCTTCCCTAAACAAAAGACATGACTCATCAGACCAGGCCACCTTCTTCCTTTGCTCCATGGTCCAGTTCTGATGCTTACACGCCCACTGTTGGTGCTTTCAGTTTTGGACAGGGGTCAGCATGGACATTCTGACCAGTCTGCAGCTATGCAGCCCCATATGCAGCCTGCTGTGATGCTCTGTGTGTTCTGACACCTTTCTATAATAGCTGGCATTGACTTTTTCAGCAATTTGTGCTACAGTAGCTCTACTGTGGGATAAGGATAGAAGTGCTAGCCTTTGCTCCCCAGGTGTAACATCAATGAGCCTTCTGTGCCCATGACCCCCTCACCAGTTCACCAGTTGCCCTTCCTTGGACCACTTTTGGCAGGTAGTGACCACAAAACCTGCTGTTTTGGTGATGCTCTGACCCAGTGGTCTAGCCATCACAATTTGGCCTTTGTCAGAGTTGCTCAGATCCTTACACTTGCCCATTTTTCCTGCTTCCAACACATCAAATTCAAGAACTGACTGTTCATTTGCCTAATGTATAATGGCACCCTTGACAGATGCCATTGTAACAAGAAAATCAGTGTCACTCACTTCACCTGTCAGTGGCTACAGCTGTGCTGTGCTACAGCTGATCGTTGAATATTTGACTAATATTCTCAATATAGTTACCCCAAACAGAGAAAATTATTGACACCTTTATTGATCCTTGTGGGGAAAATGTCTTCTCACCTCCCCCAACCTTACTTTCCACAAGACTTGGCTTAGAATGATTGAACCAGCAACCCTCTGCTCACAGAAACAGGAGCTTAACCCACAGAGCCACCCCAGACAGACTGTAGTCACGTTAAAGAAGCCCAAATTGTATTTAAATGCAGTTTTTGTAGTGCATACGCTATCCCCTTTAGGAGAACACGGCAGTATTTCCTGAATTAATGATCTCACAAAAAGAAAAACAGATTTTGAGTCTCAAGAAAACAGCTGTGCTGGCATCATCAGCTCTCCTGTTGGTTATGTATCATCTACATTTATTTATGTCATTCATCAGACACTTTGTCACATTCTCAAGGCCTACAAGACTGCCAGAATAGTATACAGTAAATATAGGACTAATACACAAAACAGGTGTGTATAAAAACACATTACAGTTATTACACTTTTAGTTGTGATAATAAACCGATTGCACGCACCGATATTTACTTTTTACCGGTTCTAAAAGTAAAACGTAAAAATACGAAAAAATGCACAGTTTCAAATTCTAGTTTTGTAAAATGATGGTGAATAATCAAACTGGATTTTTTAACGTAAGCTATTACCCAGCTAACAGGGAACGTTCCCAGAACATTGACTAACATTCCCATTAGGGTCCTAGAAGGTTCTTCAGCAGCGTTATATAATTAACGTTTCTGCGACATTCCTTAAATGTTGCACAGTAACCCAAAAAGAACGTCATGGGAACGTGATAAAAGAACATAAAACCAAACTCGAAAAACGTTCACAGAACATAAATCACCATGACAAATTAATTGGGAACCTTCCAAGAACTTTTGCCAATGCAATATATGTTACCTAAGTGAAGAAAGTGTATACTACAGTATATTAATAATGTGCCCCAACTACTTAAAGTGTAGTTTTTTTACTTTTGCACTGGCAAAAGTAGACATATTTTTTCTTTGAGTACGTATTTTTTCAAACGCACTTTAAAAGTACATTTTAAACAAACTTTATTTCTTAACCTCGGTCAGCGCGGTACTATGCGCATCGATCTGTGTTGCTAAGCGAAGGTGCGTCTGTACCGCTGAGGAAATGCGCCATACTGACCAGGGGGGACAGTTTTTTATACGAAGGTAATGCCTTAAAGTTTAATTGCCTTAAATTTCTGTTTGTTAATGTTTTGCTTTTGATGATATTCTTCTAAGGGAAGTGTATTGACAGAAAAAAAACATATTCGAGTAAGTTTTCAAAAAGGCAGCAGAGAAACCAAGCTGACAAAAGAAAAAGGAATACATGTCGTTCTGGAGAGGACGAGCCCCCTCCAAAGCTAAAGGAGGGCTTGGTGACCACGACAGTCACAGAGCAAAGGTAAGGATTTAAAAAGCCGAAACGTTTAAGTGCGATGCTGCAAATGAAGGCATAAGGAATATAAGTCTGCGGCAGGCACCGCCACAGAAACAATTCCTGCCATAATGCTCTTGACATATTAATCGTTGGGATGGGATTTACATCCGAGCACATGCAGCATGCCTCCCACAGTCTATATACTGCTAATAACTGTAAACGTTTTGTGTCTCAGGTGCTGAGTATAAAGATGAAAGGTATGTTTAATGGCGTTTACGTTTAGGCAAGGCAATATTAAAGTGCTGCGCGCGGGGTATTTAACGGAGCGATCCAGTTCAGGTCCCGAGCCGGGACCGGCACCTGCGCTATTTTCGTCGCCTGCTTCAGCTTCCTCGCCAGCGACTGATATATTTTAACTAAGAGGCAACGGAAAGGAGAAACCTGAAGAACGCTTGGAGACATATTCTCAAGGGCAGGATCGACCACTGGCAAACGGTTAAAAAGAGCACTTACAGGATACTGAGGATAGGAATCTGCCCTGTAATGGGTACACTGGGTGAACACTGGGTCCTTTGGAAGGGGGTGCAGAAATGCCTTAGCAGAGGAGTAACAAGTTATAAGGTGAATGGGGCTAAAGTGTAGCATGCAGCATTTGGCAATAACATTTAAACTGTTTATATATTTCATTTATAATATTATATATTAATGTCGGCAATGGGTTGGTGCCTTGTCCTGGGCTGTTCCCTGCCTTCCATCTGTAATATTTGGGATAGGCTCTGGACCCCCGCGACTATGCATAAGACAAGCGGGTATGGAAAATGGCTGGATGGATAGTATTTAATATTTCATCGAAGCCTCGTGTCCTCTGTCTTCAGTGTCTTAGATGTCTTTGTGTCTGTGAGCTGCATAGTCACAAAAATTAGTATGTGTCTCCTGTCAGAAGCTGAGGGGGAGTATATTAATCCCAGAAAGGTTCAACTAGGAGGAGTCTCCAGCCCCCTGAAAGGCAGTCGAGGAAAACAAGGCAAAATGTGAAAAGCATCCCCTGCGCGCAGAGGCTGGGGGTGGCTTTCAGTGGTGCTCGTCTGCAACCGGGAATGATAGCGATGTGACAGGCGAGATAACTCCCGGGTGCCCCTCAGCTGCTGCATGGTTTTGCAGTCCTGTGAACACGCGAAACATGGCAACTGACAGTGGGCTGTGGTCTCAGACGTGCAGAGGGGCATTTAGGATACTCAGGTCGGGGGCAGGAACTAAAGGGTCCTTCAGTACAGCACCAGGAATGAGCCTCGTGCCCCTGCAGTGAATAATCACAGGGGAATCACTGCACAGGAGTAACACCACACAAGAATAACATTGTACAGGAGTAACACCGCACAAGAATAACAGTGCACAGGGATAACACTGCACATGAAAAACACTGTACAGGAGTAACACTGCACAGAAATAATGCTGTACATAAATAACACTGTACAAGAGTAACACTGCATAGGAGTTACACTGCACAGGAGTAACACTGCACAAGAATAACACTGCACAGGAGTAACACCGTACAGGAGTAACGCCACACAAGAATAGCACTGCACAGAAGTAATACCACTTGATGTTAGAGGTGCACCACATCTCTCTCCATTGTCAACCTGACAAAGGTCTGAGCTGATTGTTATACTTGTGCTGGAAGCAGCCGCGTGTTCGGGGACAAAGACCTGGGTCACAGGGCTGCTTGTTAAAAGGAAACCAGCCCTGGTCCCTGTGCCAGTAGCCAAGCAGAGCTGCAGTGAGCGTGTATTAGCAGTCAGCACGCCTCAAAAGCAAACATCTCCAGGACCCTGGACCTCATCCCCAGAGTGATTCCTGGGGACCTTCTTTCACAATGCTCAAACCTGTGTCTTGAGTGATTGTAATTCATCCCAACCCTGAAGCTACACTAGATGGTTAGCATTGGAATGTACGGTCGCCAGGGGCCAACACCACGCTGAATTCTGAATTCTGAGATATGGTATTTATAAATGTGGTTTATATAGTTGTTTTTTTTTTGTCAAACGGTACATTTTGGCACAGACACCGACTAGTCTTGCCACAGACACGTTAGTCCGCGTGTATGGGCTCACACCTGCGGCTTAAGGCCTGTTGCCTAGAGGCCTGTTAATGATCTGGAGTGCACAAAGCCGCCTAGCGTCACAGGTATCTATGAGCAACCAGGAGGCACCTCCGCTAACCGCTACTGCTGATGACTCTGTTCCCCTCAGAGCAAGCTTGCAGGCGACATGTTGGGCAGAGAGACTTGGTGGAGATCTGCCTTGAAGGTTTGTCTTTTTCCCTTTTTCCATGTCCCACCTCCTACATAAAACAGAAGAAGCTGGGGATTTAACTTTGCCATGACCTGGGGGAGGTTGCTTAAAGAGACAGTGTCCGATCTGAGGTTAAAAATACACTTACATGATATATTGCGTGCACTTTCAGCCAAGGAGCCAGGCGAGCTGTCCGTTAATGGCAATGCATGTCGTCACGCTGCAGGATTCTCCCAATCCAGGGAGCTACCACATTCGGGACTTTATCGAGGAGGCTGAGCTGAACCCAGTCCGGGTGACATATGGGTTTCGTGGTGCAGGCAGGAAGGCGCCCCTGCGCTGTGCCCGCCACGGGGAGCTACTGCTGCCAGGGGCCTATGAGCACGTGGGCTCCATCCAGGAGGCCCTCAAACGGCCAGCCTCCTACGCCTTCAAGAGCTGTCCCCGGCCACAGAGCTACACACTGGGCATCAGAGACAAGGTGCGCCCACTCCATCTCCGGATTAGCCCGAAATCATCCAGCTGTGCACTGTAGAACCGAGATGACGCATTTCCGTATCTAATTTAAATGAATAATGACATTCGACTCATTCCCCTTATTGACATGATGAACTAAGTGCCACAAATATACATCAAATATTAGCCAAAGTTCTGTGTTGATCTAAATACTGTTCTTTAAATAAGAAATACTCAGATTTGTGTAAATCATCCTTAGCCTCATTAAACATGTAACTATATTTAAACACGATATTATTTCCCGGATTATATTACTTCCAAGCAGCCAGCTGCCAAAGAGCACGTGCAGCTGCCTAATCCGTAACCATAGTCCCCCCCCCACGGGGCCCGGCCCTCCTCCCTGGTTTCTCAGCGCTATAACCAAACAGTGACCAAAAAGCATGAAATAATACGCTGGAAGCAGCCCCAGGTGTGGTGGGGGGGGGGCCCCGGCCCCCCGGGGGGGGGGGGGGGGGGGGGGGGGGGGGGGGGGGGGGGGGGGGGGGCGGGGGGGGGGGGGGGGGGGG
>JAODKN010000063.1:14270894-14291840 GCA_026774425.1 Petrocephalus zakoni
GGGGTCACCAAGTCTCCACAGCCATTAGACATTTATCTACATGCCAACAGGTTGTTTGGGAGGCATGCCAGAAAAACATTTATTGTCCTACAGTTACAAACGTAAACATGGAGTTTGCTAAAGGCTATTGGAACTTTAACTGGAACCTTGTGCTTTGGTCATATGAGACTAAGATTGAGCTTTCTGGCAGCAAACACTCCAGGTGGGTCTGGCGTAAAACAAAGGATGAATATGCAGAAAAGCACCTAATGCCCAGTGTTATGTATGGTGGAGGAGCTGTGATGCTGTGGGCCTGTTTCTCTTCCAGTGGCCCTGGGAACCATGGTAGAGTGCATGGCATCATGAATGCTTTGAAATACTAGGACATTTTAAATAAAAATGATGGCTTCTACCAGAAAAGTGAAAATGGGTCATCATTGGGTCTTTCAGGAGGATAATGATCCAAAATATATGGCCAAATCAACACAGAAATGGTTCACCAGACAAGTCAACCTTCTTCCATGGCCATCTCAGTCCCCAGACCTAAATCCCATGGAAAACCTTTGTGGTGAGCTGAAGAGGAGAGTGCATAAGAGAGGACCCAGGACTCTGGACGATCTAGAGAGACTGTGCAAAGAGGAATGGCCAAAGATCCCTCTCTCTCTATTCTCCAACCTTAGAAATGTTATAGGAGATGATTATGTGCTGTCCTATTGGCAAAAGGGGGCTGTACAAAGCAGCAGGGGTGCCAATATTGTGGGACTGGTGATTTTGTTATAAACAATTATTTCTTAATGTGGGCTTTTTTTCTCCCAATGAATAAATGTACTCAAATAAGATTCTTGAATTTTTTTCAGTGTGAAATT
This sequence comes from Petrocephalus zakoni, assembly GCA_026774425.1. Lineage (NCBI taxonomy): Eukaryota > Metazoa > Chordata > Actinopteri > Osteoglossiformes > Mormyridae > Petrocephalus > Petrocephalus zakoni. The sequence continues at coordinate 14,271,740 of JAODKN010000063.1, forward strand.
ATGCTACTACAATACAAAATGAATTTATTTTAAGGTTTTTTGCACATCTTTACCAGGGTGCCAGTAATTGTGGAGGGCGCTGTATACTGTGTTATGCCTTTTTATAAATATTTATAGCTGTGTTTATAAAGCTTTATGAATGTGTTACAGTGAATTATAAGAACAGCTATTAGGCTTTAGGAATATGGGCTTCATAGAAAGTGTTACTGGAAAATGTAAGAGTATTCGTTTCTGGGTTTAATTCCGATGCTAAAGTTCTGCGTTTGGACTCGGCACACACAGTGTTTCATTCATTCATTCAGGCAATAACCACAGCCCAAGCGCAGGCGTTTAGGTAAACTGGTGCCTCCAAATTGCCATTGGTGTGCAGTGGAGTCCTGTGCATCCTGGGACTGGATCGAGGTTCACAGTTAAGCTTTAGATATGTGGTTCTGGAAGATTTGCAGACAGACTCAACTACAGCCACTGCGTAAGGCAAGAGGCAGTCTGACAGCGAAAGACAGATTCCAGGAAGTTCTGTCAAAACAACTGGGAAATCAACAAAGAAATGAAGCACTGAAATGGTGATCAGAACCGTGCGACAGGGATGTGGCAATGAGCTGCATTTGAGGATGGAAGGAATGATAAGATAAAACTAAAAGTGAGAACCCTAAAATGATACATTCAGTCTAAAATCTCTGAAGGACATACCTTCCTGACACGGCCATTTAATCCACCAGTATAAATGTGTGACATCACTAGCATGTCACATAACCGGCACCGAGGCGGCCACTGTCCTCCACGTCTCCTTGTACCAGTAGCCTTCCGCTAAACGCCCTTGGCCTTACCTCCTAACCGGGCCGCGCTGGGCCACCCTACCTTTGTCTCCCAGGCTTCCCCACATCTCTCGCTCCCTGACAGGCCTATCCCTAAGGAAACACACAGGGCAATTCAAATAAATGCAAACCGCAATAGCCAATGTAGCTTTCGTGTACCCCTGCAGGGGACGCAAGCCTTTCGAGAGCCGCTGGGCGACCCAGGCCCTTCAATCGCTGGCTTTTGTGGCCAAAACGGGAACCATAAAAACAGCTTCAGCAGACAGACATTTACATGGAAATTCCAGACACTCCCGGCCTGAGCACGTGCTTGGAAGACTGAACATGTGACACGTGTCAAACCTTAACATTTTGCAGTCAGACAAGAGACACATACAGAAATATCACTGGAAAAAGTTGCAGGGAGCAGACTATGAGTAACAACAGCGCAGCTATATTCGGCTCCAGACGTCCACATTGCACAATTAGAGACTCATTAGACGGGGCAGAGAGAAGTAAACTGTACCGCAGGGTGAGGGACACTGGATGTGAAACCCTCAACAGTTTCAAACCGGGAGTGAAATTTATTCATCAGATCAATTACCCCAAACATTTAACAAGTCAGTCCAGATTCTCACGACAACCCGGAAGCATTCCCAGCTACTAAACTGGTCAAGAGTTTGAGTAATTCTAATTAGTGACCATCTTCATGTGAACTAATCACTTCCAGACTCGTTCATTGCTTATTTTAAAGTAGTAGTGAAAATGTGTGCGACGCAGGGGGCGTGTGTTAGCACCCGCCCTCTGCGTTGGTGCACACCTGCTCTATCTGATGCACACAGAGCATGACAAAAAGACATGGCAGTTTTATTTTGTTCATCTCCATGTTTTGGCAGCTTTCTCACACTGCGGGTAACATGCTCGTCTGTATTATTGCTGAAGGGCCCCATTGCAGAGGGGCGGCCATGTTTCCCACCCACGCAACAAATCGATTGACTTTTGTGGCATTTGGCACCATGGGCGCCTCCTGTTCCAGAGCGGCCTCGGGACAAGATGAGAAAATATTCACTGGCGTACTTTATTTACCGATAAAGAAGAGAAGCTCAGAGCTGGCCCAGTTTTAGAGCCAAGGCCACGGCGTGTTTATGCTTATAATAACGCATAGCGGGGAGACCGGACTCTTGATCTCTGCGGTAAACGAAAGCTTTATATAGAAATAAGAGAATTAAACTGGTTGGACCTAAGGTTTCCCTGGCAACAGAGGATTAACAACAACTGTATATATATGGATTTGCACTTCATTTTAAGTGGGACATCTGAAGACTCATAATTAAGTCAGGACACAAGGGCCATTCCACTTTTCACTGTGCATTTGTAGTGCTTGATTAAACCATATGTTAAAAGTAGTCATTTCAGAACTAAGGCTATGCACATATATTATACAATAACATCAGTCTGAAAGGGAAAGAAGTTCACCTTTGATGACGAAGGCTTCAGCCAGCAGCCGCAGGTGGTAGACGGGCTGCTTGTCCTGCGTCAGGTGATCTATCGCTGCCTTGGCGCACATGCCCTGGGCATCACGGTAACGGCCCTGGGCGTAGTGCACCTTGGCCATCAGGAGCAGGGCCTCGTTCAGGTACTTGGGCTATTGGGTGGTTAGGGCAGAAGTGGTAAGGTCAGGATCTCCCCACCACAACCAGAGCCAAGCTGGCCAGGCAGAAAGTAAGACATGATCAAGAGTGGGAAAGATGTGGGAAGATGTGGAGACATGGACCAAGCCAACAACTAGCTAATGATCTACTGTAAGGATGGGCTACTCCAAAGCGACAGAGCGTCTTGACATACTTCTACCATGGTGTACAGTCACGTAATCTTAGCCACGGGAGTAGGAGATCCTGACCTCCAGATGACCCCTGTTCAGTATTTTGTTGAGGTGAGACTTGGCCGTGGCCAACTTTGGCAGGCTGTCGTCCATCAGAGGCGTGGAGCTGCGCAGGTTGGCCATGTTCTCCAGCAGACACTCTTCCAGCAGGGATTCGGCCAGAAGCAGGTCGCCGTAGTCATCTAGGAGGGAAAGAAGAGATGGGCTGCGGATAGACAGGTAGGGCGCGGGTCACAGAGATGGGAGGGAACAGGAAGTGGAACTGGGTCAGGGCGACGGCGCACAAGCCGGGTCTTAGGGCGACTCAGCCGACCAGTAACCGTCACACAAAGGGGAAACGACGACTGGAGGGGCGGAGTGAGAGGAAGGCACACACACACTGCCACACTCCGCTTCTCAAAAAGATTCCATTCACACAGACACTGCTCTGGCTAAACACCTCGTCCTCCTTAAGATTAAAGCCAGGATGCAGAGGAGGGTCTCTTCCCTCCCGTCCTCTGCTCTCTGTGAGGCCTGCTTATGCGATCACTGCCTTCCGTTTACATTCCAATTGGGCCTTGTTTATATCTGGGCTTATACAACTCATGTATTAAATCCCTCATTAAGCAACTGAGAGATGCTGGCTGGACGAATGCATCAGTTTACCCTGCTTTGTTTACTTTCGATCACAATAGCAACGCCCCCTAGTGGAAGCATCAGGACTGTTCAACTATTTTCCTCTTGGACATCAGAGTGGTTTGGGGTTTTCACAGAGTCACAAATCACAGACAACATGTAGTGCATCTTTGTCTTCTTTGGCCAAGATATAAACTGTACCTTTGGCTAAAACACGTCCTTTTGGCTAAAACACATCCTTCTTCTTTAAGAGAGAAAAAAAACAGCTTTTTGATTCTTACCAGGTTAAGAAAAATATTCTGTAACCAGGTCTATATATGGCAATTCTAATAACTCTTAGAGGGCAATCTATGTAAAAAGCACGCTTACTCAAAATATGTGAAGAGAGGCCGGCCAGCGAATTCTGGAGAAAGATCCAAAATAGAAAAATGGACAAAAATAAAACACAAGGAAACAAATCTGTATAAAGGGAACACACTAACCCAGTTCCCAGTGAACTCCTAGTGGGTGATCTCTCGTTCCTGCCTTGTCTATGCAAGAGACACATAGCACTGTCACCCCCGCCCCCCCGCCGCCCCCCACAGAGACGAAGTGGGAGAAACTCGTAAACTTAAAGCACAGGCCCCAGACATATTGACTCCGGTTTTTGGCAATTGCTCCGGAACACTTGTATGGGTGCCAAGATGCCAATTTAAATACCAGTTTGACAGACCTGCGGGCAACAGACACATGAGATTAAGGGAGAATTTAGCAGAGCTTTAACTAGTGAAAGAGGTCACCTGAGGATGAGTCTGAATGGGCCAAAACACGCCAAAGTGTATGCAATTCAGTCCATTTCTACACAGTTCCTAACATGATTGCTCTAAATCAATTAACAGATGATTTTAACCGGCTTAAAAGCAAAGTTTAAAACAATTTAAAAGAACCCAGAGACATACTTCAGTGTGACAAGAAAAATCACTAGATTTAATTGCTAGATATAAAAGAAACAACCCTCTGGACCATTGTACAGTCTTTAGAATTCTCTGTATCTAAAGGTCTCTGTATCTGACACCACTAATGACTTGGTATTCAGTTATATTTACTATAGCGTGTATTATATGCTGTCACAATACTCAATATTTTAAGTTTTACCACTTTAGAAGAATCTGTTGTTAATTTCAACAAATCAGGATGTAGAATTGCGCGGTAACGACTAAACGGCAGTTCCCTTTAAGTGCCTCTGATCTTGACCCTCGGCATGAAGCAAATGTAATGCCATTGCGAGCGTCCGGACATGCAATGAGGGGCCGGACAAATCGAAGAGACTGAGCAGGGCATTGTGGCTGAGGGTGGAACGTGCAATGGCATCACATGATCTCACTGGGTCATATTGACACAAGAAACACACGCTTCAGCCAAGTCTAGGACAAGGAAGTGTCACCTTAGTTATGTTTGCTTTGCTAAGGTGATCTGCGCTGCGCCCCACAGAGAACGTGGCGTAGCAGGGACCCGAGTAACTGTCACAAGGACAATGTGTCTCACCTTTTCCAAATAAATAATAATAATAATGTGACAAAGAAAGCCATGTTCCCATCAGCCTATAATATTCACACAAAACAATACTCTCCTACCACACTTGCACAAGCAGAATTGAGGACAAATCTGGGAATACCCTACTTGGAATTATGTTCATTCCATCACAACAGAGGAGAACATTATGAACACTGAATAAAGATTACAGTAATAATCTTATACGTTTACAATGATAATCCTGACAGAGTTCTGGTGCTCTTTCGTTTTTTTAATGAGTCATAAATTAAAGATAAATAATGTAGAAAATAAGAAACGGAGACATCCAATGAAAGTTAAGTGAACAGTATGGACGTATTTTGACATCTCTTTGAAGGGGAATCTCTTCAAAAGGCATTTTATTTGATCACGCATGTGTGTGTAGAATAGCTGTACTATTCCTCGTGGGTGAGTCTGTTCACAAGACAGTCTATTTTCCCCGTAAATGAGCGGGGTCTGGCGCGGATATTTGCACTGATATTGATTCCTGAACAGCGGGATACGCAGCAGAAGGACATGCCCATTTGCCTACGAGATGCCATTGCACAAGGTAGATATTGGAAAAGTGCAAAGTTCGGCTCGTGCGGAGGTCCCACGAGCGGCGGATCGCGTGCCACTCACCATTCTCGTGTATTCGGGCTGAAACCAGCTGCTCCACAAGTGCGGGGATCTTATCCCACTGACAGCCGGCGCGGTATCGCTCGATCTCCGCCTCCAGCCGGTACTGCGAGAACGAGTGCCTGGCTGCCATCCCGAATCGGTCCCGGGAAGACTGAGCCCCCCTCCCAGCACCGCTGGAATTACTGCGGACTGAGCGAGCAGGCTGGCACTGAGCATGCGTGCCGCCGCGCCGTTTCGGACATTGCCGAGCTCGGAAAGTTCGAAATGCTCAGTGATTTAAACCCGAATTAAGCCTAAAAACTCCATCGATGAAAAACACTGCCTCGGACCACCAAATGGCCACGTGCGTCAAATGAGACTCGCGCGTTACAGGAGTCAACGTTGTTCTTTATTACAACACCCGCCAACATAATTTCCTGGTGTAAAATTATTAACCTCTATAAACCATTTCTTACAAGACATTTAATAGGAATGCAGCTTGAATTATGCAAATTACTGTCACTTTCATCTGTTACAGGAAAAAGACACCACGGCACAATATAGTGTTTCTGCTCATACCCCTACCTACCAATGAGAGCATGAAGGTGGAGTCCCCAGTATATTTTCTGCAACTCCAATAACCATGATCCATTACAGGGCAGACCTAGGATGGGCTAACACTCTTGACCTTGGCATTTTAAAAATCCCGCCTATGGCCCTGTTGCTGCTAATATTTCCCTTGTGTACCTGGGTATAAAATACATATACGGGGTATGAAACTCCTGGTGTGTGCAGTGGTGGCCTAATGGGTAGGAAACTTGTGATCTAAAGGTTGTTGGTTCAAATTCCTGATCAGTAAGGTACCACTGAGGTGCCCTGAGCAAGCTACCGCCCGCAAGCACTGCTCCCCCAGTGCTGAATTAGCTGCCCACTGCTATGTCATATATGGCATAAAATGCAGAGGACAGACTTTGTTGTGGTGTGTCAACAATGACAATTAATCACTTTCACCTTTAAATCTTTTTAATGGGCAGATCATTGGAAGTGCGAGGTGGCCATAACACCTCGTTGACCTGCACCCTCGACATGGGCCCCCCAGGGCTGAGTCCTCATCCCTCTGCTGGACTCCCTGAATACCAATGACAAATTTGCAGAGAGCACGGCTGTGTCAGGCCTGATCAGCAATAGCAGTGAGCAGGCCTACCTGGAGGAGGTGAGGACGCTGTCACTCTGGAGCCAGGAAGGCAGCCTCCTCCACACTGTAAACAAGAGGAAGGAGCTGATTGCGGACTTCGGGAGGAGAGAGGGTGAACAGCTTCAGGCACATCAATGTTCACATAACCAAAGACCTGACTTGGAAGGCTCACCAACAACTGGAACCACCTTAGGTGTCTGAAGGACTTCAGGCAGCTTCTCCCAATACTAAAGAACTTCTACAGTCACCATCGAAAGCATCCTGACAGGAAGCATTATCGTCAGGGTTGGGAAATGGACAGAGCACACTTGAGGGCAAATCTGGGAATACCCTACTTGGAATGATGTTCATTCCATCACAACAGAGGAGAACATTATGAACACTGAATAAAGATTACAGTAATAATCTTTACAATGATAATCCTGACAGAGTTCTGGTGCTCTTTCGTGTTTTTCAATGAGTCACAAATTAAAGATAAATAATGTAGAAAATAAGAAACGGAGACATCCAATGAAAGTTAAGTGAACAATATGGACGTATTTTGCCATCTCTTTGAAGGGGAAATGGACAGAGCAGGATTGCAAAGTTCTGCAGAGAGTTGTGCAGACTTGTATTTGCCAATCTCCTGAGCGTTTACACCAGACGATGCAGGTCCAGAGCCACCCGGATTATTAACTACCGCTGCCAGATGGCCAGCACAGAAAGGCTGAGAAGGAGCTTCTTTACCCAAGCAATGCAAGAGGGATCCTTAATGAGGGCAGTGTTTAGGATCCGCGATACTAATGTACACTACAGCCTATTTAACTACACATAGATACTCACATAAATACTTACTTAACATTTTACATAAAGCAGTCATTATACTGCATTACACATACATTCATAATGCATTCATTAAGTATTATAAACATGGCTATAACTATTAATAAAAAGGCATAACATAATATATTCATGTTTCTTTTGCATTATGAATGCTCTATGAAGGTCTCATCTGTAATGCACTATAAATACCTTCATAATGCATTATAAAGGCCACTATCAGAATTAAGGATTCTTTGTACTGCATTATAAAAGAAATCTTCACAGAGCATTCATAATGCACAATACACATGATTACATTGATAGTGGCCTTTATAATGCATTATGAAAGTATTTATAGTAAATTAAAGATGAGACCTTCATTGAGCATTCATAATGCATGAGAAACATGGCTATAATGTGTCATGCCTTTTAATAATACTTAATGAATGTGTTGTGATGTATTATAAGAGCAGTCATTAGGCGTTATGAATATGGGTTTTATAGGAAGTGTTATCCTTATTCCTGAGCCCTTGCCCTTCCGCCATCTACTTATTGCCAATTCTGCAAACCACAGATATTTTGATTGACTATATATTTAAGGCAGGGGTCTCCAATTCCGGTCCTGGACTGTCCAGTATGTTTTCTATTCCACCTGGCTTCTGATGAGCCACACCTGTTCCTGGTATTTACCTGAGAACAGTTGTGCCACATCAGAAGGCAGGTAGGAGAGAAAACCTACTGGACAGTATCTCTCCAGGACCGGAGTTTGAGACCCCTGATTTAAGGTCTAATGTCTTTAAAATGTCTGATGTCTTGTCCCTCAGACTTTGGTCCCCCCCTTTTCCCATAGCTATGCAAACATGAATGTCATTGCACATTTAACTCCGTATAATTGTGTGTGTGACAAATACTTAATTTCGAAGTTTTAAGAGGGCATCCAAGTATGACTAGGCATAATTTGCTAATTTAATCAGTAGATTGTTGGCTTTACAGATTAACAGCTAAATAAAAATACATACTATTTTAGCAACGTTTGTTCAATCACTTTACTGAAAATCCGATTCATGCATACGTGACATGAAAAAAGCACTCACATTAGCCCTGAGACTCGCTACCTAAACAACGGGACTTCAGCAAGGAACTGTGGAACAATAATTCATTATTTTTACGCAACTTTCACTGGGGCTGACAGTGCGATACAAGCGCAGCAGCGCCACCTTGTGGAAATGTGGTGAATTGACATAAAGTGTTCACATAGCGTACCAGACTTGGAACTTCAGTATCGAATAAACGTATGCATAGGGTGACCAGATCATCCGTGTCATCCCGGACAATTTGAGCTACTTCAGGTTTTACAAACTACTTTAAATCGTAAAGGCTCCTGTGCTTGGCTAATTAGTTCAGTTTTTCCGGTTCGTTTCCTTGATTGAAAGACTCATCCAGCTGTTTCGCATTAGCATTAGTGACACATGCATGATTATAGGAGACTGACCAATCAGCGCACAGCAAGAATGCAGCGCTTAAGTGAAACCCAGGTCCTTTTAATTGGAGTAGTAGTTTGCAAATCCTATCCTAACTGAAAGTGTCCGGGATGGCATGGATATCTGGTCACCCTACGTATGCATCTACTTATCGGTTACTTCGACACAACCAAACATGTAGCTAACAAAACACACGAATTCATCACAGTGGTCTGTATATTAAGCTTTAATTTTTTCCTCAATACTTTAACTGATAACGTACTCATTGCCAAGGAGGTATACCCATCTACAGGGAACTTATTTACCACACAAAATGTCTTTCCAATATAATTAAGAGTCATAATATGGAAATGTATGTATGTAGCTGTATTTAATGGCAAAATACCCCCCAAAAGAAATGAGTCAGTGTGCGCTGTCTGATGCTGTGTGGCTGTTCACCTTCAGCAGACCAGCTATGGTATCTAAATATTGGTATAATTGGTTATGCATCTTCTTAGGGTAATTTACACGTATGTTCCGGTGTTTAGAAAGGGCCGATCGGGGGGACAGTGACGGAAACTGCTGGCGGGACAAACTCCCCAGCCTCCGCCGAGTCCCACCGTACCGAGAGAGAGAGAGCGCAGACGCCCCCGACGACCCTATGACGCGCCCCTGCCTGGTCCAATCAGAATTCAGACGTCGTGTCCTTGCGTGTCACTACGGAAAGCGTAGAGGCTCAAACAAAGTCTGGGGCAGGAGAAAAAAAAACAAGAAGCAGGAATTTCCTTTCGCGCTGCGGATCGCTCACAACTGTTACTTTCGGCTGCATTTCTGCAGATCGCGTGAGTATGATGGGGTTTAATTGAGCAGATCGAGCGAGCGGTGCTTTGTGAGAGGGTAAGTTCCCTCTGAAAAGCTGCGACATTAATAAAAGAAAAAGAACAGAACCGATATTGGCCACTGCAGACTTGTCTGGATTCTACAGCAGCTGGTTAGTAACGAAGCTGACATGAAATCTAAGTTATTACTAGCGGGATAAGCAGCACGGCGATTGGTAAGGCTTTGGCTGCCAATTCACCCTTCAGTACATTTATACCCAGAGGCATTTCCTTTGATGGAAGATGTACTTCACACACTTTCCCGCTAGCCGGGCTCCAGCCGACCTATTTGCGTGTGCAATTCCCCGAAATGTGGGAATGATTTACCTGTCATGTCACCGGGACTGCCGTGCTGGCTCCTCTATAAGTCTTTGGAAAGATTTGAAGTGCAAATGGCCAGTAGCAAAAATAGATATATTGCACTGGCACGTTTTAGACGCTTTAATCATAGTGCGGTTTTACAAGGAAGCCGACGCTCATCACTGTGATCGTGTGGCTCGGTGCTGCTAGTGAAGGTTCCTCTTGCCCTCAGTGTTGGAACCCCACCATGCTTCTTTGGAGAGAGAGCCGAACCCGGGTCCGGAGTGCAGCTTTGGGCTTTCTGCTGTGCTTTGCGTTTCTGATGTCCTCTCATGGACACCAAGAGATCACAGAAGGTCACCGGCTAGACAGAAATATGATCCAGGACAAAGAGTGAGTATCATGTATGTGTCCCTGGTCTGACTAATCACTGACATCCGTGGCATCCACAGTAACTACATGTCACTGTCAGCGTGTCCACTACAAATGCCCGTGCACTCGGTGTTCCATGTGTATCTATGTAATCCTCAAGCATCGCTGGTTATGACATGGTCCACATGACCCGCAGAGACAGCGCAGCGCCGTGTGACTCCGCGAGGGGCCCCTGATCTGCCTTAATGCCTTGATGCACCGCTGCTTTGGTGATGGGCCCCCATCCTGTCCCCCCTCTCCACCAGCCACATCATGGAGCACCTGGAGGGCGTTATAGAGAAGCCGGAGTCCGATATGACGCCCCAGGAGCTGCAGCTGCATTATTTCAAGATGCACGACTACGACGGCAATAACCTGCTGGACGGACTGGAGCTGGCGACCGCGATCTCACACGTGCACAAGGAGGTGTGCCCCCGCACGAGTACACATGGCGCGCGGTAGATCACCCTGGTATTTGCACGTGCTTGCATAATGCACAGAGCTAGGTTACAGGCTCACTAGAGGCACCTGAAAGGGAGCTAGAGTAATCTAACTGGGTTTCCTGCACTATCCTGCAAATGATGTGGGTTTCTGTTTCCCAATAGCCCATTTCTGTCAGTGGCCCTTTAAATCCCACTTATTTTTTTCTGTAATGTTTAGGAGAGAGGAGCAAACAGTCAGCCGATGAGAGAGGAAGATCTCATCAGTTTGATAGACGACGTACTCAGAGATGACGATAAAAACAACGACGGCTACATCGACTATGCCGAGTTTGCAAAATCGCTGGAGTAAGAAGTTGTAGGAGGCGGCGGCGATCGCGTGTTGAGATCTATTCCACCGCACAGCAGCCTTGCCTTTTTGAAATCTCAGAAAGGCAGCAAGTTAATGCAACCTAATTTTTTGCAGTTAATTCACGCGAGCTAGTGCAGTCGGATTCAATGGTTTGCGCTAGCTGAAAAACCAGCAGAAACATTCACTCAATGTAGTATACTGCCAATCATGTCGTCTTTGTGCAATAAAGTGCTGTAATAATTTACTGAAATACTGGTGTTAATGAAAACTGTTTTGCGATAGCAAGTCTGTGAATTTGGGGCTGTTGGCATTTATACTGTGTTATCGGAGGAATTGTCACCATCTGTGTAGATGGCATACGCCGAACAATACTGGGAGGAAACTGTGGAAAGTTTGTTGCATTTCCAGACCTTAACTAGGACCGTTGCTGTAATCATGTCATTACAACAGACGACACCGTGAGACCCTGTGTGTTTGCGATGTGGCGTCGCCTAGTCACCTGTGGGGCAGGTGTCGGCTACACATTCCTGCCACCAGATGGCAGTGCACCGTACTAGCCATGGTGGGGACACAATTTAATATCATTTATAATTATTTATATTTTTTAAATACTTCCCTGCAGTCGCTGTGACAACGCGAAACGGTGCGCCATACTTTGTCGCAAAACTGGGTTAACTTGACATGGAAAGCAGGACCACTGTGTTTTAAATAGTTCTGGGTAAACGTAATTTCAGAGTGTTTCCATTTGTAAGATTCTTCCCATTGACAGACGCATAATGTTACATTTGAGTACCAATGGTGTAAACGACATATATCAATTTCGATATATTGCAAGTTGTTCATGCAATAAGCCTTCGAAAATAATTCTATCATTTGTAAATGTTTTCTACAGTATAACCAAAACAGTTTGTTACAGTAAATATATTTTCACGTAGTTTAATTTTTTTTCTGATTTCACAGTGAAACTGGGCTATATAAAAAAAAACTATGAACTATAAATAAAATCAAATGTGATATTGTGTTACAAGATGTCAGTGTTTTGTGTAAATCACAGTTGCAATAAAAGGTCAGATATATAATTTGTGTCACCTATCATAATTCGTAGTGCCTTTAAAAGCACATGCATTTTAATGGACGTTAAATTCCTTAAAATCCCTAAAGTTCTGGACATATCACAACCCACTCTGCTCTGAATGTACTGACATGCAGAAAATCATTCTTCACCTTGAAGACAAATTGTTTACCAAGTGTGTTCGGTCATGTAGGGACTTATAAGGACACTTATTGCAAAATAATTTTGTCACACACATCTGTTATTTTTAGCAAATGGAGAAATGCAGGAGAGATCAAATGAAGAACTAGAACAAGATCATTTTACTCTCTTACCCATGATTGAGGTATTCCATTAAAAATCTATCATGTATACTACATGTTTTTCATCTTTTTCTATACATTGACAAGACTGGTGTACTGCTGTTTTCCTTTAAAATTGGAGACCATGTATGGTAAAATAAACTATGCTGGAATGTTTAGATCAGAGTCTGAGGTTTCAGAAGCAGCGACAGGGATACTGCCTTGAGGTACAGAGCAAAGGGAAGCTACAGAAGGTCTGAATTGTGTGGACGGCCATGGCCAAGGTGACAGACAGCCAGCCTGCGAGCCATGAGACGGGCAGACGCAGACAGACTTAGCTCCAGTGGGGGACTGGTTCCAGCCCAGGCATGGAGGCCAGGGAGAACATGGGGCTGGAGAGGCTGGGAGGGGGGGCACCCACGTTACGCAGCTGACTGTACCAGTCCTCATGCGGGCAGGCTGTAGGCTGAGGGGAGGGGGTGCAGGAAAACTGGGCTCCAGAGGAGGGGTGAGGATAGCTGCTGGACCCTAAAGCAGGTGGGAAACGAGGCACGTGAGCCAGGGAGGGGTGGTACTGGTACTGTCGCTCTGGCCCGGTCATTGAGAGACACCTCCCGCCACCAGCTGGTAGGGACCCTGCTGCAGACGCCTTCTGGGACGCTCGCTCCTGCTTCCTCTTCTTGGCGCGTCGGTTCTGAAACCACACCTATAATAAATGGGTTTAACAGAAACGGGCGTCTAAAATGTGATGGGGCGTTTTCCCGCAACGTGCAAAACACATTTAATGCAAACCATTTTTGTACCTGAAGAAATATTAAACAGATGTATAAACCAGTGGCATTGTGCCAGTTCAGGCAGGCACGTCCCTACCCAATATTTATCAAAGATGTAACTTATAAATTAATTATTCAGTCAACCAATAATGTGGCTACTTTGAATGTGACTAGTCAGGGTAATCTGGCCAGTGAGCATGCTTCCTCCGTCAGATTCCGTCTCTTAATCCGCTCCCCCATTCCTCATCATTCCCGTCTCCTGCGGATAGCTCTGTACATTATCAGCGAGCGACTTACACGACTCACATCTCAGCGGCAGTGAACACGGTTAACTGGACATGTTTGAATGTACATTGGTTGCATAAAGTTAAGAACATTAATATCTGCGTATATGTGTTTTTTGTATCTCGTGTGTGGTTTTGAACTGGTTCCAACCCATCATTTTGGTTTGCACACGGCTCCTGTAAGGGGTTTACGGATAATTGACTGGATCAGCCTTCTTTACCAGGGTTCTGTCTGTCCCCACCTGTATGCGCGCCTCGTTCAGTTTGGTGACCCGGGCTAGCTCTTCACGACAGTAGATGTCAGGGTAGTGGTTCTGGCCGAAGGCCAGCTCCAGGTGTTCCAGCTGTTCATGACTGAAGGTGGTGCGGTGACGCCGGCGTGCAGGGGACGTGTAGTGTCCAGTGGAGTGCGCCCGGAACGCGTCGTCCGCGTCGTTCGCCGAAACTTTCTCTGGGGAGCTGCTGTCAACATCTGGATCGGATGAAGAACGGAACCCAGTCAGGTGAGTGTGTAACAAAAATGAAATAAAATGCATGCCACAATTTTGTACAAGAATCCGGGCACATACACTTTTAATTCGATTTTCTAGCTGATTTCTCTTAAGTTGCCTCCAACCGGAAAGTGACAGAGGGCAGACCCCTGTCGTCCACCGGAGGAATACTGAGAGATCATCGGTGGGAATTCCTTTGTTGCACCTCTTGTATACTAAGCACACGTGCAATTCGCTTAAAAAGGTTAATTCATAACCTGATACCACGGGATTAGACAGAATTTGTCCGCCTCACAGACGACATGGAACCCAATAAGCAGCGGGATTTAGGGCCTCAATTCAATATCGTGAGAACTGGACACCAGAGCCCGAGGAATTGCACACAAATAACACTAACAATGGCCAAGAAAGTGACTAATTTATTAAAATGGGAGAGTCGACCGTCTATCGCCTTTCGCGAGAGAGTATAGGGAAGTCAAAATCTCGCACTACTCCTGTAAACGATTAGTAAAATCATTTAAAATAAGCTCGTTAATCGGAAAACAAGTATTCCTAAACAGAAAAGCGCATAATGACTTATGCAGTTTGCCATAGGCGTAAAGTACATTAGAACGTTTAATGACTAAGCTTGTAATTAAGAGAGTCCATTCAGCACTCAGACCTCAATAACTAAATTAAATAGATTTATTTGTTGAGCAAAAGCGGTCGATAATACATTTAAATCGCAATCGTGTATTCAATACACCGACCAATAATATAGATCGCACTGTGAATTATTTTAATGAACACACTCGGGGATGCCTAATCTTCCAATTTTTAGTGCATCATTAACAAACTGGAATTAAGTGGCGCACTCACCTGCGCTGGAGCTGACGGTGACTATTTCAGAGTAGAGATGGGGGTACTGCTCCTGGCATTTGCCCCTCTCTCCTGCTGCCTGACTTCTTTGGGCCATTAGGACAACCAGAGCACTGCGCTCTTTGGTGACCTGCTGGCTTCTCTTGCCTGTACTTTTTTTCTGCTGGGGTCCATCGTTACATCATTCGCAAATAGCATCCCCCTTTCACCTGAGCCTTACGTCAAAGTGGGAGGGTTGGGCGTTTTGGCAGTAATATGTTTGGAAAATTAGACTATAAAAGTAAAAATATAGCAGCAATGGCGTTAACAATGTTTGGGGGCATATCTAAAGCATAGTGAAATGCAAAGTAAAACACAAACCATTATTAATGTCATTTTTCATCGTGATCACTGCCTTTTTTCAAGGCTTTAGGCCAGAGTGCTCAGAGAGAAGACGGGCTCTCACTGCTCATAAATAACTCTTATACCTTCAAATTATAGATGCGAGCTATTAATATCTGAGTGTTTCAAGGGAAAAAATATTACTTAAAGGGGACACATTTTTTCCTAATCAGAAACAACAAGTCCTGCTTTTGGGGCAACCGCGCTGTAAGTTTGACGGCGTGTCCAGATGAAAGGCGGGATCCAGACTGGTCTCCTCTTCGGCCGAGATTGCAATAAACACCAGAGGGCGACATATTACGCAGCATTGCGGCACGTCAACCGTCGCCTCCGCGGCCGATTAGAGATGCTGTACATTTCTTTTATGTAAGAAGTTTAGATTTGCTGTGCTGATAAATACAGATGGAAACCACGCTCGTAGGAGACAAGTTCACGAGGAGGGGAACAGCTGTTCTCCAGTAAACAGTTTTTGTATTACCTTAAACCTTTTTTTTCCAGAAAGATCTCCTTGGGTGTGCATTTGCAAGAAAACTAACTTTTTAAATCATAAAAAGACAAGGGTAATATCATACATAAAAAAAAAACACTCCTGAATTTTTCAGAACCAACAGAATATTTCTGACCGACAACAATGCGTAGTGTCACAGATATTAGTTCAGGCATCTTTTTAAAAACCGGGACTCGGCGAGATCACACGACCGGATGAAAAGAAGCAGACTGTATATTTATACTGAAGGGTCGTTTGACATAAGGTAAGTTTTAGAGACCACAGAGAGAAAAAAGGGAGAATTTGGCTGGCTGTGTTTTGTAGGGATTTAATAATCAGATGTTAGTGAAGTGAGAAATGTTTTCCTACTAGTGGTTTAATTAAAAAGTGTCAGTAGGCCCTGCTCCTCCCCCCAGATGGTGCTTTACTGGGGAATTCGGCAGTGCTTCGGAGATCGCCGCGGTTGTCCTCGGCTCCGCCTCCAGTCAGGCCAGTTAGCCCCCCCCCCCTTAAGAGGAATGGGGTATCCATGCACAAGCTGCTGATCTGTACATCCTGGAAGACAGAGGAAAAGGAGTCAGGTGCAGGTTTTCCAGCACAAGGTCCAGCACTACACAGCCTTCCATCCAGGCAAGCACCCAACAAGGCGGGCTGATTTAGGGCACACCTGGGTCTTCCAGACAGCAATGGCCGGGAGGGGGGGAGCAGAGCTGCTTCGCGGTACCTGCTTGAGCTGTATGCCTGCTTTCTTTGGCTCAACACTCGAAGCTGATCTTCCGCAGAATGGACATGAATTTAAGGAATGGCAGTCAGGCTCAGAAAATAAAATAATATGGAGAGAGTCTAAAGGAGGAAGAGAGAGATGAAATCTAAAGGACCCCAACCATTCCCCTAGAAGACGGTTATTGATGGCATGGCTATGTTGCTGAGGCACAGTCCCAGTCATCAAACCGAGTCCCTCACATGTCCCATTTGAAGCATAGGAGAACCCCTTGACTATCTGTTGAACGGCACTGAGGATTTGAAGGCATCTTCCGAGCCTGTGCAACACTCAGTGAAGGCCGGAGGGCTGCTCTAAGAGGGGGTGGTCTTTCTGATCAGGCCAGGCAAATGTCCAGGCGTTCATCGCCCAGACACACACTGGGCCTGCTGCTTTGAAGCCTTGGGTAACAGCACACGGCCAGTGGACCTGCTGCCTTCCTGTGAGTTTGCGGGGACAAGCTGAACCTCGCTTCACCCTGGGAGGCGGAGTAGTGGGGGGCGGGGGGGGCGGGCAGCAGTTGTCGTGCCCCCGGATCTCTGGGAATTTCCAGCAAGCTGCGGAATCTGCACTGGGGCCCAGACCATGCACTGAAGGGAGGAGGTACTGCCCATGTGGCCGGAGCCAAACCCACAGGATCCGAACCGGCCACATCCAGGGAACATGCTGGCCTTAGGGCTCCAGAACGTTTTCGACATCATCGGCAGCGGGTGGGGGGCAATGAAAATACATCCCCCCCCCACCCGGGCTGTCCATCAAGTGCCTTTAACAGACACAGCTGGTCATAAAAAAAATGCCAAATATACACACGCTGACAAACACAACCGAAATGTCCAGATAACGGATTATTGAGACGGAATCACAGATTAAAACTCCTACACACAGATACACAGTAATACACGAGGACTCGGTCCTGCACATAATAGTATATATTCGCCGTAAAATGTGTGAACTCACACGCAACTCATATACAGAGATCAGTACAACAAATAAATAGCGAAGCGGAGGGGCCGTATTCCGTCCCAAGACTGAACTGGGAGTGACCTGCCTGGCAGCCCCACAGCCCCAATGGAAAGAATGTAACCTAACTCCACTCTGTCCCGCCTGAGTGCGAGCGAGCGAGGGAGAGAGGGAGAGAGCGAGAGAGAGAGAGTACACTCCTCCCCCTGCTCCGTTTCTGTCCTTCCATCTCTCACAGCCACATTCGCTCATCTCCCCAGACCTTGCACCTCTATACGGCGCCTGCGATCGGCGGATGCTACGGAGCCCGGCGTGTGGAGACAGCATATCCACTCACTGCGCGGCAGCGGTCTTTAACCATGCTTCAGTGAAGGCAGCGTCTCTGGGCAGGTTCCAAAAAGCTGGCATAGATATTAAAACAAGTATCGCTCCTGCAAACATTGAACAAATTGCCTGTAGCTGTGGCAGAACCGATAAAGTGGTAACAAACACAATAGCATAGAAATGTGTCCTATAATACCTGTAATCGCCAAGTAAATGTCCATGTGAAGTTTAGTATCCTTCATGAAGCAGCTGACATTACAAAAAAAAAATCCCCAAAAATGAATCAAGGACCGAATCAAGAATTAATCAGTTGACCAGGTGAAGGGTAGGTTACAGTTTAAGATTACTACTGATGTACTGTTATCAGCTCGATGTAAGTAACAGCCCAAGGTGCAGGGGTGTAACTAGAAATTCTGGGGCCCCTGACATAATGTCACCTTGGCTATCCACCACCGAATTTTACATAAAATTCTACATATTTGAGGGCCCCTGTCAAGTGCTACCCCCTCTGAATCTGCCAGGGTATCCATGCCCCTTTGACGCCTCTGCCAAGGAGGCATCCAGACAGCCTTAAACTCTCCGGCCAGGACCTGCTAACAGCTGCGTGTGAAAACCAACCCCGGGGCATGCTGGCACACGCCTCCCCCCCCCGCCCTCCCTCGCCCACTTTCTCTCTTTATCTCCTCTTTTTCTTTGTCTTCCTCCACTCACGCAGCCCCCCTCACCGAGATGGCAGGAAAGGGAAGCTGAAGCTGACTGAGGTCGACTCCAGCGTTTGAGTTGTGTTCATTTCCTAGTGCTAATAAGTCCCGCAGCTAATGACTATGGAGGGCTGAAAGAAGTGGATCCACAGGAAGTCCATGGCTGCTTGTATTGGTATGGATGGAGGCAAGTCAATGAGAATGGTCATGTTGACAGATCGGATGTGTGCCTCTTGGGAGCGGGAAGCCATTTTAGTGCCTATGAGTGTGAAGCACTCTGGGACATGAGACAATGCCCACAAAGCTGCAGATTTTCCAGGCCACTCCCCGCTGCCTCCATGCAGCTGTGTGCGCTCTCCCAGGAATGCTGCCACATTAGCCAATCATGAAGCGTATGCGTGCATATCTGAACTGGGCCAGTGTGGTGTCTCTCAGGTCTAAGGATGGATCCAGTTTCCCAGCTGCTTGGGAAGAATCCCCCAGCAATGTCCCATGCGATGTAGAGTAGTGCGATGTAGAGACCACATACCTCTACCTAACAGTAACAGAAAAAGAAATACTATATTTCCTATAACCTTCTTACTCCCTGACACTTCTAGTGAAACCTTACTGATCTCCTTGGACGCAGGGAGGCAGTCTGGCGTAACTTCTCTTTTATCAATGAGTATCACTGAAATGCTATCACAAAGAAAGTTTCTGTCAAGTTGCTGACGGATTCCTTGAAAGTGTCTGTGGCTGCCTACGAATCCCAGAATGCAATTGGCATTACCACCTATCCCTTTGCCCCTCTGGCACTCAGCGAGCGGGTCTTTGACGCAGCTGTCCAGCTGGCAGAGCTTTGTCAGGGCTACGGCTGTGCAGGGGGCTTCGGAAAAGGCCTGGGAAGGGTGGGGGTTGGGTAAGTGTCAGTCTCGGCACCTTGCATTCCCCCCGTCCCCCACTCCCGCACACTCCGGACAGCTGGAAGAAAGCTGGTGGTGGACTCGCTCTGAAATAGTATCCTATTAGAGCCTCACTGCAAAGAGATCTAACACGCACAGATAGTATGTTACAGTTCTTTTATACAAGCGGGCCACTCCGGCACTGGAGCCCTACAATAAGGTGCCCGACAGCTGAATTTATGTGGGATATTTAGGACGCCGGTTCTCCTAACTGCTCGGCACACTCTTGTGGGGTGCGTTGAACTTCAGCCACATGCTGCTTTTTTGGGTTGTTTTGGCTCTTGCTGGACCGCTCCGCTTGGGGGGAGGTTTTCGCTTATATCTGTGCACGCCGGGGGTGGGGGGCATATTTTGTATATTTTGCAGCGCTTGCAGAGTGCGAGGCCCTGCCGACGCAGCTGTGGAGCAGAGCTCCTTGGGTGGGTGGGTGGTGGGGGGCTCCTCTGGGTGAGAGATGCAGCCAGATGTTCCTGCTGTGACAGGAACAGGGTCCCCCCCTAACTCCAGAT
>JAODKN010000063.1:14291940-14326270 GCA_026774425.1 Petrocephalus zakoni
GGGGGGCTCCTCTGGGTGAGAGATGCAGCCAGATGTTCCTGCTGTGACAGGAACAGGGTCCCCCCCTAACTCCAGATTCAGTCTGACAAACCTCAGGGCCCCCACCAGAAAAAGGCCCCTCATCTCACTCCTACTTTTCCTCTGACAAAAATGTCCCTGCTAATTCTTACACCCGCCTCGCCTCACACACACTTCCACTCATCTCCCTCGCGGTGGGTGACACATTTCTTTGCCAGCATATGCGTGCGTGCGCCTGTTTAAAAATCGAGCGATCTCATCATGCACGTTGGCCAGCCCCAAACAGAGGGACGTGTTCCAATGACCAGGCACCAGGAGCGAATAGTTTCCTCTTGAAAATGGGCTGGTGTGGTTGGGTCTTGTTTAGTTTTTATGAGTTTAGTTATTTTATACCAGGGGTTAATTTGAATCATATTTTATAGATAATTAAGGCATTTGGAACCATGAAAAAAGGCTAAACTTAAGTTGTTTTGTCCCCCGGAGTCCCAAGTAACTCGTGCATTTGGCTGGATTTGCTGCTGGCTCCACCAGTAAGACATCCCAGGGTCTCAGCTTAACCAGAACAACATCAGAGGTATCCCAAGGTGCATTGCAGGCATACAGGAAGGTGACCAACAGGACCTTAAAGCAGGATGTTCATTATTCCCAGACACACACACACACTCACACGTCCCTGCTCTGTGTTGGAAAAACACAGACTAATACCCATAAGGGACAAGTTCTTGGAAGGTAAAGACATCAGGTAAAATTATAACTGACTAAAGGACTCTGACAGGGCCAGTGTCATCCTGTGAAGAGCTGTAGGCACTACAAAATGAAAGAACAGAAGACTGGACAAATTCTCTTTTTTAGGGTGCTGCTGTTGGTACAAAGAAACACCAACTGTACCCGTCTTCCTAATGCTCTCCAGAGTTCCAACAAGGAGAGTTCCAGAGGGGTGAAATCACACTGGCCAAAGTGCACCTGAGGCCAGATGAACGGGCATGTCTTTGGCGCACGTCGTGTCGTTATTGTGCCACGTGGAGTATGAGGCCTCAAGCCGACGGCAGAGTTTGCATGGATGCCTGAAAAAAGAATGAGTGGTTTGAATGTCATTGGAGAACAGACAAGCAGGTCGGCTCTCTTCCTGCGTCTCCCTCACATCATGGGAAGTACTCGCTGGACATCGGGGGTACGGTCTGCTCGGGAGCTATACGGAGATCCCCGATACGGCCGAGAACAACGGCAAGCTTTGTATCGTGACGAAAACGAGGACCTCAGCATATGGCCCATGTGACTACAGTGACCGTAAGTTAGACGCAGAGCATAAAAGCACCCTTTGACAGAGGGAGGGTGGGAGAGGCCATACGCAGGATCCCACATGCTACCAGGCAGAGGCCGGAGCTTTTCGGCCACTAACGCCTAGCATTCCTCATTACACTACATACCCATCTCTCGCAGTGGTGAATTTCCTTTTCTGACCACAGAAAGTTAAGAATGGCGAGCGGGCGGCTGACATTTATACCCGCGGCACACTTTATGTTTAGTGAAAACAGATCAGAAACGTGGAGACGCCCACAGGTTCGGCTCCGAAATGTATGTGATTGAAATGGACCAAATGGGACAACTTGAGATGGGGGGTGGGGAGGTGCTACTTTTGCACCCCCTCACTCTCATGTCCGCCTCCCTGCCCCTCTCAGCCCGTCCCATTCTCCTCTCCTCACCGCTATCTTTTTGGCTGCCGCCTATTAACCTCTTAGAGCCTGAGCTCCTTTCCAGTGTCCCCTCCCCCCCCCGCTTCTGCCGCCTCCCACTTCCTGACGTTTCTCTAGGGACATCCAATCCAGCGACAGAACACTTTTCTTTTTTTTTTTTTGAAAGATGACTCCTCTCGACCCAGAAATGGACTGATGACTGATGTCTGAGAAGCAACTCAGGGGTATGAGGTATGATGACAAGCAGCCTCAAACTGCATCCTGGGAATGAGGTCACGCATTCTGCCAACTTCCTCTCACACCCACGGGCCCACGCTCTCTGAAGCCGCTCTGATTACCCCGTTTCCGGTGGTGACTTCCAGAAGCTCAGTGAAAATTTACCAGAAATGAGGCATTCCTATAATACCTTTGGGTCACACTGGAACAATCTGACCATATTCAGGAAAGAGGAGCAGATTCTCATTCGCACAGTTATGCACAATGCCAGATCTGATTACTTTCATTTTTCAGTTTACAGTACTATGGAATCTATATCTAAATTGGTCAGGAAGCTTCCTTTTCTCATTTGTTGTTGGAAGACATTTAATGGGTTCTCATTTAATGTGAGAACTGGCAGAAGGCTTCCAGAATGTTCCATTCTTCCAAGCACAGACCTTCTCAGCAAAGATAGTTCAATGTTTTTACAATAAATAAAGGTCTGGAAGTAAGAAATGACAAACATTCCAGTTCAACAGATACAGAACTGATTACTTGAAGTGCCTTACTTAATGTTTTTAAGCTTTGTTAAATGTAAAATGTTGAAAAGTGAAACTTTTCTAGCTCAGTGCTGGAATCTCTCAAAACTTCAATACAAAGGCAAAGTAAAAAAAAAAAACATTTCAAAATTTGCAGTAGCATCGTCAGAGGTTGTTAGAACTGGCCTAAACTCTTCCACATTAAATGTGCTGAATAAATCACTAACCACATCACCACGTATACCATGGCTTCAAATGGGTTGCTGCTTGCTTACACCGTACTCTAACCTTTGTCAGATATGTAACCACCCAACTGCTTAAAGTACTTTGTGTTCTCACATAAGACACCTTTTCACCCTTTCTTTTTTAACAGCGTTGGGCCAAAAGAGAAGGAGAGCTTATATCACAAGTCGACCCGCGAGTGCTATCCCAGCATGGGGCCGGATCTAGGCCCACTCGCTCCGTCTTCCAGCTGCACGCCGCCTGACTTCCAGCTCACCCTCGACCCGCGAAATCCGAGCCAGGCCACCAAAACTTGGAGTGCTTCTCCAGAGGGGCCATGATGTCATCTCCAGGCAAAAAAACACACCAGTCCGGGCAGGGTGCAGGCGAAAATAGGGCTGGGGAATCGCAATATAAAAACGGGGAGCGAATTGGGAACTGGGATCGGGAAGAGGCGGGGAAGACGCCTGGAGCCGCGGAGCCGGGACAGAGACGAGAGCCAATCAGAAGAGGGGCCGCGGAACATTCTGGCCAGGAGTGGGCAGAGGAAACAGCTGTCACCGTAGGGTTAAGCTCCCCCCCACCTCCCCTTGCCGTAGCGGCAAAGGCTGGCAAGCTTGCCACTCTTCCCTCACACTTTTAATGGGTGTCTTCCCAATCAGGCTTTTATTGCAGGAAATTTGTGCAGACCACATTGCGTGAGCCGGCTGAGCGCTCCATTCTTAGCCCCGTGTAGCTGAGTGCCAGGGAGGTTCTGCCTGCCAGGGAACCGGGGGGAGGGGGGGGAGCTCTGCAGGGAGGAGAGCCAACATTACACTGCTTTGCTTTCTGTTTTTTTGGTTTTTTTTAAACGATGCTGAAGCGAGTAGCAATTTTTGCTCCCAGTGTTTGCTGCAGTTGCCCTAATAAGAGCATAACGGCGCGGCGAGGCGGGGGGGTCGGCACCGCGACCAAAGCGGAAACCTGTCTGCCCCCCCAGTGCCCACACCCCACAACCCCACCTCCCACACCCATGTGAAAGGCGGCAGTTTATAAATAAGACGGGTGGGCTCGTACCTCAGACCAGCTAATGTTTCCTGTGCTGCACAAACCCCCTATGCTTACAACAGGCATTATTGTCTGTCACCACATGGGACTTTACCACTTCCTGCCCTAAAGCTCAGTCCCCTCCCTGGCTCCCGGGCTCCCATGCTGCCTAGAGCACCTTACGGGAAAACATCACCTACCACACGGTCCCAGACTCCACCTTGCCACAGTCATTTTTCACAGGAATAGCTAGCAGTAAAATTATAGGTGTGGTATAGCAGAGGAAGCTCGCCTTTATGAGAGAAAGGTGTTCTGGGTAATTGAAAATGGCAAGGCTTGGTTTTGGGTTTGACCTTTTGGATTACATTCATCTAGACTGCCTGTAGGCCTTCCAGGAGCTCGTCTACCGTGGCTTATCAAATGCCACCACGTCGTCCAACGTGAAAGAAATCTTGTAGAACTAGAGGGTACCAGTAGGTGTGCTTCATTATTGCAACGCTGTGCAAAGGAACGCGTCCGGGAGGCCCAACTAGCAGAAGGGGGCAGCTGTCTGTCGGCGTTCAAGCCGGCGAGCTCCCGACACGCGTTCAGAGGTAAGCCGGGCCTCTGTGGTCCTGCCAGTGACCTCCTCTGTTCCTCAGTGAAGTCAGCGAGAGGAAAGTGCTGAAGCTGCCAGGACAGAGAGAGCTTTTAAGAACAGGCCTCTGAAGATCGGAGCTAAAAAAAGAGGCAGCAGAATAGGAGGGAGGAGAGAGAGAGAGTCCTGAGATTTTTTTTTATGTTTTTAAGACCCACGTTGACGGCACATGAATTGCATGCCCGTGCGATAATTTAATGTACGGCCCTGATAACAAGAAGGCTTACATGACATTTCTTAAATCTGAAGTCTCAGGGGAATCCAGAAAGCAGCTGGTATTATATTTCTGTACATTACTCAGCAACACTTTACACCCGCGCCTTGTTCCACGACACGGCTTGCGCCACTCAACACGTGTAGCCTGATTCAGATGACAGGCATTAGCCGAGGATGAATTGTTCTCTCGTTCCTTATAGCTGTGTGTGACTTTTCCTTGAAATTAATCCCACAATTAAAAAAACAGAAAAGGATTCTAAAAAGTCCAGCCCATCTGGGTTTCCCCCTGCGGACACTGGGCTCAGATGTGGAGTATTAATTTAAGGACAATCACCAATCTTAAAATCCCCAAATTCATGTGCCCTGTTTTAATCTAGGCATATGGGGCTCCCTTCTTATCAGGTCCCAGTTGAAGTGTCTGCAAAACATCCTTCCACCCACGACAAAATCGGTCTGAACTGCTTCCGGAGGAGAGGCGATTTAATGCGACTTCATGTAAAAAATGTGGGAAATAAGAAACAGTCCTCATATGAAAGGAATCAAAGCACGACGGACAGATCTTTCCAGAATGCTGAAATAAAGAGTCTCCTTAATGTGACATAACATACCCATGCGTAGTGCAGTGTCCTCTACCAAACACCAGCACTGGGGAAACGTGCCCTCCTTCAGCAACGACTGAAGGGAAAGTCATGCTTAGCTTTTTATCGTTTTTCCTCCATCTGTGAACAACTTACCTCCATCTCAACCATACAAGAAGCAAATGTCTGCTTCCTCAAGACAACCCGTGAGTCGAAAGTTTGCCTCTCGAGTTCTCTGCTTCATTTCCAAACAAGAAATATAAGAGCATTATACTGTCATGACATCACCTCAGCAAATCGTCAAAGACTTACTGGAATTCAGAGCTCGTGGTTCACGGGACACCTGAGGATGGTGCAATTGGTGGCACTGGGCAGTCAGGGCCTTTAGGCATTAAGTAACCCACGCTGAAAAAGCAAAGTGTATGAGAGGGAGGTTCACAAGCTCACACATCATCAAATCCAGATCCTGGCCACTGTTGTCACCGTGTTGGCCCAGACTGGAGCACTACATGAGACAACGTGCAGTCTGAACTTCTCAAACCTCACATCTCCTGCTACTACACTTCATCGCTCTGCAACTGCAATGTTGAGATGTAACATTTGCAGGGTGATTTACTGCCATTTTCGTCTTTTGTCGACACCGAGACCAGAAAGGTCCCCTCCAGCCCAGAGTCTGCCCCGAGAGGTGTTGATGGTGCTGAACTCTTGCTCTGACTTCGGGAATGCGGCTTTTGATCAGTGTCTGGTTTTGACAGCAGACTTCGTTCTCCACTGAGCACAGGAGTGAGGCATTTGATCCTGTTCTGACACATATATATAAGAAAATAGGTGTGTATTGGGGGGTGGTACTGGGTCCCATCCTGGTGTCGAAATCGACGTGTGTCATCACCACAGGTGTGAGTCATACTTTTTGCCCGGCAATCAACAGGCAAATGCAGTGATACCCCCCCCCTCCTGATCTCTCTTCTGCTCCTCTCTCTCTGCATTTAATGTGGAATGAAGGGTTGGAAAGAAAGGGGCCTGGGCTGGCCTGCGGTCTGCCTCACTGATTCATCCTTCTGGGAAAGAACACACAGGAGGCCTGGCTAGAGGAAGGAGAGACACCCTTAACATTTCTTCACTTTCCCTCCTGAACCTCACCCAGACTAACATTCCATCACCCAGTGGTCCCACTGGCCAAACTAGGCCTTTGTCTGTATCTGCTTTTTTGAGTTCACAAAAAAGAAAAAAACAATCACCTCCCTTACCCGGGCAATACACATCAGTGGTTTACCATGTACCCCATACTATGCAAAGAAACTCCAGAAGATATGGCATCTGATCTGAAGTCCGCAGGTCTGCTGGCTTTACCAAAGGTGTGGAATATTATGCAGGTGTGGCCACATGAATACAAGAGTCAGGTTCATTACACTGCATTCCTGGCCATAAATAATATTATGTAGGTCTCAGAGCCAAACCCTAACCCTCAATGCAGAGGATGGCCATCAAAAGGCAAATACATTTCGACTCATGCATGGTTTTGTTTAAGCTTATCACTGGGCAATAACCGTAGATGAATCAGGATCTTATTTGTGCTTGACCAGCGGTCTTTGACTGACAGTACAAACCTGGTCCTGTTCCCGTCAGCACACTTTTCCAGAGGGGGGATAATAAAGGGGGTGATCTTTCCAGCGGGCTTTTGGTTTCCAGGTTGAAGAAACTGTAAACACAAGACGTGAAACGACTCACGCCATCAGAAGCTTTGGAAGGGTGTATATTCAGAAAATGGCCGTGATGATAATCAAACACTGATCAGCCAACTGTTTCCAGCACATGACGCTGAAAGGACTGACCCTCCAGCGCCAGCAGCACGCCGAATCACCCGCTCCAAAATACACATCGCAAAAGGCATAAACTCCATGTTGTAAACCAGCATGTGCTTTCACAGCTTAACGAGCCCCAGGTTCGCGGCCAGACCCAATGACGAGGACGTCCGGGCGACAGCGAGCCAAATGCGGGCCACGGGATTAGCGATTCCTGTTAATTGTTAATGGCGGACCACCTCATCCCGGAATATGTGCAGCCCTGTGAGGTTCCCCTTTTCACTTAAGACATTTCACAGCACTTCCTATATTCAGACAGTGAGCTCTAGCAGCGATCAAACACCGCCAGGAGAGTCTGAACGGTTCCACAGGGAACAAACTGATACAAAAAAACTTAGGGAAAAGCATCTGTTATAAGGGTTAAAATTAGCCACACTGCTGTGAGTTTTATGTCCTTATTGCTGTATTTGAGCATCATGGACAGTAATTCCCGTCAACTGCTCTGGCTCAGTGGCCGAGCGAGCACGCAGGAGCTGGAGGGAGAAGTGTATAAATCACACCTGAATAAATAGTAGCTAATCTGAAGGAGATCGGGAGTAATTTCATTCAGACTGAGCCGGGCATGGGGCTGCGTTTAAGCGAGAACAGAGCCTGCTTTCAGGGCTGCCCACAGCGTACCCCAGCTCCATGAGACATGAGCACTAAGACCATATGGTGAGAAGCTCCTGACAGCCCAGCAGCTCTGCAGCACTGTCCGTCACGGAAAGGCAAAGCTGAGGAAACTGTGGCATCTCCTAAGTGATGGTTGTCCAAATTAAGATCAAAAGTAAGTGAGATGGCGGGTTTCGGCCTCTGTCAACAGACTCAGAAGCACGAGAGCCAAGGGTTCGCGACAGCGGCTCAAAGCCACGTGTTGCCGCGGACGAATTCCATCACTGTACTCCTGCGTTCCCCATGGGAACATTTTGTCAGCTCTGACTCAGTCCACTGGAAAGAAATGAATGGAGGAAAAAGAGGTGGATGCTGGGGCAGATGACAAGATGGGAAGTGCAAAAGGAGGAGCGACGCTCTCTGCACCCTTACTGGCACTTGAAGCAGCAAAAAGCTTTACCACTAAGCTTCCCATTTCCATCTTCTCTAAGGAAATCGCTCTGGGACAGTCACATGACCAAGTCCAGTAACCTTCTGTCAGACCTGTTGCTATCGAGAGAAAAGAAGGGTTATGCTCATCCAGCTAACCAATCGAAGGAGTTCAAAATAACGGATTAAGGCTCCAGTTGTGAAGCACAGCAGTAAACCACTTTGATCTGATCTTTCCCTGTCAGGACTTCAGAAAATAATACTAGTCCTGGAACACCATCCTGGAACATTTGCTCAAAAATACAAGTCTGAGAAAATGCAAGGTTTTAAGTAAGCATACAGCACACTTCCAATAGCATAAACCCGGGGCCCTTCCAGAACCTTCCTGAGGTCGAGAAGAAGAGGTCAAAGTGTACAGAGCTCTTGGGCTCCAAGTTTACAGGAAGGGCAGCCAACCCCTGATGTTGTACAGCCTGATGGCTGAGAGGGTAGGAGAGAGGGAGAAAACCACAGTGCTGCTATTTTAAACAGGACTCTGATTATTCCAGGGCCGACAGCCTGAGTATATTTAGCCTCAGGCCAATGTCCAGTGAGGACCAATGTCTTCAAGGTAGTCCCACATTAGAAGGAGAAACAAATGTAGCCAATATACAATAATGACTAAGCGGGGTGGTGGATAGCGGAGATGAGCAGGTGACAGGCGGGGAGAAGGACGAGAGGCACTTTCATGTGTGAGCTCAGAAGTTAGGTACATTACTATTGACGCACTCCAACTAGCACTAAAGCTCGGCTAAATGACCTTTGTTCAAATTACATTTCCAGGCAGCAATTTCTCTAAGTCTTTAGGAATTCTGTTTCCTTGAGTTGAAAAGTGAAATAGTTCTGCTTTGTGTGTGTTTTTTTTTTTGAAGCGGCATCCGAGTGAAAACCATGTGATGGGGGGTGACACTGGGAAGCATGCCAGATTACTGCGACATCTCGGGGACAGGAGGCGGGGGCAGCTAACGTGGTTAAAGCGAGCAGGTGCCTCTTCTTTTGGGGCTTTCTGATGGGGGCTGGCTCATGGAAATCCTTCTAGTACTCCCCCCACCTCCCCCCGCAAATAATCTCAAGTGACATAAGAAGGCCGAACAGTATAGTGTGATGCATGAGTCCTCTTTCTTTGTGCAAGAATATTTCAAAGGAGACTTAAAAAAATTCCATGTGCATTCCATGTCACAGTTCTGAAAGCCTCCTCAGCAGTTTTTGATTGCAAATTCGTTTCATGTATTACATGTAGTACTGATAATCTCAGGTGTGCATGATCCAGTTAAAGAGTTGGCAGTATTAGATGCCAAGTTCACCCTACATCAGTTGCAAATTGAATGGATCCACTCTGAACAGCTCAGTGAGAGCTTTCATCATTCACTGGCTACTCCTTGCTTTCAGCAGCAGGTAGGCATATCATCTTAAGCTATGGCAGTTTCATTTATCTTGAAAGGCATCAGAATTTCATTTCATGCGAGGGAGTCACGACTAGAGAACTGGAATAGATCTTGGCGTGATACCTAGAGGAGATACTGCTTTTTGGACTCTGTAGGGACTACCCAACCCGAGTTTCTTTAGAACATATTCAGCTTGAAATAAATGAAAGGTCCTTGATCTGACAGCTCAGAAATTTACTAGAAGGCACCTCAAGTGGACTGCTCAGGTTTTGTGGAGCTTTAACATACACAACCAGTTTATTACCCTGGATGCATCGTGCATATTTGTGGGGAGAAAAAAAAAAACATTATGAGATTTGCAGCATCTATTTCACATTAATTAATAACAGAGAGCAGAAGGTAAAGAGACATTTGGATGGAAAATGTTATAGGCATAAGCAAAAGCCCCAGAAGCTATGGGTGGTCCTGGCAGAGACCCAGTGGATACAGCAGTCCATCTCCAAGGCATTATAACACCCATCTGCCCAAACCAAGCATCCACAGCTCCTCCTCAACACTCATGCGGATAAAGGGAAGCATTTAGCCTCAGGTCCCAATGTGGGGATAGAACCATAAACACAAACTGCTCTTCGCTGACAACAAAAGAAAAAGAAGCAAACTGATTAGGTCTTATATCTCCCTGACAATGTAACCCTCCCCACCACATTTTCCACTGCACTCGTGATATCGTGTTTGGGCCAATTTCGATCGGGGAGACTGTCATGGACATGTCGACAAAGCAGAGGAAACTCTTTATCTTTTACAAATTAGCCCCAGGACCACATGAATAACATTCAAATTGAACAGATTAGCATGGATTTACCACATCATGCTTTGTGGGCAACGGCAGCTGCTATGCAATGCTGGTAGGGAAACACTGACCTGCATGTCAGTTCCTGTAAGGTTCCGCCCTGAGCATCAAACGCAATGCGGATAATCAATGCTCAGCCACAGCCTAGCAGAACCGAGGCCTGCACAAGCCGAATACAGGGTGTCATACGAAGCAAACTGCCAAGACCCAAGATCGTTCCACATATTCAGCACGTTAGGTACACTAGGCAGGCAGTCAGTGAAGTCTGCCACTGCAGGCCCCTCTTCCATTTTAGATGGTCATCTCTGTACTGCTAGAAGGTGATCGGTGGTGTAAAACATTGTTGGGAGGACCCGTTTCTGGAATGAAATCTGTGTGTGCACGTGTGTATGTGTGCGTGCGTGTGTGGAGGAGGTGAGGAAGAGGTCATCGCTCTTCTTTCTGCCACAGATTTGGATGAGACCCAGAATAAGCAAGAGAGCCAATGGCCATGCTCTCTCAGGTCTTTAATTCAGTCCCTAATACCTCAGGATGGGAAGAGCTATACGGAGCAGGCCACACACTGACGCACAGATGTCCCGGAGCGTCTCGGGAAGAGTGACAGGCAGAGACAGGAGAGGCGGGAAGCCTTGTTCTTAAAGGCTCACTCAGCAATACTGCAATCCATAAGCCTTGGGGCACTGTCTAACAAAACTATTTCCATCAATTATGTGCTTTATCACCTACCAGCTGGAGAAAGGCTTCCACTACTTTAAGGCTGCAGGATGCATCACTTAGAACGAAGTCAATTAAATGGCCAAAAGTAAACTACCATGAATTAAACAACTGGCTAAGTTGAAATGGAAAAAAAACGTAATTATGCTTTGTCATTGGCATACATGCTGAATACTTTAGGGTCAGTGTATTACATCTTGCTCTCCTTTGAGACATTCACACATACAGTATGGGAGTATAACTTGGGGTCCAAGTATAGCCATTATCACGTGACCCGGTAGAATTCCGGGCGGGGGGGGTGCAGCTCAGATACGATTATTCGGCTGAGTATGAGGTTTGAACTAGGGATCATCCAACCACAGGTACAGAGGCCTAGCCCATTAATAACTGAACTACAAACCACACCAATACCAAGCGATACAACAGTCTGTAGATGGACCAGACCTCATCAGGTCATGCTTACCCATCAACCACCCAAGGACCCAAGCAAAAAGCCCCATTTAAGACATTACTCTGATCTGGCAGGAGAATATACAGCACAAGTGACCCATGGCCATCATTCGTGAAGTCTGGCAGCACAGTACGTGCAGCAGTGACAATTCACCCCATCAGACATGCCATTTCGAACATCACGCCGTACAGATCGAATCGAGGCTTAACGGTGACTCTTCATCTCATCTCATTTCTCCTTCAGTGGAGATTCAATTATTTATATGCCTCTGGTGACTAACATGAAACCGATAACCCACATGCTATTTTTAATTTTTTACTTGCAAAGGGCACATTGAGTTCCATGGCAGACTGGGTCACCACCGCTGTCCGTCCTCGCTATGGTGGTCGGCGAAGTAGAACTCAAGGGACTAGCCAAAGAGGACTTGACACCAAGTAGAAAATCCCCCGGAAGGGGGTTAATTGCAGCTCGGTCAGCCTCTGGATCCCCATCGGCCTCTCAGGAGGAAGTGTGATAAATTAAGGATGGAAAAAGAGCAACAAGCAAACCAACACAGAACTCAGACCAAACTGTTATAAAAGAAACACAAAAAAAATACTGTTGTCCTTTAAACGCATTATGGTTCAATCACTACAAATAGCCAAGTATTAAAAACTGATTTACATGTCAATGCACAAATGCTCAATGTAATAAACAAGAGGGCTTCTTATAGGCGGAAATTAACGTCGATCTTACTCCATCCAGCACAGCTCTTTGGAGCAGCATGGCCACATTGAAAACCCCTTGAGGGAAATTGTAAATAAAACACCAAGGGAAGCAGATTACACTTACAATGGTTTTATTTGGAATATTAAGACAATGAAGCAGAAGCCGGCACCGAATGTGACAGCTACACAGAAAGGGCAGGGAGATGCATGGCAGGGTTCAGCAAATGAATGTATTATACTGCAACAAAACAGGCATATCTCCTCGGTAACTAAGAGGTGGGACAGAGACACGGAAAAGGGCACAGAAAACAGAAACGTGTACATCATTACATTATACGTTTGAAAAATAATACTTTCTAAATCCTTCCAAACTGACGGCAGTGTTTAAAAAAGGGGGGGTGGGAATGTGGGAGAGAAGAAAGTATGATATTAATTTCAGAAGTCTGTAAAACGGTGGCTGTGGGTGGAGCCTTTGTTTCAAGAAGCTTGTCCCAGCGGTTCGGTGAGCAAGGCAGTCGGGGCGGGGGAGGAGGAGGGGGGGGAGCAGTGCTGGAGAACACCTTCCATAAACCTCCCATCATTGTCAAGTCCTGTAGGCATGGCCCGCTTCTCCTCACCCCACCCCTGTGCACATACAGCATTAAAGTGTCAGAGGACCGTAACCATGGCTACGTCTCACTCATTGCATATTAATTAGGGAGCAGAAGAAACAAAGCTGAACAGAATAGAAAATATAAAGATATATCATCTTCTGTTTTTTTCCTATTTGCATATTGCATTATTCAACCATTCTGCTTAGTTATACTGAAACAGTGAACAGAGATGTACGCAGCAGGGATGCCCAACCATCGCAGCCTATGCTTTTCTTCCAGGTCACCCTGTGTCAAGTTTACGCAATGCCCTGCCCCCCACCCCCAACCCATATAGTGCACTATATGCCTGATAAGCATAACTGGCAGAACACTGCTATAACCCATTTCCTTTGCGTCCTCTTTACAGAAGGAGCTAAGATTTGACCACAGGACGATCGTTGGACAGCCCCAGCCAAGCCACGCGTGTCAAAGTTTTTGCACCAGAGAACATGAAAAGGCCAGGGACAAACACTTCACCCAATGCTGGTTCCCCAAATCCTGCTCCAGCCTTCCATTTTGGTTAATCCAGACAGAAGGGCTGGTTCCCTGCAGCACATGGCCCCTGCCCTTTGTGGCGGAAGCCAAGGGTGTTTGCGAGCTGCTGCTCTTAGTGGGGGACTCACTGAAGGGCCCGAGCCCTCTCTGCACGCATGTCGCAAAGGTACCTCCAGGAACTGTGCTGCTAGTCGTCACTGGCACCAGGGCCTGCGTGCATTAACGGGGCTGCCCTCCCAGCCATCCTCCAGCCCTGCTCCTAATCACATGAGAAACAGAGAGCCCTAAAACCTGAACCGACACCACTGCACAAAAGGCGAGGATGAAAACAAGCGCTCCAGGGCCAAAACTTCAATGCTCAAAATAACCCCAAGTATACAATTAAAGTGCCATTATTTCAGTTTTGGTCCCCCCCTCCCCCCAACCCCTCTCAAACACGCGTACACAGACACACTCAGAGCACTAGGCGTCTGGAGTTCAGCGTTTGTTCGTACAGAGCTCAGCCTCTCTAGCCACGCAGCACACACCCCCCCCCCACCCCCAGCTGCCTGGGGCCGCTTGTGGAGAAGCCTCAAGGAGAGAAAGGCCATGCGAATTCCAGGGCCGGCTGCTGGAAGCAGTATATGTTGTACGTAAAGGATTCCTTCCATGGCCTCTGAACTCAGAAGGTAAGTTTCACGTTGAGATGGGCAGCAGCCAAGCAGAGAAGCACCACCCTGCTACAGGCATGTCCTCCCTCTCCCCAGTGAAGTACATACAACCCGGTGTGACCAGGAGGCGCCAATTTCAAGAAAGACAGGTGAGTCTTTTCACCAGCCTCAATGTGTGTGTTTGAACTTGACACATATCCACGAAATGGTGATCATGGACACAAGGTAAAAACACGCAGGGCACATGCATAGCTCCCCCCAGACTAACTGTGTCAATTATACATGCCAGACATGAAAAACTGGAGGATATCAACATTATAGGCTTAATCCATTGTTACGCATCATTAACATAAGTTCAAGGCAAAGCCAGTGCTGTAAACAAGGTGCCACAGAGGCAGTTGCCCAGGGAACACCTAGATGCCAAGCCCCCAGTGGGAATAACAGCAGTGCACATACAGACAGGGACTGCTCAAAGCTGGACAAAACGCTGCAGGACTTGACAAATAGACGGACGATTAAAGGACTCAAAAGCCAAACTGCAGCTAACACTGACACTGCCAAAAAGTTTGTCTACATGACATGAGCTCTGCCCCCATCACCAGAACAGAACTCTGAGCAGCTCAGCTACTAGGCTCAAGAGAACCTGGCAACAGCCTGCCATGAAGTGTCTGAAATGTTTCAGAGCCAATGGCAAAGGGTGTTGGGGGGAGGAGGGGGTCGGGGATCATAGAGTGACGTGTGAATGACAGGCCATTAGCTGGAGGCATCGAGACACAGGCAGATCTCCTGCAGCTTGGCGTGTCTCCGCTTGCATGGCAGCTTCACACACGCAGCCTTTGGTCACGCCAATTCAAACACACACATGCGGACACTCACGCGGAACATTGCACCATTTCCATGATTTTTCCTTTGAATTCCTTTCTCTGAAAGGGACGAACAGGACACAGTAACGCCTACTATCATCCAAGCCTCTCTACTAAATATTTTAGCAGCTGCTCAGTGATCACCTGACCTCTGACCCATGATTGTTGACCAATTACAAAATGCAGAAAACCATCAATTCCTCTACACCCTTTAATCTTTACTATAGGCCACAATTAGTAATATCAAAAATATCAATCAAAACTATATTAATAATCTTCATATTCATCTTAAAACTATTTTAGGTACATGCTGGGCAAACTCTAAACCCTGTGACTGGACAGCTGTTAAGCTCCTCCACTGTTCAAGTTTGGTTTGTTAGTGCATAAGCGAAGGCTGAGATTTAGACATTGCCCATCTCACAGAAACCCACTAAGCAGAGGGGCCAGGAGACTATAACACCATTAACATCTTCGCTCGACCCAAAAGGCCAAACTTTCTGTACTGATCCATGTTGATTGCCACTAAACGTTTATGAGATATGACAGGAGAGCTTTATTGATATGGGTGCCGTCGTTTTCCTGCCTCCGTCCTGAAGCTTGCGGGTGACAGGCGATTTCATTGCAAGAAACATCAAGGTCCAAGCGTGCAGAAATTAATCAACAGCCCACAATATCCCCAGCTTTCACTTACATACAGTACAGAGACCTAAAATAAAACTCAACATTTTTAAAATCAAGTTTGTTTCATCCATTTGTAAAAATAAGTTCTTTTTTTAAGTGTAGGTAGGGCAGGACCACACCTCACTATATTTCAATAGGTTTCAGTCAGGAACGTGATACAGAACTAAACTAGAATGATAGAATGGAGCAAAGCTTGGGTCAGGGATATTAACTCCTTTAACATGAATGGATAGCGCAGGAAGGAGATTCAGGCAAGAGCGAAAAGTGAAGCATGCAGGGGGCGGGGGTCTATTTAGCAAACATTTTGAAGCCTCTAAAACCCCTGAAATAGCACCATGACAACATCCTCACATATGTGCACCATAAACCTCAAAGCTTTGTATTTATATAGTCTCTCCTACAAAAATACATGTGCCCTTTTGAGTTTCATTAAGGTACTGCAGAGTGCCATGCAGTCTATCACAAAGAGCACGTCTGTCCCGCCAAGCACTCGGTCACACCCCTTCAGAGCAGAGGAAGTCGCGTAAGAGCGGCGAACGAAGGCACGCGGTTTTCTGCCGTCTCCACCGATGCAAGCTCGGACGGTAATGCTTGGTCATGGATCGGGTTCGTGCAGAAAAGAAGCTGGATGTCATCTGGCAAAAAAGGTTCATACTGGTATATACGTGTTCAGCTGAACAGTGCAGGGTTTCGAATAAAGCAACCATGGTGCTCCTGTCTGGCTCTAAAGCTAGATCCAAAAATGTTGTAGGCCACACAGAAATCCACTTCCTCAAAACTGGGAATACTTACGCACATACAAAAAGAAAAAAAAAAAAAAATCTAGTTCTTCATGTTGAACCGTCCTGGGGCAAAACGTGGGCTATATTAGAAGGGAAGGGGGGCAATAGAAAGAGGGGGGAGCAAAATCATGTCCAGCATGAAAGGACAAAAAAAAAATAATAATAATAACAACAACAACAACAACAACAACTGAAGGGGGGGGACAAACACCGAAAAAAACAGCTTAAAAAGAAGCAATGTCATTCATTCTACGATTGCCTACTCAACATTCCTCTATTTGGATAAAAAAAAAAAAGTTAGATTTGATCTGGGATCCCTTATCGCAGACAGAGACCTATTAGAGGCTAACTTTGCATGCGAAGTGTTGGCAGAGGGTTAAAACCACAAAAGAAACAGTGAACAGAGGACAGAGCTTATTAGCGACCAGGCCCTTTTCACACGTGTCCCACGTGCGCATGTACACACACACGTGCGACCTAGTGATTGTGGTCCCACGGTGGAAGGGTTAAACAGCCCAATGCTCCCACTAACCTGCACAGAGAGGAGCTAAAGTGCTTGATGCCAGCGGCTCCTTCTTGTGGTGCCAACGGCCAAAAAAAAAAAAACAAAAAAACTATATATTTACCTCCCTGTGCAATTAGTGGCAGGAATAAAGGTTTACCATAAAAAAAAAAAGTCTGATGTGCTAGTTACTAGTGAGATTTCAGGAACAGGCACACGTCACATGACGAGAACACTGTAACCACATGTGCAGGAGCCTCATACTTCCTGCAGGGGGGCAGGGGTTTGGGGTCTGTCGGGATGTAGCGAGCCCTTTGGCTGCCCCAGGCATTATCACAACTCGGAGGCGCTTTCAGTACATGGTGCCGTGAGAGCCGAGCCCCCCCTCCCCAGATTTTGGCTGGCCTCTACTGGCTCCACGCGCCTGCCTGTAGTTTTGTTCAGGAGCTCCAATCTGGCAGCAGAAATCTCAAAATCTCCGTGCAGGTCTGATGACCAGCCACCGGTCAGGAACTAGGAAGCAGCCCATCTCCGCAGAACAGGCATGTAAGGTCCATCTGCCCCTTGAGGCCGCTCTCACCACTTCACTTCGCGTCAGGTCAATTAAAAAAAAAACCATCTGCATCTTTAATGCAACGGGAGCCACATAGTTGCTTTATCAAAGTTCAAGTGAACTGTAAAATACAGCAATAACATACATTACTCCTAAAATATATATACACATACATATGAAATTCATATATATGTATATATATATAGGAAGTGAACCGGAGCCCAAGAGGTGGGAAGATGCATGCAGGCTTGGTTTACAGGTCTCTCCCACCATGGCTTGAGATGCCCTGGGGATCAGACAGACAGAAGCGGAGCCAGGAGTCACAGACTGAACCCAAACAGCCGCAGGCCCCTGCCTCTAAAATCAGCTTGATGCTAAAGAATCATGTGCTTGCCAGAGAGCATATACTGTATATATTTATATACGTGTGTAGTCCTAGGGATGTAAATAATAACTAAAACGATAGATAGTAACGCATGTGTCTGGTTTCACCCTGCCTGTTGCCAAAACTCCAGCCCCAATCCCACCCCATAACCCTGACCCTGCCCCCCAACCGAAGGCCCAATGAGAGCACCCCGTAGGTGGCGGACCGGTACGGGAGCTTGACGTCGCCAATGGGTTTTGTCGTCTCCTCCCCCATGAGGAAGTCGACGAAGGGACAGGCAAACGAGCACCGAAGACAGGAACCGCGAGGTGAGGGCCGCGAGCCTCTCCGCACCCTCCGTGCAGCCGCCGGCTCTATTTGACCTTGAGCGGCTCGCGCTCCAGCCAGCGCACGCGCACCTTCTGTTTGTAGTGATACTCCTTAAGGAAGTCCAGCAGCGCCGAGGGCAGCGGCAGGCCGCCGATGCCGTCATAGGTGGTGCGGCGGCAAATGGCGGCACGGGCGAGGTGCTGCAGGCTGAACGGGAAGGTCCGGTGCAGCGGCGCCGTCAGCAGCGGCTCAAAGAACATGCAGGAGCTGGGGTCTTTGTAATGCTCCAGCAGGCCGGTCACGGTGGACGAGTGGAACACGCAGGGGTCGTGCGCGTCGAAGCTGAAGTTGTGGTTCCACTGCTCGATTCGGGCGTGCAGCGAGCGGTTGTAGCGGCGGAAGCTGACAGAGAAGAGGTAGTCCTCCTGGGCCGAGTCACGCAGGAGGAAGGTGCCCTCGGGCTTGCCCTCCAGCAGAGCCTCTGCCTCGTAGCGGTCCATCACGCCCCAGTAGCATGGCAAGCCAGTGATCTGCAGGAGGTCTGGTACCAGGCAGTGGATGTAGTCGATCTGTGTGTGCACCTTCCAGGGACCCTGCCGACTCGAGTGGCCGTCCCCAGAGGCGTGCCTCTGCTTGGGCCGCCGCGGCTGCAGGCACAGGGTCGTGGAGTCCTCCTCGGAGTCACAATCCGCCGGCTGGCTCGCCACCGCCGAGGCCCCCGGTCCCGAGGCGCTGGACGCGCCTGCCGCGGCCCTGCCGTCTCCGGGACCGTCACCGATCCCCGGAGCCATCTTGGGCCCGAGCTTGTACAAGGAGCCGAGCTGTGCCGTCGCCTCGAAAGTGTGGATCTGGGCGTTGGGCGGCGGGTCCACGCCCTCTTCGATGCTAAGCCGACGCCGCTCGCGCAGACGCTCCTCCTCGTCCTCGGGGGAGGCGTGTGCCGAGTCGAAGGCGCCCAGGAGCGTGGTGGAGGACTGGGGGCTGACTGGGGCTGTGTGCTGCTTGATCAGGTGCCACTTGTGGGCCAGGTCTGAGCCGGGGGGGAAGGGGCACTTTTCTAGCATGAGCTCCGTCAAGTGGATCTTGCGTTTGGAGGCAAAAAGTGCTTTGGTGGGCCTAGTACGCGGCCGCAGCGGCAGGCAGAGGCCGACAGTGTCATGCAGCCGCTGGCGCAGGGAGCGCCCACCCCCCGGATCGGTGTCGCTGATGGAGCCGACGCCGTAGCGCCGCTCCCGGCGAGGGCCGCCGCGGGACCGGCAAGGCCGCTTGTCCGTCTCCAGCGAGCTCTGCGTCTTGGTTGAGCACGAGTGTTTCTTCTTGCCGCCCCAAGGTGCATGGCGTGAATATGAGTCCCTACGTGCCAACAGAGTTCCCTCTGGGCCACGTCCATCCTCCGCCTCCTTGTCGATCGAGATCTCCACTATTTGGGGAGCCTCGGAGACGCAGTTGTGACCACGACGTGCCCTCGGCCCCTCGGCCGCCAGAGGGATTGGTGACAGACTACGGCCGGGACTGGCGGCCCTGGGGGCCAGAGAGTCTGTCAGTCGCATTCCCCGAGCGGGATCGACCACGCAGCGGACAGAGCTGGCCTCCGGGCTAGAGCTGCTGCGCCCAGGGCTGTCTGTGTGGAACAGGGTCTGGCATCGGTTCTTCAGGTTGCTCCACATCTTGCCCACTTTCTCCATTGACTGTGGGACCGAGACCTATGAAAGAGAGAGAGACAAGGCTGAGGAGGTGACCATATTATAAATACCTTCTAGGTCAAAAGAATTTTATTACAATAAGGTTCCCCCAATTCTGGTCCTGGGGGGGGGCAGAATCCATCATGGTTACAGATTTCACTGCTCAAACGAACCTTATTTAGGTTCCTTATCAATTACAAGGTTTTGTAGGTATATGTGAACAGGAGAATCTGCAAACTGTTGGATACTAGCCCCCCAGGACCAGAATTGGAGGAAACCTGGACTAAGAATAATTTCTAAATCAAAAGCTAGCTCAGTATATCCAACATCTCTACAGAGTTACAAGTCAGTAGCAATAGTAGCACATTAACACTCAGTGTCAAGTATGAGCCTTCACTGTAATAGCCCATGCACCATACTCTGAGATCCACACGTGAGAAAAGCATGGTTTTTCCCTGTTGACTTCTTGGGTCAACTAAAGACACACCAGCAAGTGAAGGCTGCCATGGGTCTAACTAATCCAGCTGACAGATCTAACTGAACTTGTAAATATTTAGATACAAGACAGGTCTCTGCGTGTCTGGTTGGCAAAGGTAGTATGTATATATGCATTAATCTATGTAAGTATGTTGGCATGTTTGAGATGTTGGGGGTGGCACCAGACAATTTCTATTCCACAAAGTAGACAGTCACCCTCCCTGACAATCTGACCCAGATCAAACAATCAAGTAAATTTTGGACAAGGTGCATTTTTAGAATGCTAGCGATGACATTTTTCTGAATGTCATTAAACTTGCCTACTTATTTAAAACCCGAGGCTTCTCAAAGAGGCACTGACAGCCAGTAAGAGAGAAGCCAAGAGACAGACTAGCTCCTCTCATACCTCTGTCTGGCCTGCTCCTTGCCCCAGAGTTCCTGGTCATAAAATAGAAGTTGGGTGGGGGGTTAGTGTGCAAAAGTGTGTGAGAGTGGGGGGCAGTGGCAGGGATCCAGGAACAGACTGAGTGAAGTGTTGCCAGGCAGACTTGGAGCGACGCAAGGCCACAGCTAAAAACGTACCCATAGTCAGCTCCCAGCTGATCTGCTGGTATGTACTGTATTACAGTGCCAGTCTGGGCCGACCTACCCCCACCCTGCTGCGCAACACCTCCAGGCTAAGCTTGCAAGGAGCCACAGGGTCTGACCTAAAAGGGGGGGGGGGGCTTAAACCAAGGCACACGCAGGTACGCGTGCGCCATGTGTGCACTCGACTAGCAAGGATTCTCTCTGGCACCACTTCGCTTCTCAGCGCCACGCTTGCCTCGAAGCACCAATTAGGGGCTCTCAGCCAGGCACACAGAACCCAAGCAGACCAGTCTTGCCCTACTTTGCGGTGTCACACTGGATAAAAATGCGTCTTGGCCACAGGGCCCACAGACCTTTCGGATCGGACCTTTCGCCTCACAAATCACATCTGCACACAGAGCTGTGCACAGAGTGTTACAGGGCCCCAAAACAATTGCTAGCAAACCCACTTAAGATACCTAGCCTATTATTAGCTATACATAGCTTGCTAGCCATTTTAAATAAGATCACTAACTAGATTCCAACACTGCATGCTGTAATGATTATTGCAACATTTCAGCAAACAACTCTTCCAGACATTTATACAGCTATAAATAGCAAGAAGGAAAATACAGTCAGTTAGTTCTATTGCATAACATTAGTGTATTATCAGCCTATATCCCTGGCTGAGCCTTGTTCATTGTATAGTTTGTAGCCATTGAAGGTAATTTGTAAATCTAATTTGACATTTACAAAAATAAGCAATAAAGACATTTCAACAAACAGGGCACAATCAGCAAATACCTCTGCTTTAAATGCAGGCCATTCACAAAATACTCCACTCCAATGCCTTTCTGAGCAGCTAAAAAGGTAAAGTACTAAACACTGCACACTTGTGCCAATGACACCTCTCGGATAGATACCCTCCCGATCAGTGACAAGACATACTGTCATCCCCCTCTCGATGATACCATTACAGTTTGTCCACAATGGCATTTAAAAAGTGATTATGATAAAAATGAAATCAAAAAGTATCCCAGGCAGCAAATTGTGAAGGAAGAGCAGGGCCCCCAGGCGAAATCTTGCAGTCCTGGCAGGGTGTAAGTGCCAATGAGCCGACGCGTCCACACCCTGGGAGTTACGAGTAGTATTACTCATCAGCCCAGAAAGCGCTGAAGCGGACGTCGTGGCCTTGGCATAAACATGCTACAAACCCACTGTGTGGCAGGTCCAATGCTGGGGCACCACCCCTCAGGAACAGCCCCACCCTAAAGCAATATCCAAAAACAACTCCCACTGTGACGGCGACCATGACAGTGGCAAAATCTGTGTACATAGCAAGGCAAAATTATACATGATCTCCAATATACATCACTTCCTTAAACGTATCATCGGAACATGTGATGAGAAAGTGCTGCGACTGGATAGAAGATCAAGAGAAAAAAACCCGAGGGATAGCCGTGGTACCCTGTTCTGGTTCAGGCCAGAAAAAGGGGGGACCTGAGTGCAGACTATAACATCACCAGAAGAACCAACACCAGCTTGAGATTACGTCCTGCTGGCAATGCGGCCCAGACGACTCGGCTCAGCCTGCGGCTAAGCCAGACAGGGCCTCTGTCAGGCAGGGTGTCAGGGGTCAAAGTAGGACCCTCAATGTTTGCCATGTGGAACGCCCTATAAATCAGCTTAAGAAGCAGGAAGGCTCAGTGACCCAGCCCAGCCTGTTCAGACAATGCCAGACATTCAAAAAAAAGAATAGCAACATAAAAAAGCAGAAGTTAATGTTGAACGCAGTGTAAACTGCTAGTTTTTAATGCACATCATGCAAAGTTATGAGACATTTCTATTTTTAGTCGAATGAAAAGGAAATTCCTAGCTTTAACCATCTTACACTTACATTAGATTGATTTAATATAAAACACTGGTAATCAACCAAATATGCAACTACATGAATTAATCAGGCACATAAGAAATTTCCAAAAGCAGAAAACTTCTCATCCTAATCTGCAGAAAAGTGGAAAAGTACAGCCTGTGAGGCAGTTATGCCCGATGTGCGGGGGGGTGGGGGTGGTGGTCTTGCAGTTTCAAACAGGAAGTACCTCCTTGTGCTGAAGCGGTCGGGCAGGGAAACTGCAAGCCGGGATCCCATCTGGATAAAGCAGAGCCCAAGCCTCAGTGTTAAACCAGGGCAAGAGGGGGGCTTTTAACTGGGACATACACCCAGTGCTGGTGTCATATAACTGCTATTGGGGTCTTGAGGTGCAGAAAACTAGCAGCTCCTGGAGAACATGCTCCAGTGGGAGCATATCTGCAGGAGAATCCAGGAGAGAACGCAGCCATTACTGCCCTAGCCCAAACACCCACTCGCACACACATGGACACACTCACTGTCTCCTCAGGTTATAAAAGGCTGCTTAGCAATCAGTTACAATGAAACACTATGATGAAGCTCAGCACTCTTAGTGAAGGTATTTGTACGTGACACTCCAATTTCTCTTCCATTTTAGAACATGTAACACACACACATACACCCAAATCCATTTTACTACAGATCCTGCACTTGAATACATTTGCTGTGCAGTAATGTACATACACATAAAAACCAAACTGGAGTTCATTGTGCCTTAGAGCGCTTATCTATAATTGTTTCTCTCTAGAGACAGCCCCCACTTCCACTCCACAAAGGAAGGGGCCTTGCACAATTCTCTCCCCTCCCCAAGTCAACTGGGCTTTCAAGAGGCAGCAACACGGTGCGGGAGAACGTTGCCAACGAACCGTCCCAGCACCCCCACCCACAAAATCTTACTGGCCCCAAGCTCAAATTCAGTAAGAAGGGAGGGGGAAAAAACCCATCCAGAGTTCAGGCTCAGTCACCCATTCAGGGAATGTGTGAAATCACATAGTTTCCCAGGTTTGACTAGTTAGGCTTCCCCCCAACCTACATATTCAGAAGGTCTTTAATGGTTTCAAACAGTCTTGCTCTCTCCCTCTCTCACACACACGCACATACATACACACACCTGACCAGCACTTTAATACACCAACCCTTTCTGTGGCAATGTCCTCCATCTCCTGACAGTGGCCAGAAAAAGCAGCAATGTGACAAAGTGAAGGTCTAGAGTGGAGCAGCCATTCTTATGCCTGACCTCCAGTGACTGAAAGAACGAAGAGAGACGGCACAGGCCCAGAGTTTCTCAGCCTTCCCCCAGTTTGGCAAGCAAATGACATTATACTAGCATTGAAAAAACGGATTAAACAGAAAATACAGAACCCAGAGACACAAAAAATGACTTACACATTCATCCTAAAAAGTCATATTCCTGTACAATTCACTATCATGCTGTGGTTTCTGCTCATATCACAACAGAACATATG
The DNA here is from genome assembly GCA_026774425.1 of Petrocephalus zakoni. Lineage (NCBI taxonomy): Eukaryota > Metazoa > Chordata > Actinopteri > Osteoglossiformes > Mormyridae > Petrocephalus > Petrocephalus zakoni. The sequence continues at coordinate 14,316,047 of JAODKN010000063.1, forward strand.
CAAGAGGAGGATTTCACGTTCTTGAATTTTTGAGAGGGTTTCCTCTGCTGACTAAGTCACCCTGAGTGAATGTGTCAGCATCACAATGTACCTGTTCCCTGTCTAACACCCTAGGACTCTCCGCTTTGGCTGCGGATCATTACAACCCAAACCACATGCAACTGAAAAATTAATTTATCAATGAAACACATGAAGCAAGTCAAGCATTACAACTGCAATAATGCCATTTGTCCATGGCATGAGTCCAGTGTTCAACTGAATAGTGCATTTGAAAGTGTGTGTGTGTGTGTGTTTACAAAGTCAGGCGTCCGCACGTGGACACGTGTGGGGTATGGGCTGGCTTTGCCCTCTAGAAGAGGTCGCAAATCTGGACACTACCAGAAATGCAGTAAGGGAAAGCACTGCGTCAGCCTTTTCACTGTAGCAAGGCACTGATACTGCAACGGGGGAGGGCGAAAGGGAAGACAATACACCTGCTGTAACTGGACAATGCCATTTAGCAATGAGCAAACAAAACACACCAAAAGTATGGGAATGGCATTTTTTTTTACCCTTTTTGCCCCATGATCCAAACACTGTTGTTTTTGCCAGGCTTATTTTAATATCAGGCTGAAGCCATCTCGGGAGGGTAGGCCTCCCATTACTTTTTCCATGCAGGTTAGCACTTTAGCACTTGCTTTTCATGTCCCCACAAAAATGAAAACCTCAGAATAGGTAAGTAAGCCAGAATGACAAAAAACGATATCCTCTGTACCCCCCCCCAATCTCCTCATCAACAAGTGGTAAATTCAATAGGAATAAATAGTAATCTTGACTTGGAAGCTTAACCTCGATCACTTTGTCAGCAATCATCTGAAAGGCAAAGACTGTACATCATTATGCTTAAGACATGCATCTACAAATCGCGGCGAATAGCATCGGCTTCCCAGGCAGAGTAAACACCCAACACAGAGCTTTCACTAATGTGAGAAAGACTGAAAATTGTCTTCTGAAGGAATAACTTTTTACGTCATAAAAACTGAGATCATCATGCTTATTAGAGCTAATCTGTATCCCTTTAAACCAAATGAACCTTACTGCAGTCACTCATTCCAAAGCTACAGTAGTGTCGCTTTCTTTTTTTCACCTTCAATAAATAAATAGACAGAGACAGACTGACAATAGATTTACAAAGCACCTGAGGGAAACAGTTACAACTAAGCATTTAAACAAATCACAGAGCAAATGCTAAGGAAGAGTTCTTAGGGGTCTTGCACCCAATCAACTGCAAACTTTCAGCAGTGACTTACAAAGGCAGTGAGAGAAACACTGACTATTAATTATTTGGCTGCCTAAAAACTGGCGAATTACAATTTGTAATATTGAGCAAAAAACATAAAAATCAAACGAATATCAATAGAGGCAATGCTGCAACACTTGCTTCTGTGATGCTAAAAGACTGAATAGCTAGGTGTGAAGATCGTTAACTGCTGCCAATTACCCTAAATGGACAAAAAGGTACGACATCAACAGTACAGATTTTTCTTGACAGTTGTCAGCAAAGATGCCATTTAAGCTCAGCCCTGCTTACTCATAGAATGCAAATAAAGGCTGTGAATGGGCATATGCCAGCTCGATTGTGGGCAATTAGGGGAAGGAATGGTATTAACTCTTCCTGGGATAAGCAAAACAATTTATACCAGTGAGAAACATCTAGCACAATCAGTACTATCTTGCTAACACTTTCCAATAAGCTGGCATGCCAGTACAACTGGGGCCAGCTGATAGATAATGCAGAAAATATGCTTCAGGAAGCATAGCCAGGAAGCATTTGACACTATACATTTTTTAAGCAGGTAACTAATACTTTATGGGGAGCAAATAAATGTATTTTACAGGGCCATACACCTATAGTACTCACTGAAAAAGCCAATGGAACACATTAACTGCTCACTGGCAAAATGGTGACGACTTAATTAGCATCAATCTGGCTGAATTATACCCAGCTTTTACCACTGAGCTGGACATAAAAGTAACGGTTAGAAAAATGATCAATAATTTGACAAATTTTTACCTTAATTCACAGTAATTTCCCCAGAAGGTCCCATTACTCTTCGCTTTCAAGAGACCTTGAGGCCTTTCCTGACTATTCATTATGCCAGGCCCATTCAGTGGCTGTTTATTCACAGGCCACTCAGAAAAGGTTCAAATTATGAATGAATGCATACAACTACAAAATGGGAGTGGTGTGGCATGATGTTTCTGCCTCCAGAGCAGGAGTGCTGGAATGGTGGTTTGTGGTCATCAGTGGAGACCCCCACTATTCAGTGTTTTATCATATCAACAGATGTCTTGAATCGCTTCTGCTGTCAAGTGATCACTCAGTATGAAAATTTATTTTTATGCAGTTTGTCACATGGCACTCTACATCACTCACTCTCCACGCCTATTTTCTTAGAACATTTTATAAGTAACACACAGGTGCTTACTCAGTTTTTTTCCATTCTGACAGCAGACGTACTCCTAACCATCTCTACTAATGCAAAGACAAACACCTAGAGGCATGTAAAAATCCCACAACTTAGGAATCACACAGTACTGAATAAGACAAACTGCAGTCATTTGAAAATACACTCAATAGGAACAAACGTGATACAATATGTCAGTTTCACCCACTACCCTCACGTGGGCAGATAACTCAGCAGTCCGCTTTTCTCGGTTAATCCATGTGCAATAAAAAAAAAGCAACCATGTTTTCCTGCTGTAGGTCAGTAGCTGCAAGAAAGATCCGGACAAAAAGGCAGTTTACCGGCGTGTCTTTTTTAGAGCAAACACTGCTCAGTGTCTACACAGGCTGACATGCTTCTCTCCTAGTTAGCAACAGCAGCACAGTTGTCACCACAGACGCTGCTCATTAATCCAAAAGACAGAACAGAGTAAATATCAAGCCTGGTACAGTTCCCCTTCGTTCTACAGGAAATCCTGGTGGTGGTTCCAGTTGTCATTCTCACCACTGGCCCCAAGGCCACTTTCAGAATACAAGCTGAATTTCAGCCTTCTGGTTCCTAAGTGTTCTGAATAGTTAGTTCCTTCCAAATTCCTTGCAGGTGGGCATGGAAACAGGAAGACCTGTAAAGGTACTCGTGTGTAAATTAAAAAGGAAGGAGCTAGTGAGGAATTATGTTTGGTACCACAGAGATGAATCATCCACAGTTGTGCAGGAATGTAAAAAGCAGTAGGACTAAAATTATTTGCTTCTCCAGATACTACTTCAGTTAACAACTGAAAATATTCAGTGTGACTGGAAGATGGAGAACAAGGGACAGAGTTATGTTAAAAGACTTCCCAATAGTTGTGTTAAATTGTGACTATGGTGATAATTTTTCAAAGAGCAGGCAGACTACAATGTAGGGTGCTTTTTTTCCCATGATAGCACAAGCAACAACCGTATTTTTCAGGGAACCCAAGAGTGCTACCTCTTTGTTCCTTCTGCCAGTTATTCTAAAGGATTCATAGCTAAAGCTTCTAGGATCAAAAGATCTGCTCATCAAGAAGTTTTAATTAAAAAGAAAATTAATGCATTTTCCAAAGCCATCTTCATGCCTGGCAAGTGCTGGGTCTCCTTAATGTCAGAAAAACAGGTAGCTCACAAAAAAATAATAAAAAAGAAAATCAGCATTTATGACTAAACTTCCAAAACTGAAACAACCTTGCCAGATGGAGCACAGACTTTGAGGTAGAGAGGCCAAAGGCACAGTACAGCGTACTTACTCAAAATGTTCTACTACTCCACAAATAAATTAGTATATCTGTATGGATACAAGTTACAACACTGAATAAAAGCCAAAAATACACAAGAAATTCTAAAAGATTTAGATGGTACATGAATGGCAGATAAATTTACAGTCAACTGTGCAGTTCATGATCCCTTGGGCATTTATCTTTTTCTTATTACACATTTCATGCCTAATGAATAGACAAATGACAGAAAGGCATCCAAAAATGCACATACAAAAACTTAAATGAGGTAGGAAATAACAGGTGCAGGTTTCACCTACACTACTTCCCCCCAAATGAGGACAGCGGAAAGACCGTGAGCTTCCCCACCCCTTAAAAACCACATTGTAACATTATGGTTATACTGTAGCCATACAGAAAGGCATACAGAGAAGCTTTACATTTTTTAACTGGTGATTTTTAAGAAACTAAAGACTGAAAATAGATACATTTTCATATAGATCTTTCCGTGGCATTACACAAACAGGAAGGTGAATCCACCAACAATTTTTACTCAAAACTTAAGCCTGCCCCAGCATACTGCTATTAAAAAAGTTATTTCATCTTATCCTCAATACCTCGCCCCCTCACCCCCCTAACATAAAGACTCCAAATAGATGATCTAGGACCATCTCCAGGCACCATCTGTGCAATCTCTGCATCACACACTGGCACTCATGTCAGTTGCATTGTTTTGGGGACAGAATGTGAAATAGCAGTTCTTACAACAGAGATATACTACAACAGTTCATCCTTTTTTCTTGCCCAAACTGCATGTCTGTCAGGCATTTCATTTTCAACTATGCTGCACCTATACATAAAGTATGAACCCAAAACAAAAGAGGATCCCAAGAAATAACTACAACAAACCTTTTACACGCAACATCAGCACCATTGCAGACAGCACTGCGGGCAACACATTGTGAATGTCACATTCAATGAGATAAACCATAATTGCCATTCCAGGACATGTTGTAATATGGCCAATACACTCCAGAGCACCGTCTAATTTTAAAAATTCTCTTTCTAATCATACACAAAATTAATTACAGAAAAACTGTGGGGGTGATATTCTGCCAGGTTTCCACTGAAAATATCACATACCCAACACCATAACTATGCTCCACATCCAGCTAGTCAATTACAGAAGCAAAACATTGGGATAAGAGCCGTTGGCGAAGTTACTGTTGAATGGCAGGTGCTGTGATCAGCTGATGGCGAAAGCAATTTTGATTCATTAGTGGGAGGTCAATTCCTCCTCTGATGGACTGTAAACATCCTTAAGCCGACAAGATTCCAGAGCCTTGTTATTTAATTTTATAAGAAACGGACATCAGGGGTACTTTAATTAAATGATGCTGAAGTTCAGGGGCAAAGAAAATGAGGGAACTGTAATGTAGTGAACAAGTAAACTGCAGGTTGGCACCCCATCCTGGGTTATTCCCTGCCGCACACCTGCAGCAGACCCCTACGACCCTGCATAGGAAAAGGGAGTATGGAAATTAAATGGATGGAAATCAACATGTATCTGCCACATCCATGAGTTCTGTTCACAGAGCTTATCCCATTCCTGTCCTGAGATTCTCCAGGTGATAAATGTGTTAACAAAGCACCAACGACTATTATCTTCCTCTCTCATCAGCCTAAAGCTACACCACTCATATTTATGCTTGTGACACAGCAAAGACATCATAAGCCACGGTCACAAAACATATCTATTGAATTTAAGCCACTAACAAATGCAAACACAAGCAACAAGGGTTAAAACAATCCTATCACACAAATTAGCTTATTTATTACTCTACTAAGCACTAAAGGTGGAATTAAAGGCTTCTGAAAAAGGAAATTTGTTCATCCACAGCCTGCAACAAGGAGCAACAAGATATGGCAGATGCTAAACAGCTAACAGCATCCAGCACCAGGGTGAAGTTGATCGGCACCAGCTGAATACAGTGCTGGCTCTCTGCTCCACTCTTGACAATTTGCAAACGCAGAGCTCTATTCTCATTAGACAAGCCTCCCATATGATCAAACTGAAAATGAAATGAATGTCTCATGCACAACTTTTTAAACAATGAATGCTATTGCCACTTAGCATCTGCAGTACAACAGACCATTTCTGGAAAAAAAAACTAGTTAAATTCTAGAAACAAATTCTCTTATAAGATCTTATAAGAATCAAAAGGCATGACTATGATTAGATATAGGCTGCGTACATACACACTCATGCATGTGCACACACACACAAAAAGGAAATCTGTTTCAAATTCAAGTCATAAGCCTTGCCAATTATCATCTTTGGGTTTTCCATCTCAGCACTGGAACAGACCGTACTCGCCCAAAACCAGCCCTCCCACTGGCCACAGCGGCGGGTTGCAGCCACAATCGAAGGCCGCCGTTTGCAATGTGACACACACACTACACCACACCACAAGTGTTTATCCACAGCTTTTTTAAAATAATAATTTAAAACACAGCCCATCCTAACAAACGCTCACCCACGTGATCAAGCAATGAGAGGCCTCCATACACAACTATGATGACAAATGGATAGTTTTGTAAAAGCCGATCCAACCCGTTTGCCCACTGCTCAAAAGTAGAGCAGCTTGTTGGTTTGCAGCTGGGGGTGTGGGCAGTTGGAGCCCTATGCTAACTTAGCTCTCCATAAAATGCTTCAGGTCTGGTGGCACCCTCTCCCAAGAGGATACTATAAATATGGGCAATGTCCATTGAAAAAGGCTCCGTGGGTGCACCGGCATGAGTGGACATCAATTAAGTTCTACATTTCAGCCCTTGGGTCGGATACAGCAATCATCCTTCCTTCCCACAATGCAGCACACCCACCTCTCAGGGGACTCTAACAGTCCCAGACAACGTTGGAGAGCAGACAAGATTACAGGAGGAAGTTCCCCGTCTCTCAAACCAGACAAGACTAAATGAGATATTTTCAGTCTCTCACACTCGGGGTGATGTGGGGGGTGGGAAAAAGCCAGATCCATTTCCTTCCAAGACATAGGTGGCATACACCATTAAAGTTCGCCAGGTCCGGCCAGGCATAAAACATCCATGCCGGTACTACTTCAGAGGATGACTTTTTTCTCAAAAAGAAATACAGCATCCCAAGTCAATAGTGTACCCTAAAGCAAGGACATTCATTATTCGCACCTAGCTGGAAACCTACAAACCAGAGACATCCAAAAACCACACATTACACGTACGTCTCCATGCAGTGAAATATGTAACTTAACAGGATACATCCTTCACTACATTCATAGATTAACTATTACGTTACACTGCAAATGTATATTCAACAGTCTATTGAGGCCTGCCTCAAATATGAATCTCTTTAATTCACATTTCTAACTACAAGAGTATTTAGACCATAGCATATTATACAATAAAACTTAAATCAAACTTAGGTCTAACAAATCTTGAACATATTACTTAGAATAACCAGGCTGCCACTGTTAAACTGAACTATTTCATCAGGGAGAAATAAAATGGAGATGTATTACTCTGACATTATAGATTTACTTTTTTTTAAATACACTTAACTGAGGGTTGACTCACCTACTCTTCGAATATAAATAGTTATTAAGCTTTAGGTTACATAAAAAAGGCATGAGCCCTCTGGCAAAGACAGGCTGAAACACTTGAAAAGGCTGCAGCGCCGCTAGGTAAGGACTGCCACTTCCCCGCTTAGCTGCTATCCTAAGGGGATGCCAGCATCACCCGCGGCCCGTCTGCCTGCAGCCCCAGAGGCTGGCCATAGCTGCACACGGCCGTTTCACTGCATGTCCAGAGGTCCTCGCCGGGGGACCCGGGCACTACGATAAGGTGCTAGTTCGACGCGTTAAAGTGTCGATTTCCTCTCAGGTTTGCGGCGCATTAGCGAGCCGCTCCGGAATAACGGACGGTCTTCAGGCTAAACTGCTAGCCGCCTGCACCCCCAGCCGAAAAGGCGTTTTAAAAACCTCCTCGCCGTGCACTCAAAGATGGGCGGAGAAGACATGTACCGTACCTCTTTTCTTCCTTTTCCTCACAAATTTAACGGTTCTCTTTTGTCTGTAAAAAATGGCTATCAAACGGAGCTAAGCACATATTCCCCTGACGACCTGCCGTGCCGAAAAAAGAGCGAGAGCACACGACGGCCTTTTTCATTACTGTCGCTGAGCTGAACTCATACCGCCTGCACGGCGGCTTCCGTATAAAAAGTAACCGTAATTATTGTTCTGAAAAAGCATTCCATTCCCACGTCTCGGCCATTGCTCCTCTCGCACCCGTGGTCTTCTCTCTTCCTGACAATATGACGGTCACCAAGTGAAGCCGAGAGAAGAATCGAGGAGGCGGACAGGGAGAGCACGGGCGGAAAATGACTGACAGAGCGGGCGTCCTATTGGAAGGGCCCTCGCGGGGGAACTTCCGCTCGTCACACCGGATGAGGAGGGACGCGTCGCGGTGTCACTCAGTGACGGACGGCGCGATCGTCCAATGGGAGGGAGGAACCGTTCTTTGGCGACCACTTGGAAACGTGGAAAGGCAAAAATGGTGCTTGCGTGCGGAGTTAAAAGTGCAATGTAAAAGGACGATTTAGAAAAAAAAGTGAATGCAGCAAGATCCTGCAGCGGAGACAAAGTAGAACTGTACTGAATGGCATCCGTGGGCGGCTCTTGGATATGTACTAGGGCACAGAGGAAATGATGTAGCTGAGCCAGTCAGTGGTACTGTAGGGACAGTGATGCACGAAATTTGGTAAAGGAATGTTACACTTTGTCCCAACGGTGCCTCTTACCAGAGATACGTCATTTTGCAATTTACTCCTTAAACACGCTACATAAGTTCTCAGAGTATTAAAGAACAATTAAAATATACGAACATGTAATATATTAAAACGAGCCACGTTCAAGAACATAATCATCTTGAGTCAAGATATGTAGCATGTTGGATGCGAAAGGAATGAATTTGCTGTTCTACTATATTTTTGTGTCATTAAAATGTATTCTGCCTGTGCACTCAGTTAAGATAATAATAATCATTCTTTTCTCGATGAATAGGGTAGTATTTGTTGTATCCTTATTGTTGCCATGAATTACTAAAACATATTATTTCTCATTCAGGTTAGCATTAACGTTGGTATTGGACAATGAAGTGACGTTGATTGTGAAAAGTGCATTATGTAACACTTAGTCATCATAAAAGAATGGACTGATGTTGAAAGTGTTCCTGCAATGTATGCGATCTAAGGAATGTTTATTTTGCAGTACTGTTCTGAAAAAAAAAATGAATACTGATACATGTTCCTGCAGAGAATGAAACAAATCCATACTATTTGTAGCGAAGGGACATGCTGCATTTCTAACACATGAGATAAACTGTCTTTGGATGAGAGGCACGAAGTGAGGCTTTAATTGTAGCCTCTGCCGTATGTGTGTGTGTGTGTGTGTGTGAGAGAGAGAGAGAGAGATCCACTGAGACATCCAAACTAAACAGAGACAGGAAAGCTCTGGGAATGTTGTAGCTGGCAACATAATTTGGCTGCTGGTGTCATTGGATTACATTATTGACTTAGTCCAGCCCCCACCCTTCCAGCCAAATCAAGTAATCTGTATGTTACCTACAACCATGGTGACTAAAATATTTCATAGCCATCATTTTCGTAGTTAAATTCGTAAAATTCCTAATTTGACGTTTTATAATTGGTAAACATTCCATACCTTTCCATACTCCTTGAACCAGACATTTGTGTGATTTGTTAGTCAGGTAGGTAATACTGCTATTTGCTATATTGATTCAGTTTAGGCCTAGTTTCTGCAGTAGCTATATGCAGTTTTAAAGGCACTTTACAATTGCATTTGACAATGGGCACCTTTGTCAAAAATGAGTGTGCGACTTCAGCAGATCTTTTTCGGTAATATTTAATTTTTTTTGCTAGCAGGACTCCTCGACATCTAGCTGTGCAGCTCCCCCAAATTCCCCGTTTCTGCCACGGCAGTGTTTCCTGGAGCGACTCATTCCCAGAAACATTTTTCGAAACAACGGTGACAAAATGAGGAGCACAAGTGGCGTGTGACACCCTCCAAGTTATACTGAGGTTGTTACACTGCTGCTTAGACACAGAGTTACATTGTGCTGTCTGTCCATAGCTGGCAAGCACTGGAAGCTTCTTCTGTGTGAACGAGTTTAAATGTGGCCATCAATATGTTTGGAGTGGGATAATATGTAGTAGATAATATAATAGTTTCTCTCACTAGTCACATCTCTAATGAATTTTGCAACTGGACAAGGCCTGCATACAAATAATGAACAAAAACAAATTCCAACCTCTTTTGAGCCATAATAATATTATATGCATGTTGTAAATTACTCAATTCGGTGCATAACTTCATTGAGTTATTTTCATGCTGCTTGCTTTGCATATTGGAAACTTCTTGAAATTTTTTTTTAATAGTCCATCCGTTGGAATGAAAA
>JAODKN010000063.1:14363394-14392197 GCA_026774425.1 Petrocephalus zakoni
TGTCAGTCCTCCACCCAACACACACCGGAGCTAAAGATAATATAGAAACCTTAGTCCACCTACACTGCATGCCATTGCATGTTGGGAGTAAACCGCAGTGTGCAGAGGAACAAACACGGGAAGAACATGCAAGCCATGTGAACCAGAGACTCAAACCCATGACTATAGCGGAGTGAAGCCAAAGCGACTCCCCTGAGTTAAAGCAATAAGGCTAAAATGTCTTATTTTTGATTGGTCACAGAACTGAATTTTGGCTGTTGGTATTTGAGCTGCACTTTTTTTTGGGGGGGGGGGGGGTAAATGTCTCAATTGGTATTTGAATTGTGACTTTGTTGGTGGAGGAGTGCCAGCGCGCAGCAAGCCCTCTCCCGAAGTGACACTGAAATGTCTGGTTGCAACAACTGAAGCCAATGTGTCCAATAAACTGAAACCGGACGCCATATAAGATGAACTAAATTGGAGAAGAAAGAATAAAAGCAATTTGATGCTTTATTGAGGACCAGCCAGTTGGACATTGATAACAGAATAATGTCTGGGCAGAAAGAGCGATGCAAGAGAGGAGGAGTGGGGGTGGGACAGAGGTGGGCGGAGGCGTGGGGGCCTCGTTCTTCATCCCCGGAGGCCTCTGCTTCAGCTGCAACTTAGATTGAAGCCTGAAGCGCTGCAAGGTCTTAAAGAAAGCAGATCTGACTCATGTTGAGTACCAAGGCGACTCACGGGCAGTGTGTCAGGAAGGAGTCACCGAGGGTAGCTGTGGGATATGAGTAAGGAATTGTGGAATAAGGTGTGTGCTGAGTAAGAATAGGTGGGGCACTCGCGTGAGAGGCTGTGTAATCAAACACTGGTCCATTCCTTCCTTGGTTAGCAGGGGTCTGCATAATTTGGTTGGTCGAGGCCCTTCTCGCTAAATGAGTGTGGCAAAGTCAGCTCGCGTGAAAGGGTGGCTGGGCTTCAGAAGATGATTCACGGTGTTCAGCAGCATGGCAGGTGGAGTCTCCCACATAGAGGGTAGTGGTCCTGACAGTGATACAGGCTCATGGGTGTTTTATAGTGCTGTCTGACACAAAGCTCGCTGTGTTCCTGCCTGGGTGTGTGTGTGTCTGCACCAGTGTGACAGACCTTCTTTGTGCAGATCTGGTGTCACAGCCTGTAGCCACAGAAAGAGGGATAGAGAGGAGAGGTATGGGGGAGAGAGGAGGAGTGCAGGTGGAGATTAAGTATTGGAGATGAAGGAATGAAGCAGCAAAGCAGGCCAGGGTAGTAGTTCACCAAAACAGAGCAGTCTTCCCACCCTGCTTCTTTCTCATTATTAGGCAACCGCCTTTACGTTAGTTAGCCAGTCATCCTGGTCATTTTCCCATTATGAACTCTTAAATGTGTTACTGCGAATAATGAACAACCCCCAATAAAAACACTGATTGACTTGTGTCTTCACTGAGACGAGTTCACACAGCTTCAGCCACGAATGGCACCGACAGCACCTTAAAATGATATACACCTTTATTGTGGATTGTATGCCTCTTAGGAAAAGAGAACGCAACAGATAACAGGAGGCTGTGGTTATTTTTGCTGTGCAGCCTCGGACTGGAGCCACTCCTACGACAGCAAGTACTGTGCCACAAGTCCTGTTACAAAAAGAAACAGTACTAAAAAGCAATCGCTTCACAAATGGTTGCTCCACAGCAGTGCTTCAGCAGTATGAAGCAGGCTGCAACTGGGAGAGAACTGGGCCCTGGCTGGCTTCCCCAGGGTCGAGCTCAGGGAGCCACCATGGAGCAGTCCATGTGACTGGACAGTCAAGGCCTAGGTCAAGCACATCATGGGAGCAAAAACAGACCCCCTTGCCAAACAAAAAGGAGTTTGTTATTCATCATTCTTGTTGCTTCTGTTTAAAAAATAAAAACAATAGAGCTTCACAGACTTTGGGCAGGAGGGTTGGGTAAAACTAGAGGCAGTAGAAGGATGAGTCGTCCACAGTGAATTTAGCCACTACCCCTCTAGAGTCGTGCCTCCTGTGCCTGTCCCCCATTCCTCACAGGTCTTTTCGGGAGACTCTGGGGGTTGCTTTTGGGTCACGTGGGGGTCACCTCTGTCCACAGACACCATCAGCACAGTGAAAACAGTACCTGGCAGGACATCCAAACCAGCTACATGAGCAGGCAGGGGAGGAGGGGAGCTCCAAAAAACATCACAGTCATGACTGTCAAGCGAAAATCAACTGTCAAAACAAAAACACCCCAAGTGAATTTATATACTCATATAAATCAATAAATCAAACGGACTAAAAGGTTCTTTAAAACAGGACTGTAAATATTTTGTGTCAAAATAATAAAAAAAAACACCCAATGTATTTTTGAAGCAGAACACAGTCTTAATTAAGTAAGTGTGTCGGTGTACATTTGTGCTACTTTGGTTATTTGGACTTCCTCCCAGTTATGCTGGGGTTTCCAGTCTCCAGAGTCCTGGTTCGGCAAGAGTCAGCACCAAAACCAAGCCCTTGGGTCGGGTCCTCGTTTGTGCAACGTCGTCAGGTCTGCGGCTCTTGTGCATTTCCTCCCCAGCCAACATCACCACTGCCGTCCAGCGAGAGATTCGCCGCTGCGTCTCCGGTCCCACCCACCCCTTCCCCCAAACCCCACCCCCCCAGCTCACGTTATCAAGCAGCAGCTGATGCAGCGGGAGCCCAGGCGCCTTTTGAGGGCGCCCTTCTTTGGCGCGAGGATGGCGATGATGGCCTCATCGAAGACTGCCTTCAGCCCTTTCTGCGTCAACGCCGAGCACTCCACATAGCAACATGCGCCAATCTGGGAGGGGCATAGAGGGGAAGGAGGGTTATATGGTGGAAGGGGGAGGGCTCAGAAACTGTAAAGCTTTGGCCAGAAAAGAAGTGTGACTTCTTGACAGTGAAGGGCTTTCATTTCATATCTTAGTATATAATTCAGCTCAGACAGACACAGACATGATGCAATTCATCTTTGCAGATGGGGCTGCATCAGAGTGCTGACTGCTTTTTAGTGTAGGAGGCCCACATGGCACCTGGATTAAGTTTTGAAAGGCAGCTGATATTGAATAAGCCAATAAGCGCCAATAGCACCTAGTGCACAGCTGGTGTTAAGCAGGCTCGCTTTGAGTTACTGGGACGTTTCCTCACTCTTTGCCTTGCTGTTTAAGGCTGTGGTTAGTTACTGTAGCTCCGGTCTGCAGAGAGCCTTCTCTGCAAATGGGGCGATCAGGTTCCTTTGACTCTGACCGTCGATATGTTAAAGCACTGGAGCTGCATTCTGCTTTCTGCTGCTGTGGGGGAACACTGCAGGCCAGTATTGACCAAGTTTAAATAAAATTGAAAGGGTACCATATTAGTTCATGTTCGTATATTCACAACTCTACTTTTGATGTGAAAGTATAAGATAACTGGAAGAGACAGACAAAATTGTCTTGTTTTTTGTAACTGAATGCCTATAGAATATAAAGAACACTGTTTTGGATACAGAACTTCCTGTATCTCATTTTGGTTTCTCCACATTTCAGAACAGCCTGTACTCCACAATGACATTTACTGTACTCAAAGGTATATCTTCTGTTCCTGCTTGTCACATTTAACTCTGAGAAGCGCCGTCTTTGAATTACTTTACCTTGAAAGAGAATCAGTCTGGATGATGACCACAAAGGCTAGAAAGCAGCAAGATAAAATGACCCGGTTTCCTCCTGCAAATAGGTGAATTCAGACCTTTTTTATATGGTGTACCAGTGTGTAACTACCCATCATCTCTGTGGTACATTAGTGTGTAACAGCCCGTGGTGGATTAGTATTGTTTTTATCGTGTAACAGATGTACCTCCTTGGCCAGCTTCTGCCCCTGCTCAGTGGCGATGGGCTTCTCCTTCATGTCGTTTAGCTTGGCGATGGTTTTGGGGTCATCTCGTAGGTCAATCTGAAATAGGACAAGCAGACAAATTTGTGCTGAGTGCTCAGACTTTGGGTCACAGTTCAGACTCACTACAGAGAGACCAATATGGCCAGGCTTTAGCCATCACAGCCGCTCCTCTACACCCCTCCCATGTTGATTAAGCGTGCTGACACTGAGGTGTTTTATATCCTCCCCTACTTCTGTCCCAGCTGTATGTCTCACTAGGTCAGACTTTTGTTTCATTACCCCGTGTGGTGCCCATCCAACCCAAATACAGGCCTCCCCGACGGCCAACCGCTCCCGTGACAGTTTAAGCTTCAGTCCACGTGATGCCGGTTTGTTTTTAGAGTGTACAGTTCCAAGAATGAAAGCCTACACTAGACTCAATGAACTCCAATTCCTCTCCCAACCAGGCCCACGCCCCAGGCCCCATAATGCTCTGCTCTCCCATCCAAAAAAAAAGCTTCTGTTTCTTATTAAGATTCCAGTGTGTGATTTTTCCAGTGTCAATGCTGTGGTATACCAGTTTTCCAGTTTAATCAAGAGTCTTGCATTCTGCCAAATACACTGTTCACACACATATATCTCTGACAGATTTACCCGCAAACACACACACAAGCACGCAGACACACAGCACTTTGTGAGGTTGGACCCAGATGAATTGTTCTAACTGATTCTGGAGATTAGCTGGTGTAGCTACACACAGGAAGTGGCTCTTGTCTTTGATCTTCTCCCATGAGATTACTCTAGCTCCCTCAAACTCAAACATGCAGAAAGAGAAGACCTCGGCCTGTCTATGACCTAAAATGCTGCTTCAGTTTACCCAAGCAGATCATAGCATCATCAGTTATGTACTGCACATTAAGTTATACATTGTTGGTCATTCCAGCAAAAGAGAAATGAAGTTGACAGAAACTCCTGTAAATGTGTCCTGACACAATGCTGCACCAATCACAGAGTCCCCCGCACCCCTTTTCCACACTTCTGACACTCTGTAATAATGTGGCCGCTGGTACTACACAGCTGGAATGTTCTGGTGTTATCATCCAGTGGGGCAGAGGTACCAAGGTCTCCTGGCTTGATCAGTGTAATAGTTAGGGATGTGGACAAGATCACCTATATCAAGTCCAAGATCCAGACCTTAAAGGGTTGAGCCCGAGTCGAGACCAAGACTTTGGGATCTTGGAGTGGCCAAGACCGAATGAAGAACGAGTCTTTGCAGGAGGCAAAACTGAGTTGAGACCTAAAGGGTTAAGACCTAAAAAGCAAGTCTATTTTCAAGACCATGCACGTAATTAGACTTAACATCACCCTTTAGACACACAGTCTAAAGCAGAAACAAACAAAATGCACTTTTACCCCCCCACACACCTCCCAAAAATAAGACTACAATCTAATTCAGTTCAAAATTATAACACAAACAGAATGGATTACTGCAGTGAACCATTCTGCACTATATCTCTGTTGTATGATTTTAACTAAGGTTACATTATTCCTAGACAAGATCTGCATTAGCATTAATTAGCTTAACGCTAGAAAGTTACGCCAGATTTGTGAGAGATGGCAACCCTGTTACATGCTGCGTTTGCAAACAGCACTCAGCCACTTTTTTACCCTTAGTAAAGTAATAGTGTTTAACTTATCGTGTAAGCTATGATTGTGTTAATTTAAATAAAGTAATAATAAAAATAAATCAATTCCAGTAAGAAAAAAACAACAGAGATCCTGCAGCAAACACCGCATGGACCTCTAATAATTATGGAGTGATTATTATAAGTGAATTCCGTGGTTGTGTGAAATAGTTTTGCATACTTCTAATTTAGTTTTGTGCACTCATGCAGCGATTTGCGCACCCATGCAGCAATGTTTGTGTTTACAAAAACGTTTTGCAACTTCACATTTGCATATATTCTCAGAAACCAAGTAACTACGAATAGGGATTCCAAGTGCAATCGGTCTTGAGGTCTTCCACTAAAATTAGTCCAAACCATGCCACTCTAGTCTCTAGTCTAGAATTGCTTTGGATTCCGAGACGAGACAGAATAAATGAAAACTTCCAAGACCTAGTCCGGACTCGAGTACTACAACACTAGTAATTACACCGACGCGCTGTTTTTTGAAATGTGCATCAGTTATTTATTTGAACTTTCCTATGAATTTCATTGTACCAGACAATCTCTACTCCCACTGTAGAGGGTAGATTAAAGAGAGGACTTAAAATGAAAATTCAATATTCGAAAACTGATTCTAATCCAGGTGATTGAGTTGGTTCTAACAATTACATTTCAAATAGTGTCGCCGTTTGTCCATCTGAACCAGGATGCAGGACAGAATGGGCAGGAGCAGAAGGGCACACAAAGGGTGCTCTGAGGCAGAGGCAGGACTGCACCAGTACGGCAACCTCACCTGGGTTCCAATGAGCAGGAACGGCACACTGGGCGCATACTCCTGCAGCTCCGGAACCCAATCTTCTCGCACATTCTGGAAGCTGGCCGGGTTCACCACAGAGAAGCAGATGAGGAAGACGTCGGTCATGGGGTAGGACAAAGGCCTCAGGCGGTCATAGTCTTCCTGAATGTGGGGTGGGGTGGGGGGGGGTGCATGTTAAAAACCTTGCACACATGGGACCTGGGACGCTCACAACACTGGTACGGTACTGTTTGCCATGGCCCCTGAGAGATCTAATTTTAGCCATTTTTGGTTATATATTTTTTTGGAGAGGTGCAGAAATTCTTGTTGCTAGGCACCGAAATGGTTTGGATTCGTTCTATGGTGGACAGTCCTGAAATCACTTTTTCCACCATATTCATTTACAATATATTATGCTCAAAAGACTTATGTGTATCTATATAGGGACTATTATCACATAACTTTCCAGATGGTCATTAAATGATGTAGATCAGTGTTTCCCAACCCAGTCCTTGGGGAACGCCGGACAGTCCATGTTTTTGCTCCCTCCTAGCCAATCAGGAATACAGAATACCAGGTACAGGCGCACTGGGAGCTGAGAGGAAGCAAAAACATGGACTGTCAGGTGTTCCCCGAGGACTGGGTTGAGAAACGCTGATGTGTAGATGATCTTATTTAAACAACTGGTCAAAAGCCAAAAAGTTTATCCCACAGGTTTTACTCTCACAGTTAACAGATCTTCATGGAATAAACATTTGTATTATTAAACACAAAACATCCATATACAGTACAATGAGTAATCAAAGGCATGTGGCCTTATTTAAACAGATCTTCTGTACCTTCTGTTCGCATGAAGACTTTATACATTTATTCAGCCTGGATTTGATGCTGAAGCACAGGATGATTTTTAGGGCACTTTGTTCTTAGCAGAGGGAGTGTGTGCGTGTCTGCAAATGTGGGGTCTGTCAGGAGGGTTGTCAGTGCTGATGCAGATCAAGGACTTCAGGCAGACACAGCACCATCAGCCAGCTCCAATTGATTTTTAATCGGTATTAAGTCATTTAGCTCCTAGCCTGCCTCCAGCAGGGCCAGTTCTGCCCAAGCAGTTTAAAGATTTCACAACCCAAAGCAGCACATGAACTCACCAAATTCACTAGCTGGCATCAGACCACACCCACACACCTCTCATCCTCTGTGCCCAATTGGCAAGAAGTGCATTACTGTCGACTTCCTCTGCTCTTCATCGTAACTGGCTCGTTCCATTCACTGGACCACCCATTTTCCAATTATCTCCCATTTAGGGGCCATTCCCTTAAGCTGACAGTCATGTTCTGTTGTGTGATGATAATATGTTGAGATTACAGAGATGTCATTAAACTTGTCCTCTTTTTGTGAAAATCAAATTAACATCCAGCCCTCTCCGGCTCACATGTTCCCCTGCATGTGCATCATTAGACGAGGCAGGGAGTGGCTGCCAGGACCACCTGTCACTGGTATCCCAGCATGCCGAGCAGCACGCTGCCTTTCTGGCTGCGTGGCCCACACCAAAACAGTTTTTCTGGTACATGGAGTATGGAGATAAACCACACGGTAATAAAAGAAGTCTGCAGGCCATTATCAGCAATCTGGCCCTCATTCTTCTTTGTTCTTCAGTCTGGTGTCCTATACAGTACTTGTACCCAGTTTTACCTGCCAAAGCACACCTTATCATTACACAGTTTTGATGGTAAACTCATGGTCATAATCAAGAGAGGCCAGATTTTATTTTATATTATTTTTTTTTTATTATTTAAATTTAAAGTTCTCATGGCCATTCTGCACAAACCAACAGGAATCAAAGTGAAACGCAATGAATCAAGATCACCTTTTAAAGACATTAACTTCTACACCTTTGGCATGGAAACCAGACAGACAGCTTTTGCTAGAGAGCAGACGGAAAGAAGCACCGCCGTGATAGCAGCACCAGCTTCACTCCAGGCTTCCTCTCGGAATCCAGACCTTGACACATTTCTGTAAGCCATCTATCACGGCCTGATTCCCTTCCTCCTCTCCTGCGGCAGAGCTTTGCAGCCCCTTAATGCTTGTGTGGAGGTCGTGTGACCCAAGACCAGACCCCCTCAAGGAACAGCACCTTCCCTACCAGAGGGTAGCAATGCGGTCACTAGTTAGTGTTTGGGAATCAGCCCTCTTGAAAACTCTCCACGCATAATGTGTGACTGTTTGTGTAGCGCACATCATTTGCAGTGTGTGTGTGTGTGTGTATTTGACTGAAGCCAGGCTGCAAACAGGAAAACTGGATGAGTATGCCAAATGCTTCCAGGCCGCAGCAGGCCTCAGTACAGCCCTCTGACCTGCAGAGGCTATAAACTGTGATTTATTCTCACTGGCACACAAGCAGGTCGGAGAAGCAGTGCCAAGCCAAGTGAGGCCTGCATGACTCCACTGAAGGAGGAAAAACACTTTTGCTGCTTGTGTGCTAACTCAGGGCTGTGATAAAGGCACCACGTGCCCATACCGACACACAGCACAGCCACTTCCTGCGTGAGCTTCAACGGCCTCCCGGACAGAGCCCCACACAGTAGGTGTCAGCTGATATGTCACAAGAAGCTGCTTGGTCATAGTGACCCCCCGCTAGGGGTCGGCCAATCACAGCGGGTCATCACCATGCCCCGAGATGGGGCTCCGCCCTCTCTTGATCCCCCCGTGTCTCTGGCAGTCGACCTGATGGAGCACGTACATCTTTCATTTGGAGCCAGGATGCGTACCAGAGCTACGCTATGGGGGGCATTCCTCCCATTCACATGCTACCCCTCACCTGCTTTTCTGTGTGTGTGCGTGTGTGTCTGAGTACTTCTGTGTTACTCTACCTACAATGAATGAAAAATACCTGTTGACCATCTTAGTCACTAGTGCTTTAATGTTAAGTATTTTTTCATTTTATTCCAGTCATATTTATTGTGTTTTTATACAGTATATCTGTGTCAAATCACTTAATTAAGAGTAATGGCATAGGATCAGACATAACAGTTAAGGAGAGGACACCTTCTGTGGGACCCTGGTCAGGTCAGAAAACAGCATATTGCTCTTAGAAATGAAGCTTGGATCACTGAGCCTTTGTTCAGCCCTCAGCAAGGCTCAGCAGGCCTTTGGTGTGGCTGGAGCTCCATTCAGGACCCGGTAGTGCCTGCTGGACATGTGTCAGCGTCCAGCTCTGACTTCATCCTTTCCTGCTAGCTGCCTGTCTCCTGTTGTTTCCCTTCAGCTGATGCTGGCTTCCTCTTTGGTGCTCTATGGCTGTGGCATGTCCACCTGGTAGCACTCTCAGATGCACTTAGAGGTAGAACACGCACGCCATCCGTCACTCCCTCCCCCTTCTGTCCCAGTTCGGTCCTTGTGTCCGCTGTATGCCCCCCCCCCCCACACTGCCGGCTCCCTTCTCCCAAACCTCAGGCTGTCTGGCATCTGTCTGGAGGGACTGGCCGAGGTGAGCAGGATGCCCTTGTCCTGCCTCGTTAAGGCGGCCGTGCCAGGCAGCTCGGATTGCCGGAATGGCACTCCGGCTCTGAAAAAGGGCCTTCGTTAATAATCCATGGGAGACGAGAAGAAAGGCATGCGGGGTGCCAGAGATGGGCTGGGAGTGAGATAAATGTGTGGGGAGGAAATGAGCTCCTGCCAGGACAGAGCCACAGCCCCTCAGAGGCGACAACGTGCCCAAGATGGTCTCTGGGAGATGGCATATGTGGCTGTTGTGTGTCAGGGGCCGCGCCCCAAACTACCACAGAGTACCCAGAGCATGGCTTCACTCTCCAGGTGCAATAATTATTAGCAAATATTTTATTCTATTTTTTTTAATGCTCAACAGAAGGTTCTTGCTGATGCAGGGCAGTAGACATAATTCTCAGAATTTTCATTCACCTATTGGTCCATTTTTGCTGAAGTTTAAAAAAAATAAATAAAAACTGCAGTAGACTACAGTTACATTCAGGAGCAGCTGGGGCCTTTTAGTGAGTCTCATATCTCATTCCAGGCTCACATGCTGGAGCCTCGTCAGCCACAGTTTACAGGGCCACAGCTTGGCTCCGTCACAGACGGCTGATCTCACGGGACATGGATACTTCTGCAGAGGGAAGTCTTCCAGGCATAAGGTATGCTGCCCGGATCTGGCTAGTCTGCGAATAGCCACAAAAGACCAAGTGAATTATTTTGTGAAAAAACTGCATTCGCTGAGGACCTGGCCTGAAGCCACAGGTGGACGTGCTGTAGGCAGCTGCACCCGCAAAGCCCCCCGTCCCAGACAACAGTGGGACAGGTGCTGCTGTGTATTTAAATCCCCCGGGCAGACCTTTGTTTTGCACGTAAATGAGAAATAGGTAAATGTTGTTCTGCCTGATTTTTGCCCTAGCTGGGTGAGAGCGCCTTTATGGGAAAAGGGGATCTGCAGACATGCTGTCATTCTCCGCCTTTCTGTTTAATCGGTGTCAAACACTTGCCTGTCTTCATCAACGTGTATCTATCAAGGCCCAATCTATATCGATTAGATAAACTCCAGCCAAATGGAACACATGCCACCGTAGTGGCCTGAAGGACAAGCTTGGGGGGGAAGGGCAGAAATGTGATGACAGGACCTGTTTTAGACATGGCCACAGTGGCCCGTGAGCTTGGCACCCTGCCTGTCTCACTGGACGTGATGTAGCCAAGACCGGGGCTCCCGTCACCTGGCAGCCAGCCCAGCCCCCCACGCAGACCGCCCTTCCCCCAGCTTCAGACAGCTCAGAGGGGGAGCACTTCCATATGTACGTACCTTTGATACAAAGCCGCATCAGAACAGGTGAACAAAAATATAGACCAGTGTCTTGCATATAACGTCCCAGCACTTCTACTGCTGGAATGTCGGACAGGCTGTTTAATATAAGGATCAGCCTGCGATGCTCTCTAGTGACAGAAGTGCAGCTTCTCCAGATTTATAGCTGTCAGCTGGTCCAGTTAGTCTCCGAGCTCGGCATCACTCCTGTTTCCATTTATAAGCACAATGACTTAGTTGGACAGAAACTGGTAGTTAAGCAAAGCCATTGGTTACGTAACTGAGCTGAGGTTGATTTACCTCCCCCCTCCTGCCCCCGCCCCCGCTCTTCCGTCTCAGCAGGACCTTGGCTGCAGGTGGCCACATTGTTTTCAGCACAAGCATTTCACCAACTGAATTTCATTCTCATTGAAATTACTGGTTAGTGGCTACACTTATCACGGAATGTACATGTGGTGAGAATGTATCTGCATGTAGATTACAGGTTAGAGTGTGTGCGTGTGTGTGTGTGTGTGAGAGAGAGAGAGAGAGAGAGAGTTAGCATGGTATTCCAAGAGCATCCAGCCATGCACAAGGCCAATCAGCAGTCTGGCCATGCCTCAGCGACTCGTCTAGTAAAACCCTATAAATGTGCCCTCCTTACCCATTAAATACCGATTACCCGGGACTTCTCTATGATATGGAATTGTGCATGTATGTGTGTGCGCACCTGCCTGTGTGTCTCTACTGCATGTCCATACTCAAGCATGAGTGGCACAGGCAGAATGCACGCGTTACAGGTGTCTAAATACATTCGGGCATTGATTAGACTTTAAAGAAGACCTTGGCTTCCAGCTGACTGCCCACGGTCCCCTGGAGCTGCTGGAAGTCAGAGGAAATGGCTTGTATGGAAGTCAGTCGGGGGTCTAATGGGCTCGGCGAGATGAGAACAGCCCCCCGTCTGTCCATGCTACAGCACCCTGGCACCCCTACCTTTGAAGACTGGCATAACATGACATGATTCAGAATGCCCCCCCCCCCGCGCTGCAATCGTAATGGCACTCATGCACTCACTCTCTGGCGGCTTCATTCCCTGCAACGTCCCTGATTTGAAGTGTAATATTTCCGGGACTAACCGTCCAGAAGGACATGGGAGCGGACCGATCCGATGTCACCGGCCGATCAAATTATGTTTTCCTGAGCACAAAGGACAATGGCGTGACCTTCCCCCCACCCCCCCCCCCACACATGTCCCTGTCAGCTGTAGTGCTTTGAGATGCTCACTCATAAGCAGAACACCACATGGGGAGGTTGGAGGGTGTGTAGTTCAAACTGTCCTGTTCCACTACCTACATTTCATTTAATCTGAGTTTTCCTTAAGATACTTGTTGTACCACCTGGATATTCAGGTGCAGTGAATCAAATTCCTCGACCAGTGACAGTACAGTCAGCCCTATGCCACCTTTTCTCTTCTCGTTTATGTGTGTGTGTGCGTGTGTGTATATCTGTAAGGATAATAAGGGGATGCAATATGGAACATATTCTGATGTTGATGACTAGAGGGGATCATCTGCATCCATGATGGTGCCTCTGAGATTTAGCTGAAGCCTGTAAAACTCAAGCATAATTGGTGAGACACTTAAGAGGGGCATTTACAAACAGACACTTAAGAGGGGCATTTACAAACATTCCTCTTTCCCAGAGGAAAACGAAATATGGTGAAAGTGAGAAAGCGAGACGGTGCGAGTGAGCATCTGTGCATGTTCGCATACAAGCCCCGTTCCTGTCTGCCACAGACAGAATAATTCATGGCTGGCTGGTGTGCTTAAACAGATGCACATCCCACTGTAAGTTCAAACAGCAACTCGCTCGCGTCAGTTTTACGAAGAACTACAAAGTTTATTGGTCGGCAAATATTTGATACGATGCCACTATAACTATCAAGACTTTTTGGTGAAGCTCGTCATGCTCCCTCCTGGCATGGCAGGAGACTGGCATGGCCTGATAGCTCCTCAAGCCAAGATACAGTTGCATAAGAAGACCAGCAGGTAAACACAAGCAGAATGAGCCTCTTGTGCTCAAATCCAACACAGCCCAGACCCACAGTGTGCTCCACCGAGCACTGTCACTGCTCCCAGTCAATCAGTTAAAATGGGATTTTACTTTAAATCCCACTTTAAATCATTTTACCGACACTGCAAGCCTCTAGTAAGGGTGCTGCGCCCCAGCATCAAATTGTCTCCCGGACCAGTAAAACAGTTACCCATAACATGCTCCTGTTAGCAAACTGTTGTAAATGACTAATAAAATTATATGTGAAAAACAGAAACATCACTCATTGGTCGCTAAGGGCCTGTTAACACTGACATCTTCATGCACCACAGCAGTCTGTTTGCGTCAGAAGGAATGGGAGGAGCCCGCAGTTAAGATCTTTACTTTAATCCAACACTGTATGAGGACAAAATCACCAGGCTGACCTAAATGTCGGGTCACTCTGCACAACCAAAGCCGAGTTAAACCAAGACCGTAATGCGCTAAACCATGACAGACGACAGGCATAAGAATCCCGAACAGACTGTCTGCTGTCAGCTTTTGCAGGAAACCACCATAATCTGTGCTTGTGCAGTGATTCAGGGGTTGTGGTTTGTGTGATAATATGTGCCACAGGTTGCCACATTTTCATATGGGATCCATTCAACTGAAGAGTGGGCTGGCATTAGTAATAACTCGAGATTTCATGGTATTGCATTTGCATGTTATAATTTGCATATCATCCAAAATTGTGGAAAAATATATTGTTGTATCAGGTTATTTGGCTAAAGAGTCCTTCTTTTGACACTTGTGTAGTAAGCTATTAACATGTAGTTAAGGAAGCTGTCCTCAGGCCAGCTGCTTCTCCCCTGAGCCTTGGGTGTGACCTGTATGGGAACTTCCAGAAAGGCTGAAAAGTTAGACTGAAAAAGTACCTGGTCATCACTTTATGCAGGCCACTTCCTTACAAGAGAAATGACACAGTATGCACATGCAGTGGCCATTTTTTCTCCTTTCACTTCCTCCATGATGATTACAACACTGAGTCTAATTCAATCTCCATATACTGAACAGTTCATCTGAGGCCCTGCTTTTATGTGACCCTACAAGCAGGTGCCAAACCCTGTGTCCGCAGTGGGAGGAACCCAGGCCCCCGTTAGCAGGTCAGCACATACCCAGACCCAGACACACACACAACTACCGCTCATGATGCCCCGGGAACGCTCTGGTGGCTGAGCACCTCTGTCCCTGGAAAACCAAACCCAGCGTGCCTGTTTATTTACACAGTGAGACTATAGTCATGGCCACCTACCAAGCAGAGCGACATAAACACCCAGGAAGCGGATGAAAGCTGACGGCCGTCACAGCTGACAGCTTACGGCTGATAGCCGAATATCTAAATGTGTGTGTGAGGGGTGTGGTTATGTTGGCATGTGTCTGTCTGCGTTTGTATACATAAGTATGTCTGCTTGCACATGTCTGGGGCCGTGCGTCTTCTGGTACGTGTTCGGGTCTGCTGGTATGTTGGTGTGCGAGCGTCTGTATATATAGGTGAGCCTGCCGCGTCCTGTGTGCATGTTTGTGTGTCCATGTGCACGCCTGCTGGCCTAAGAGGACATGCTCAATCACAACCATCTGCCTTCGTGCCCTGGAAGCTCAAAATAGACTCTCACGCCGCCGCGTTCCTGCAGGAGGTCAACGCAGCAGCCTGGCCAAGCTGGGAGGGGGAGGTGGAGGTGGGGGTGGGCAGCAGGTCCAGAGGATGTGGGAAAAAAATAAGCATGGTCCTGAGTGTGACCTTTGCATTTAGGCTAAAGTGATCCCAGTCACTGCAGGTCCTCTGTAATGGCTGCAGTACTTTCCAGCTCTGTAAAATAGTCCTAGTACATAGTACAATGGGCCTGTCAGCATGAGAGTGAAAGGCAGGGCCACAGGTGCTGGGAGCATTGCAGACAGCTGGGCTGGACTTCACACATTCTAATCTCACTCACAGCCCCTCTCAGTTACACACGCCTGTTCCGGCTCTGCCTTCTCCCCTAGATCCCTTCCTGCTTTTTGCTCCATCCCTCCATCGTCCCTCTGCCTGCTGGGAATCTCAGGTCCCCCAAAACCAATGGGCTAGTATGGTGTGGAGCAGGTGACCTACAGCAGCCAATCAGTGGGCAGCTTTAAAGGCCATTGACTGCATGTGCCTGACGTCTCCATGTATTCCGTGGGATTTAACTCCACACACAGAGCCCAGTATAACACATTTTCACCTTCACCAATAAACTGTTAAGAGTCACATTTAAAAGGACTACTAGAATTTCTCAGTTTTCATGATACATGTAAATGGAACAATACGTCCAGATGCACAGCCAAAATTGTAAATAATCCACCCACACCAAAGTGTTGCCCATGTGATATGCAAAGTAATGCCCTTAGTTAGATTAATCTGCTTGTAAGAAGATTAAAAGCAGTAGAACAATAAAGCCTCAGACGCATGTCTAGGATATCCAGACAATCTGAATACAGTAATACATCTTCATTTAATAAAAGCCTTTAACATAATATGAAAGTAACATACGACAGTGGTACTGAATGGTCAAAATGGAAATCCGGGAAACTAAATAAGAAATAGTGACAAGGTAGTAAACACCAAAGTCACGACATTTGTGCAAATGGTGTGCTGACATGGTGATGGGTCTTAAAGAAATTAACTGGGCAGTATTTAAAGTGATAAATTACGTCATCCAGTGGTACCCGACAAGAACAAATTAATGTATGTGGGATTTCATGTGCTCTAAATGGGGTCTTTGCTTTTATGGCAGTGTATGCTTAAAGCTACCCACATTTTTCAAAATTATTAAGGATGGCCTGCCATTTCTCTGTTCTTAAGAGTTGACTGTCCCATCAAGGTCTAGTGAGCTGGATTCCAGTTAGCACCGTGTGCAAATCACTGTTCACTGTGGTGGGTACTCATGCAATGCCAGTCAAAACCATTTTGGTCCGAATTGCTTGTCTTTGGACTGTGGGACTATAGCCCCACATGTGACTTGTACATGTATCAAGTATGGTGCTTAGTCTGTGCTAACACCCAGCGCTACGAGTGGGTACACCAGTCACAAACAGATCAGTCAGGCACCCACTGTCCGCAGCATGTCTGCAGAAGTGTGGTGGCACCAAGAGCACAGCAGAAAGGTTGCAACTGCTACTTAAGCTGACCCTGTCCAATGGACCATTTGTGCTCTGTTCTAATTTTGCTCCGGTCACATCTGTGTAAAATCGCAGATGACTCGAGTTCTCCCATAACACCACCCCTCACTTGAAGACAACCGGTCATTTCCTTGCACAGAAATATCCCTCGGGAAGCCCTGCACGAGCCACCTCAGATGACACTACAGGCTAGGTAGCACGCAGCCAGCATGCAGAACACTAAGCTCTCTGTTTTTGCCAGAAGGTAGACCTTTACCTCGCAGCTAGTGCTAGCTGCAAACACTTAAATCTGCCGCAAGAGAAAACTGTGATAGGAAGACTTTTTTTATGTTGTGACGGATGGGGGAGGGGAAAGGTCCCTCCACTGCCTGTAGTGTTGATCTTGTAGCCCCGCGTGTCTCCAAGGAAGGGGAGAGTGAAGGGGGTGGCAGTATCCAACTCAGCTTGGCCACAGGCAAAGCAGCACTCAGTGCACACTTCCTCTGCGTTCCCCAAGAGCAGCTCCAACCGGAGGACCAATAAATAAAT
Organism: Petrocephalus zakoni; assembly: GCA_026774425.1. Lineage (NCBI taxonomy): Eukaryota > Metazoa > Chordata > Actinopteri > Osteoglossiformes > Mormyridae > Petrocephalus > Petrocephalus zakoni. Next base: position 14,380,245 of record JAODKN010000063.1, read on the forward strand.
AAAGGCCTTCCTCTTCATCTACAGACAGCAGCTGAGGAGCAAGGACAAGAGGAGCACCAAACCCCGCAAAGCAGGCCCCACGCTGGTCTCTCCACCATAACTACTGCTGCTGTACCTTCCCTTACTCTCCAGTCTGCTTGTGATTGGCCTGTGGGGGGTGCCGGTGGATATCATGGGAAGGGTAATTAGGACTCTAGGTACAGTAGTCCACAATATGGTAAATGCAGGACCCGAAGAGGACATAACTAATACTTTCAGGGAAAGGGGGAGCGTGCTCACACAGACCTGTGGAGTTGATGTAGAGTTGCTGGGGCAGTCCTGCCGCTGTCAGTCGAGCACTGATGACATCACTGGCATGGAGCACCAGTGGTGCACAGCCTATAGGAAGGGCCCGGCCTTGGCTGCCCTTCTAGCATTCACCTACTGACCACAGTAGTGGATCGTCTGCTGAGCCGCCGAGGAGATAAAAGGCAATCATGTCTTTGATTCAGCATGCAAACCCGTTGAACCCAGTCACTAGAACACAGCCAGAGCGTCTTTAATGATGCGTCATTTATGCAACAGCTGGTCCTCACAGCGCCGTTATTCCCACTATTTCCCATCTCTTTGGGCTTGTGCATTTAACATAACTTCAAAGCATAAACACAGAAAGCATGTCACAGCGCTTTTCTCTGGCAACAATGTAGCCAGTAAAATCCAGAAAACAGCTCTTCATTCAGCAGCAGAAATTAATCTTGATCTATTTGCTTTGCAATAGATGATAGATGATAAAGAGCACTGGGCACTTCTTATTAATGGTGGGCAAACAGTGGTTTGCCCTCTGATTTGGGACCACACCAATGCATGACTTTTTTAGGCCACGTGCTTCCAGAAAAGCTCTGACCCCATAATCCTTCCAGGCATGGCCACCCCCCAAGTGCTGCTTTTGGAAGGAGACATGACTTCTCCCCAGAATGATGAGGTACAAGTCTGATTGCCAGTCTCAAAAAAAGCTGACTCCCATACTCAATCTCTTCCACCCTTTAGCCAAGGGCAGGAGAGGTGACATACAGATCTCCTTCACTGGAACCTTTTCTTTTTCTAATTAACTTGGCCTTATCAGGCATTTTAAAGACCGAGTCGCCGCAGTACAATAAAATGGGCGCACTCCCACACACACCAGTGCATTGCCGCATTAATCGCTGGCAGTGAGTTGTCTTGGAGGAGGGGGGTTGTGTCATGTGTTCCCCAGCCCTCTCCTCCAAATTTGGGGGAACATGACACCCGGGCCATCTACAGCTCTGGTAGGATGGAAGTAGAGCAGGGGGATCCTGGGAACGAGGCCATTCTGTGGAAATATATCCCCCCAAAAAGTGCCATAAAGTCCTCGTCATCTCTAGAATGTGATATACAGTGGAAAGCTATTCTCTGAGCCCTCCTTTAAGGCTGCACTGCTGCAGAATCCATTTCCAAGACGTCCCTGCATTGTTGTGAGCTAGCAGCTTGGCAGCTTGTTGCTGCAAAGCCATTAACAGAATATTCCGCTTAAACAGATACTCAGCATTGCAGAGGTGTGAACATGTCACGTAAGTACATGCCACCCGTACTGCTCGGCATGACCAAAAAGGCCCGATAAGGACACATATAAACATGCACCGCTATGTTCAACAGATGGGGAATATGGGTGGGAACACGGTCTGACTAGTCTGGACTTTCTCAGCATTCTGGGAATGTGATGCGGGGTATCGATATTCCCTTGCTCCCATCTATGACTTATTCCTGCTTGTTTGAATTAAATTGGATTGTGCGTCACTGATGAAAGATGCTATTTTTTTTTTTTGAAACCCAAAACTACAGTGAATTATGAATATGGCATGTTGTCTTGCTATTGATTTCAGGCCGTGCCTGGCGAGCTGCTTTCGCGAAAGATGAGGGTGGGCAGAAATGCAGGAATGACTTCAAGTGTGGAAGCGGAGAAGTCGCCTTGTTAAAACACAGATCTCCGTGGTTTCAATCCACCATATTTGTATTTCGTCTATCTTGCACTCTCTTCTTTTTGCATCACATAGCAAAAGCATAGATTTTAAAAACACCACAGTTAACTAATGAGTGTGACTCATTTGGTGTTACTTCCATCGACCTACAAGTATAATCTGTAACGGCCTAACTCTTTCCCCATAACTGTTTTAACGATAACATGTTACTGCCGGCCGTTCGTACCTCGTGAAACGGGAAGAAAAGAGAGCAAGCAGATTAAGTCGGGATGGTGGAAACCGAATTCTCTAACCGCCATTGCTCGGCCATGTGCTCGGCTACAGACTTACAGTAAGCCTCAGCCCACTTCTGCTTTTCTGGCGTCTGTCTGACCACTGTTAGCGAGGCCTGGCAATCAGGAGGGGTTCGCAGGTGCCTTCCCATAGACACATGGCCCTGGGCCATAACCCCATACCCTCAGGGTTTCTAAGACACTTCTGATGATAAATGTGTTGAGCATGGCACAGAGTACATCCCCATGTCTTTTTTAGGCTAGCTTGTGATGTCACAAAATATGGAAATCTTTATTCATGTTATGGTGGCTAATATGACTTATATGATGGTCTTGTATATCTGCTGATGACTGTGACTGATGACTGTTTATACGTATGTGGCCTCTTTCTATTGGCTACTCTGATGGAGATACGATAGGCCATGGGCTAGGTTGTGTTGACCTGCAGGTCTTTCCGTTCTTATTTACCAACCACCGACCCATTTCTTGAGCAGAAGAAGAGCAGTTAAGACAGACCGGCACTTTCAGCATGACCCCACTCATTCTCTTCTCTTCGTTTCTTTTCTAAAATAACAGAGAGTTTGAGACATGTCTGATCAAACACTAGAAGGCCCCCTTTACCAGATGTGCAGATTTAAACGCTTCCAGCTGCATGCGTCCGTGCACAGCGGTGGAGGGGCGTGTGTGGAGGTGGTTTGAGTGATCGGGTGGGGAATGTGCATTTTACTTCCTTTCCATTTCACGATAAGGATCTCTGCTCTATGACCTCCATTCCTACCCTCAACATAGGGAAACTTCTCCATATTTCTCTTTCGAGTAAGCTTTTAAATATCAGCAAAGCCCAATATCCTACAGCCATCAAATGCACACAGCGAATGTCCTTGTTGATGTCCTCACACTACCAGACACTGCCTGACATGGATATTCCATGCTCCATGTCACGGCAGCCTCACTGAACCCCGGGTGCCACACAGTGCTGAATGTTACCAGCCAGAACTGAGAAGCCCAAATGGGCCACCATGATGTGCAGTATGCATAGATGTGTATTATCTTGCTCACACAAATAGCACTAAGGTCAGTATAAGAGCAAACCAATGTGCAAAGCTGGTGAGAAGGGTCACAGCTCATCATTGGTCGTGTTTATTATTGGTTAAGAGACCCATCTGCCCTGTTCAATTGGTCGTTTTCAGAGCTTCTGAAGGTACCTCTACAGGAATTCTGTAGCACTTATCCAGCTCCCTGTGGAGGCCCTGTGAGCGACAGTTATGTTTTATTTATGTATTTATTTATTTATTATTCATCAATGCTCGGTGGGGGGGTTCCTGATCTGTCGATCTGTACATTTGTTCATTAACCCCTCTCTTTTGCCTTCTTCGAGTTGTATTTCCATCATGTGTACATCGTAGTTTGATAAAAATCTGGACCTGTTGGCAATTTCATGAAATATTGTGCTAATTTTTTTACTGTCATGTAAAAGAATGGGAAAAGATGAATACAAAGACAATGAGGGAGAGACAGAGAAAAAAAGGCCTTGACTATGTGCAGTAAGATGGCGCAGTGTCATAAAAATCAGCACACACCACAAATAGCGCCCTCTGTAGCACTGGAGTGGCATCGGCAATCACCTGTTGCAGGTTGCTGCCTGGATTAAAGCTGCACTTTCAGGATGCTTCCAGCACCATTGATGAATTACATATTTATACAAGGACGTTTGACCCTGAAGGTCCAGGATATATTTATATTAGAAAGATTTCAACTAAGCTTAAGTTTTCCAGAATCGACGTTACCTGACCAGCTGTGTCGTACAGTCCCAGTAAATACTGTTTCCCTCCGACAGTCACACTCACTGAAAAAATGGGAAAATAGCTGTGTATTACATACACTGAATGGGAAAAAGAACACAATACAAAATATGGAAATAGTGGGAGAGGAGAAAAGAGCAATAAGGGTAAAAACTGGGGAAACGGAGAGGGGGAATCTTCGCTGCCAGACGTTTACAAAAGAAAGGCAAGTGGTTTTAATTAGAAAAACAGCTCAGCAGAATGAGAAAAGATTATCATCTTACTTCCCTTTTCACGCATGGATTTCCTCTAACTGCCCTCAGTTATTCTAAATGCTTTTTCATTGCATGTGCCGTATCAATTTTCGAATATCGATGTGAGGTTAAAAACAAAATAAAAAAAAACAGAATCCGGAAAGCTTAGGCTGAATAAATAGGGGGTCTTACTGTGTCTTTTCACGATATTAACTTTTAAAAGTTCTTCTCCGTAGGTGCAATACTTCAGGCACACGCCATCAGTATTCGTATTATTCGCGTAATTTTATTTCCAGTGCCTGTATCCACATCTTCCTTTGTTTCGCCATTAAAAAAAACTGTGAGTACAGAGCACAGATCTCCACCCACATCACGTCCAGGTAAAATTGAAAATAACTTTTATATTTTAATAGAAGCCATGTGGCACGTTATTCTAGCCCTGTCTCTGAATGTGGTAGTTAATAGAGGAGTCCTAACGCGACACTCACCTGCGTAATGATCAAACACGGTAGGGACGTACTCCTCGGGGAAGGCGTCGTTGGCATAGCTCATTAACAGGCAAGTTTTGCCCACAGCACCGTCTCCGACCACCACGCATTTTAACATGATCGCGCCCGTACCGTTAGCCATGGTTCGCGCAAAATCATCATCCTCAGCCGCCCAGTTTTCCTCCGTTGAACAGCGATCCCCAACGGGCAGTCATCACCAGCGCCCCGGTCTGTCTGCGCTCCGCAGCAAAACAACTGCAAATGGCATTTCTCCTCCCCTGCTGCCCAATTTGGCAGCGAAGGGCTTTCCCTCCCGTGCGCAAGCCGACACACACCCCGGGCACACGCACGCTCCCCGCGGAGGGACTCCCCGCGATCACACCGCACGCCACCTCCGTGCGCCACCAGCCCCCATGCATGACATTATATTTTTCTCCTCCGCTGCGCTTTAAAACACTTCTTCTACTTTTCCCCGCTAGTCTCACGCGCGCTGTCACCGGTGCCAACTCAAGCTGTCTTGCGACAGAGGCGGGGTATGAGCGCTCGGCTAAGGGGCTCTGTCGAAAGTCCAGCGGTTTTAGCGTGCCGGCGGACGCTGCAGGTTAACTTATTAATGTGGTTAAAAAAGGGAACACAATAAACTGGCAGGCACCATGGCCCGAGGCATTATGTTGAAGAAACTCGTCTTGTTTTCAGTGTGACACAGTCGTATCAACTATATGAAGATACAGTACGGCTGAAATGACAACCATGCCGTGATTTTGATGAGGTCATTTCCGTTGATAAGGAAAATGGTATTCACCTGTGTGAAGGGTGCCAAGTAATATCTGTAAAAATGAGAAACCCCACACCCAACACGAAAACAAAGACCTAGACGATCCTTTCATTCACCATGATTTAAATATTTCATATTACCTTCACTGAGGGTTCAAGGTATGTCAATAAATACAAAGTATATCAGGTTTACAGCAACGATGGATTATTGATAAAAATGGTCAGTTTGCTTCTCCTAGACGTGGGGTATTTAAAAATAGCTCATTTAGAACGTTAGAACAAGCTTCTTAAAAACTGTTTGGAATTTTCTGAAATTGCTTTATGATTTGAAGAAACTTTGGTGATGATCCCTAGGTATAAGACAGCCGTCCAATCAGCTAGCAGCGGGCAGCAGGCAGAGCTAAGCTGGGGATGCGCTGTTGTGCCTCTGTAATGGGTATCACTTTTGACAGATGCTGCAGCAGTCACATGACCAAACAATTACCTCATACTTTTCGTCCAATACATTGTATGGAGAAACGCAATTTAGACCCCACTAATCGCTACTTAACTCACCGTGGAACATAAGCCAAATAAAACGTGACCAAGATATGTACGCGTATACTAGTCCTACGATGAACCACTTTCTCTGCGTTTTATATGACTGTTTCTTTTGTTTTACTATGCTTTAGCAACAATAGAAATTGCACAGAAATATACTGCTTTTCTGGCATTTCCACGCGCAGTGCTTGATTAGCTCTATTACGTTTATTTTACTTACAAATTGAATGTAAAATTAAATCCGTTTTTTGATAAACCTCGGACTGGAAATTTTCAGAGGTTAAGTGTTTATATAAGAGATGGTCGTTTATCTTTCAGAATAATATCTGTCAGGTAGGGTGTGCCTCCGGGCATAACGCAGATGGGCAACCCCGCTCAGCCTTTTTCAAGAACTGAACAGCAACGTTTTTGTGCAAATGCATAACGAGCTATACAAGCGATACCGCTGAAACGTCCAAACTGCCTAGTCTTTAGAAACCTCCGAGTATCCTAATTTCGATAATAGCAATCGTTGCAGTATGGCCAGTGTCGAATCTAGTTTTAACCGCAATACAAATAATCTATATCAAACACATTCATCCCGTTAGTACTAGTCAAGATAAGTCAACAGGCTTTCATGTGGCACAAGAAAATATTAAGCTCCTTTAGTAGGGGAAGTGGCATGTCATATGCAATCATATACATATGTTTTTGGTGCTCACCACTATTAGTCCAACTAAAACCATGTGCTCAGTTGGTTATATTAATTAACTTCTAGTCCAGCCAATGTTGTCAATGTTGGATTTAGTATCTTTTGCCACATTTATAGGTGTGTACAGTCTTACCACAGGACTTACTTGAGTGTGTTAAACTGCATTTCTGGCAGGGGGAAATGAGGCTTCATAAAGCAAGCACTGTCAGTGACTGTTTTAAGATAAAGGTAACTGTAACCATTAAAGTAACCTACGGGAAGTGGGTTAAACCAGTGGTTGACTGACAGCACACGACCGTCCCACTCACCATTGGCTACAAAGAGTCCTTTTTTCCAATTCTTCCTTGTCTCTGAAATAGCTTGAACAGAAACATTTCTTCTATTCTCCAAACAATGGCTTCACTTCTGGGTCGGTGCTCTCTGTAAGAATATGTGCGGGGGGGGGGGTTAGGGAATGGTGAGGAACAGCTGACAACCTGACGGTGCTTGGATCAGTAAAGCCATAGGGAGGAAGAAGGCCATTATCCATGGGCTTGTTGAGAGTGTGCCCTCATCTGACTTGTCAATGCCCCACCAGTTGCCGTCTGACGATGTCCTGAGCCTCTTGGCACTGCTGACAATCACACTGTCTTTGACAAACCAGGCCGACACTGTGCCTCTGAGGTTGCTGCCTCAGGCTCCACAGCATGTTGCCCAGGCAACTTACTCTCCAGAGACTCTTTAGTACATCATATGTTTTATTACAGCAATTCAGGAAAAGTACCAAGTGAAGTACTTCAAGAGTTTAGCAATGATACTCCAGCCAAGTCACAGACTACCCTCCCAAAAGAGAACAAAGATTTAGGTTGTTCATATTTCAGCATTCTCCCAAAGGTTAAACAGCATTTTTGTACGTACTTCCTCAGTATTATTCTGGGGCCATCTGCTCATCACTCCGGTTTAGATTTATATAAATCTTTCAATGGCGGGTCAATAAATGATGGATCCCAGTTGCTTGTAAGTCCAGTGCACAAAAAACACTTTGTCGAAAAATATGGGCTGTAATTTGCCCAAAACAAGCCTTACACCAGCAGATTTAAAGGCATCTGTCTCTGCTTTGTGATTACCTGCCCTAGTTTTACTGCCTTGGACACCTCTCCCTTCCTATTTCAGACTTCTATAGATTGGCTTATACAAGTAAACGTTTACTTTTTATGTATCACTGCTCTCATCTTTATTCATGTATTTATGCAGGGTTGTGAGACTGAAAATAACTCCCCCTAACATTCACACTCATTACTCAGCATATCACATTTACACGATCAACTGACATTGTAAACAATGATGTAACACAAGGTCCATCTCACTGTGGAATCAGAACCTGCAGAAGTTTACAGTATGCCACTGCATATTAGTTGTCTTCATTTTCAATCATTCTGTGTTATTTTAACGTGGTCCAGGTATCAAATGCTGATGGGGCTTTGGTCTAGCTACGGGTTGTGTGCTGGTGGCTGTTGGTGAGAGAGAGGGACAGAGACAGGATCCCTGAAGTATGTCAGGACTGCTATGAGAGTGGGGGAATGGTATATGGACTATCATCCCTATGTGAATTTAAGGCTCTAATAAATATATTACACTGCACTTTGCTCTAGTGGTGTGCGATACTGCAGAATTTGGTATCGATCAATATCACTGATATCAATACCTATACCAAGACTTTCTAGTTACAGAAGCAGCTTATGTACTATGTAGGGGACAGCAATGCATCATCAATATGCTAAATCTGATTTAATTTTCATACCCATCAAATGATTTTGTGATTTCTGCACTCCACATTTAATTAGTTCATTATGATCAGATTTTTTAGCAAAGTTTTTAGTAAAATGAAAAACGTTATTTTATTATTGTAATGAGCTAAATTTAGAAAAGTGAAATCTGCATAAATTATTGAAAAACAAATGTTTTAAAACTTAAATTGCTCTTTTCAAGTTACTTATTTAGAAGTACAATAAGAAAAAAAATCTCCCTTATCTGCTTTTATAAAAAAGTGCCCAGTTATTTGTGAAAATTAAAGTAAATAAAGTGCAAATAACTAAATAAAAGCACAAACTACTCTTGGCTCTAATTCTCTTTTTCTCTGCCATGTTGCCGTGCACACGCTCACGCCGCTGAGTCACGTGACATTACGGCAACAGACCACAGCAGTGCGAGGGGGAGCAGGAGGAGCAAAGTGAACTGCAAGATGCAGATGGAGAAGTGTCTACTTTTGGGAGTGGCAAGGAGAGAAATCGGAACAGTATCGTTCCCATTACACTAGTATCAATCCGATACCAGTACCAACATTGGTATCGATACTATCGATATTTGGAAGATGAGTCTGACCCCCCCCCAATGATTGTACTGCCACAGCACGGATCATGCTGGCCTGTTTAGGGTGAGGTACCTGACATTTGAAGGCAAGGCTGACTGCATTTACTGAGTTGACAATACTAGTAAACAGCTGAAGTGTATTGTATTATTTATGCTTTTTTTAAATTTCTGCCTCTCTATATAAAGCTTATTGTGACATTTCTTCCCTAAGAGGATGCAGATGGGAGTGGCTTGCGCAATATATTAATTTGAAATGTTCTTATTCCAAGTGTACGCACTTTAAACACTGAACTGATTAATGCAAAAAGACTCACACCAGTTTAGATGTTTCATATTTCACTGTAAAATGTCACGGTATAATTTGCCCTGATTAATTGCATGCCATCATAAAAATGTATTGATAACTCTGGCTGTTGACGGATTAGCCCTCAAGAAATGAATGACTTTGAGTTCATTGTTTCGTTATATTTTTATTCTGACTTGAAAACAAGCTTTATATCAAAGGGGAAGCTGTGGGGTGGGGGGGGGGCAACAACCATTACTTTCCATAGCATACAGCAGTGATACTGCAGGAGCTGCTCACACTGAGAGCTTTGTGTGCAAGTTCCCATCATGGCCGATGTCTCCTTACCTGTATACTGGGTACACCGCAAATGCACACCATGCACTCGCAGCCGCATGTCTGTGCCCAGGCAAGGAGGGCTGACTTGTCCGTCCTTGGCATACATGGGCCGGGCCACACCTGGAACACGACCACATGACCCACACTGACTGCTCAGAAGCACACAGGGGCTGGGGTGATAGAGGGGGTGTCAGCGTCATGGCCAAAGGGTTTATCTCATTCAGACACTGATGCTCAGGCCCAGATAACACCAATGCATATTTTCTACCCAATGGAGCCACGGTCTACTGAACCGGCGCCCCCCTTTACCAGGGCTCGTTTTATTTCTCTTCTCTTGGTGGCCGCGGCATGTGAGTGGGAAGCAGGGGACAAAAATCTGCGTCTACAAAAGACTGCAGGCCAAACATGAAGGCAGCAGGGCTCAATCCATCAAAGCCGCCTTTATACATCAAAGTCCCCAAATTCCATGCAGTAGCTGTGCGGTTCTGCTCTTCAGGACATCTGATATATGCCAGGGCTTGTTTTCTTATTACATGTGAGGAATATATGACACGCTTTACCTTCTCACCCGTCTAGAAATGTGAACGTTTGCATCTTTTTTTCACCAGCATTGGCCTCAAAGGATCTACAAGCCGCATTCCCCAAAACACATTCCCTAAAACGCAAGTTAAAATGTGCGCTGGAACCTTTCCAGAAATTGTGGAGATTTGCTCCTGTGATCTTAAAGCACAACAAAACCTGTGCCTTTTCCATCTTGGCCGAGTAATGCGTTCCACATGCTGCTTTCGCCCGGTCACGCAGACGGACGAGCCTCTTACAGTCAGAGGCGAGATACATGGTCTCGGAATCACTGTAGCCCCTCTCCGCCCCCGGACCCCCAGAGATGCACTGCATGTTTATTTTAGAGTCTAGCTCTGGGCCCACCCAGTTCATAGGATGAGGTTAGGGTACACATTTCATAAGCACGCTTGTTTTTCCTGCAGGACTGTCAGAGCTGCTGGCCCGTTCTGTGGTTCTCTCAAACCCGATACTATATTTTAATATCCACTAAAGCAGTTCCACATGTACTCCTCAGATCTGCTCCGCATGAGGTCACCCTCGCCCAGCCTGTTTAAACTGGAAATGGAGCTGGCATCCAATCAGCCAAGCCTGTCCATGATAATTGCTCTTACTAATCATCGGGATCCAAAATGCTATGACGGATTCCTTTGCTCACGTATTTCAGCATTTAGATAGAATGAAAAGATGTTATTGGAAAATTGTGTTATAGTGCTGCCTGTCAAGGATAACATTTTAATGTTAAAATTTGTGAGAGGTTAAACGCAGAAAGGTAGCTCCGGTAATTTGTCCCCTCGGTCCCCGTTATCTCACCTCATTTCCCCAGCAGTAGGTAAGGCTGCCTGCGTTCGACTAACGAACACTTATGCATTAGCAGAAAATGTAATTACCGGATGCCCGGACTACACGACAATATATATTGGTGAGAGGGAAACAGTCTAAAATAGGCACGGGGACCTCGTTATTGGCGTCTGGGCCCTCCCGAGCACCGCTTATGGGACACAAGGCTCCTTCGGTCCTTCTTCTCTAATTCCTGAGCACAAACATAAATAACGTGTAGCTCCGGCTGTCATATATGCATTGCGCCATGTCCTGCGTAAAGATAAAGTAGTCACATGTACTGTTTATGCGGAGATCATGGCGCTATTCTTAGGCAGCATATTGAGCATTCTGGTATGCTAAGCCAGTGCATATATACACAGAGTGTAGCTTCACGGTGACACTGTGCGCCGCATCACGTACGCGGGGCCGGCTGTCAGGAAGCGGCGCTCCCGGCGCACGTATCCGCCGACCGCAGGTCCCGCATGCCTTACTGGCCGCACATGCTCGTGTAAAGAGGAGTCGCCGGGTGGGGGGCTGTGCATTCAGTTCTTATGCATTTTCCTTAAAGTGGTTTCACATTCACCGTGGTGCACCCAGGGGACATGCAATTTCTCAGACACGTGGGATAATCCACATTCCTGACTGGGACGTTGTGATGCCCGCTTCGTGCTTGTCTTAAAAAGTTCTGGAGGCTGTTTCTGTTACGGTGCTACCTGCCAGGGCCATTGCATGTGCAGGTGCTTTAGAATAAACTGAACACATTAACCGCTACCTGCTGCTGTTTCTTGTCGTTTTGATCAGGTCATATTCTATTACATTCTTTGCTCAA
>JAODKN010000063.1:14407840-14419094 GCA_026774425.1 Petrocephalus zakoni
ACTGGACTTTACTGTGCTCCAGTGTCTCAGTGCCTGTTATTGGCACTGGACTTTACTGCGCTCCAGTGTCTCAGTGCAGCTTCAGCTGTTTATTGGCATTTAGCTTGAGGAGCCTTGTTCCCTGACATGTAACTTTTCTTAGCATTGTCTAATCTTGCCTGTATTCATACCATTGAAGCTGCTCTCAGGTGTTTGAACTAAAACCTTGTGTGATTTTATATAAAGACTTAAGTAGCTCAGCGAAATGTCTTTTGCATGATGCTGCACAACGCCTGAGTGACCTGTTTGCTGCATATTTTCCCTGTTGTTTTAAGTGATTCCATCCTCGGGATTATTAGGCTGAGTCTATGATTATGTCTGTGACTGACTCTGCTCTCAGGATTCTTCTGTGCTTTGAACCATGATCCATATGTACTTAGCACCCAGATGCAGTGAAGCTACTTGTAGAAACATTTCAGATGTGCTTTGTTTGCTTGTCAGACGTGACAGTCCCTAATTTATGAAGTCAGCGCAAAGCGTTGCTTGACATGTCTGAGTCCGTGTCCGTTGGTATGTAGAATCGTTATTGTTGGTTAAAATGTTAAAATATACCTTTGGCATGAGGTGCCTATTTTTCTTTGATAATTCTTACTGAGGCCCCTGAAGGATGAGGGGGAGAGCGCGCCGGCCCTTCTTTCTTACCGCGCCATCTTCGCTTACTGTCAGTCACACTTCTGTTTTGAGTGCGTTTGCATCTCTGACTACAAAGGCTCCGAAATTCAGTCACTTGACTTTTGGTATCGAATTAACATTTCATTTGCTATACATAGTCAAAATGCCTTCTTAGTGCGACTAGTGTACGAGGGTGAGAATTCATCCTGAGTTTCATAATAATCACACAAACATGTGAGCAGTAAGATCAATATGTTTTAATATAGATAGATATCAGTGCAGAAATACAACTTTTTATTAGGTTAAGGTTCCCATACTGTAACAATATAATAATAATAACAATAATAACAGTAATTATAATGTTGAATTTAACATATTAAAATATTTATATTATCAGCTAATGTAACTGTAAGGCATCAAAATAAAAACTTGATAAAAGCAAATATGTGCCAAGAGAAACCCTCATATTTAGTAGAATGTTGATATTGTCTTTAAGGTTGATGAAAACTGTGGGTTTTAGAAAGGATGCCAGGGGTTTCATGTGAGTTTATGCGCTGGCCTTCAAGTCGCACGAGACCTACCACTAAGGCTGCTGACAGGCCCTCCTCGATTTTCCATCGTTTTCATTTGTCCACAAGACTATTCTCGATAAGAAACCCTAAAACGCGGCTAAAGCCGTCATGCTGAGGTCCATTTGAGACACGGGGAACAGCAGGCTTTGAATTTCACATCTGACTGTGTCTTCCTTCCACATTTGAATTTGGTCTCGATATCCCTGAAAGTCATTCTGGAAGGTCTTTAAACGTAGGCACAGAAATGCAGACAGGCTCCTCTGAGAAGCCGACAGGCCGTGTGACGCAGGTGTGATGTGCAGACTCATCGGCAAAGTACTACTGCGGGAAACTCTCGTGGCGATGAACTTCGATGAACTTTCACAAAAACAAACACATACATTCCTAAGACACATTTTACTTCATAGGAATGAGACGACTTGCTCATGCATCTGACATTCTAGTTGCTTTGGCTTTTGTAAAGAATTTTCTTTAATAGACACAAAAGGCATTGGATGCCTTTTAGCTCCTGAACTGGTGTGCAGGCAGATGTAGCCTTGTCGTATTCTGCCAGGGGTTGCTGGAGCGGGCCAGTTGGCTGCAGATGGCTCCAGGGCTGAGAGGGGCACTGAGGTCTGCATCAGTGGGCTGGCTGAGCAGGTGGTCTCCTGGCCACGCCTCTCACACACCTCTGTCCGCATGCCACGACTGGACTGAGCACCAGCTTTCCAAGAAGGACAACTACCAAAAGCCAAGTTTTGTCCAAGTCTCAAAGATGGGCTTAAGAAAGCACCACGTGCTTAACACTGGGCTGATCCGTGCTAGGCAGACGTCCTAGAGAAATACCTATCAAATAAAGTTAATCTGTGCTTGTGCTCGGCTGTTTTGTGAACTTGAAGGCCATGTTACAACTGGACCAACATTAAAGACAATCTCAACAGTGAAAAAGCAAAATACAGTGTTAATGAAAGTGGATCCCAAAAGCATTATAAAATTGTTTCTTTAAAAAAAAGCATGTTGGTTATACCTACGAAGCACCATCACTAAATATTTTTTTTAAGTGATTTCTTTTTCATTTTTGCTTGTTTTCCTTTTTTAAACATTTAAACATTTAATCTGCTACATGTCAAGAGTGGAAAAAAATAGTGACTTTTTTTTTCAATTCCCATTTTTTTTTTTTCCTAAAATTACTGGCCCTGCCAACGAGATTAGCATCACTCTCAAAAATTACACTTTAAAACACAAGACAAACAAGCACAATGGGAATAAAAATCCACTCCTTAAACAATAAAAGCAAACAAGAATCTGATATGCATCTACTGGGTAGATAAGACAAAGTACCAAGGCACATGAATACTAAACATCATAGACACTATCATAGAAACTTTAGAGATTCTTTAAATATATATATGCCAATATATATATCTATATTTAAAGGTGGCTAGCGCACATACAGGGGTCAAGCAACAGGGAGGGAGAGAGACGAGTGCGCTGAGACACTTCCAGCGTGGAGAAGGGAGGTATGGGGTCATATGACCTTTTGCCCTCGGCACCTGGCTTTCTGTCAAAGCCAGCCAAAGCAGGAATACTGACGGTCAGGCCCGTACTGGGTGTACTGGGCCGCCGCCATCCTCCAAGCATAGCCTGACGGCTGAAGAGAGCGGGCCAGAGGGATTCGCACAGCTGCACGCGTCACGAGGCATTTTCACTGGGAACACGTTACGTTAGGGCTCAGAAAGAGAGGGTCAGAGGGCCGGAGGAATGAGAACACAAGTTCTTCCCTCAGAAAAGGAAGGAATAAAGCTTTTATTTCAAACAGCTAATGTGTGCTTACAATAGACAAAAATGAGTATCATCTATAAATGCTTCCTCCTTTAAGGAATAAAAATTAACTTCAGAGTATATGTATATTTTTTGTGTGTCTGTGACAGCAGGGAACAGACAGAGCAGAAGGTGAAGCTAAAGGCAACAGGCAGCCTTCAAGTGGTAAAATCCAAGTGGCCGCATTTGGGATGGGCTTTGACGAAAACGTACGGAGATTATGTGGTGGGATCGCTTCTGGAAATATTCACCGTCAGCGCCTTGCAAAAAAATGATACACAAACATAACTTAGGATGATGAAGATAACTAAAATATTGACCGGAAAGCTGCTGTTGATAGGATGTAGCTGAACTGGGTAGCTGGCCGCGAGCCTTGGGGCAGCTCATGTCATCCAGAGTGGGGGGGGGGCTGCTTTGGGTCGGGAAGGTGCCGGTCCAGCCCAGAAAGTCTAAGTGGCCTGGTCCAGTGCTCTCAGCAGGTCGCTGCCCTGCAGCAGGTACAGGTTCCCCTGCAGCGGAATGTTGACCTCGCAGTCATAGCGTGTCAGCTCCGGCAGGGAGTACGTCTCGAAGGAGGGGCCCAGCAGCCTGGCCACGCCTGTGGGGAGGGGGGGGGGTCACCCGGTGAGCGAGTAAAGCCCAGCCAGACTGACGCTGTCAAACGACCCGCCGAGTAACTAGCGCTGAGCAAATATCGTGACTGGCGGCAATCTGATAAACGCACAATGAGACGCGGCGAACCGCAAACGTCACAGCTACCGATCACGAAAGTGAGGGTCACGGGTGGGGAGCGGCAGATTCGGCCAGCTCACCTTGCACTTTGGGAGAGGGCAGCATGCTGTATTCGCGGTAGCTCACGCCGTAGCACTGTCCAGGGAAAGGCTTGCTGGGCTCCCCGGCACCCCCTCCGCGATACTGGCTCTTCCTGTGCTGCTGCATGGGGCTCAGATGCTGGTCTGTGCGTTGCTGCAGGCCTGTGTATTTATCTGAATAGGGAGCGAGAAGGTCACCGCACTGAATTTACATGCCAGGAATGAGTATGATTATTATCCCCTCCTCCAGGATCTGACCCTCATAAGCGATTATAGGTAGATGGATGGATGGAAATGAGTTTGAACACTTTTCACATCCTGCTTGCTTTCAGCATTACAGGAACAGCACATCTGAAGTGTCACATGAACGACTATGCGCCTGGGGCCGCTTGTCGGTAAGCTCGGGGGGGTGGGTACCTGTAAGTGCGCTGGTGCTGAGCGACTTCCTGTCCATGAATGCACAGCTCTCGTTTTTCACCCTCTTCCACATCATCTCTGTGCTCTTAAGCTGGGGCACCTCAGCCTGCTTATTACAACAGAAACACATATCAGGGGTGGCTGGGATATGCAGCAGTGAGCACAGGCCTTCATAGCTAAGGGCCCACTCAGCTACGGGCCCCCTCAGCTATGGGCCCACTCAGCTACGGGCCAACTCAGCTAAGGGCCCACTCAGCTAAGGGCCCACTCAGCTACGGGCCCACTCAGCTAAGGGCCCCCTCAGCTAAGGGCCCACTCAGCTAGGGGCCCACTCAGCTAGGGGCCAACTCAGCTAAGGGCCCACTCAGCTACGGGCCCACTCAGCTAAGGGCCCACTCAGCTACGGGCCCCCTCAGCTAAGGGCCCACTCAGCTACGGGCCCACTCAGCTAAGGGCCCACTCAGCTAAGGGCCCCCTCAGCTACGGGCCCACTCAGCTAAGGGCCCCCTCAGCTAAGGGCCCACTCACCGGCTCCATTGGCGGATAGGAACACGGATCTTCAAACTTTGCCTGCCGTTTGCGTTTGTAGCTGTTGGCAAGGGCAACCTGCGCCGGATTTATGTCTTTGTTGGTCGGGAAAAAATTCTCTATGGACCTGTGGGATGACAAAGACCAAAGCAGAGTCCTGAATTAGCCTTTGCTCATTGTTAAATAGGAGGCCGAACGCATAAAGCTTCATTGGTTTCACTACCTTTGCTTGTGGAGGGGCGGGTTCACACAAGCCCGGCTGCTTGTCAGCGGCTCTATCATGCCCCGTTTGGTCTGCGGATATGGTAATGGTGGGTCAGGAGGCCATTGTAGGTTCTGACGCCCACCCATGGAAGAGAGGGGGGTACTGGCTGGGGCGTGGTAGGGCGGCATGACGGCGTTGCTGGGGTAGAGCAGGTGGGGCCGGCGATCCATAGGGTCACTTCTGGGGCCCCTCTTATCGCCCGAAAGCGGTACGCCTGGGCCAAAGTGCACAGGCGGCGGGGTGCCCAGGGGCTGGAACAGACTGGCGATGTTGCTGAAGCTTGGCTGGGTGCTGCTGGGGCCCATCTCAGGCAGAGGCTCATCCTGGCAGATGGGGTTCAGCTGAAAGTCCTCGCCATCCATGGGAATGTAGGGGGCCAGGGTCTCCAGGTCCAGATCACTGAGGTCTGTCTGTGGTGGGGACAGGAGGGGGAAGGTAAGACATATGTATGGCATGTCTGCTAATCACCAAAACCACAGGCAGCTCACCACTTACGTAATACTTACTTAAATCCACAAGAATATCCAATGAAGTTGAAACACTAATACAAAAAGGCAGTATATGCCTGTAAGTAAATTTATCTTTGCACTTATTTAATACGTGTTCTTTAGTAATATTACTAGTATATTCCTGGCTGATGAGGTTTTTGCTACAAGGTGTCTTGAAATGGTAGGGGAAGGTAAATCCGAATTACATAAATCTGATTTACTTAAGGGTTTGTGGAACAGAATAAAAGTTTGTCGAGAACTGCCTGTACACTAAAATAAATATAGCTATAAAGACATCCACAGGGTTTGTGAAAGCTGCCTGTAAGTCCACATGTGGAAGCAGTAGCAGCAGCAATGGAACACCAGCTGATTGGCTATCAATCTGAGGTGAACTGCCTGAGCCCATTCTGATTGAAGGGGACCAAATGCCCTGGCCAATCATCATTGAGGGAGCAGTAGTTTCATGGACTGACCTGGGTGGCACAGGGGCTCTTGGGCTCTGTGTCGAGTGCAAAAAGCTTCTCGGTAAGCTCTACTTTCAGCTCGTTCTCCATGGAGTTGTAGTAGTCATCAGGGCTGCTGGGCTGCAAAGGCGAACATTCAAGGTGTTCATAATGCACTGGGGGGCCGAGCGTGACATCTGCATGAAGAACACGCATGCACCTTAATCCTAACCCTAACCTAACTCTAACCCTCCACGTTGCTGAAGGGCACTGATTTAACTCCCAGAAAGGGCTCACATCTTTGCGCAATAACTCCACAATTGATACCAGTACTTAGGATTGCAAACTGGACAACACAGTACCAATAAATAATAACAGTGATAAGTGCAGAGGCTTACCAGTTCTCTTCTAGAAAGTAAAAATTCAGACTTTGTTTCAACTAAGTAGTTGAGTACTGTGATTGCGACTCTTTATGCTCAACTGGTTGGTGGAAATCTTGGTCTTGATTTTTACCCATCACTGCATAGGAGTATTAATAATACAGAAGTTGGACAAACCGTGGAGCAGCTGCTCAGGCTGGGGGTGGCGCTGTCTGGTGGTGCTGTCTGGGGCACCGAGAAGGGCGCCACCCTGCTGGACACCTCATCGCCAATGCAGGCAGCAGTGCTGGCCTTGGGGGCGTCGTTGGCCCAGGACTGGCTGGCAGGGGGAGCTATGGAGGACACCTCATTATACAGCTGCGGCTCTTCGAACGGCGGCTGTCCTGTGAGGTCAGGGGAGCACACGGAAACAAACACACGGCGGGGGTCAGCAGGAGAGTGGAGAAAGAGAAGGGGAAGGACTGGGACGCCAGACCACGAAAGCGGCAGTCGTCTGAAGAGCAGGGGAGCACCGCCAAGGTAGGGCAGCTGTGTGTGTGATGGAAGGAGTGCCGACTGCCAGCTACAGAGAGGGGCGCCCGTGAAAGAGACATTATCAGCTCAAGACGAAGCAGAACTGATGCCATCCTGAATTTCAGGAGCCGCTACGGTACTGCCTAAAAGGGAACTGCTAAAAAGCAGCAGGTTTCGATCCTGGGTTCCAGGGTTGGGAATCTCTGTGCTTATGAGTTAAATCTGAGCAGCTGGAAAAGAATCACTATAATGATGTCAGAATCCGGTAAGAGGAGCACCAGGAATCAGCTCATTTTGATGCCACCCTCTGGGAGCAAAGAGTCAGACTGTCTCTCGCCTGCAGTCTCCTCACCTTTCCAAGCGCCATGCTTATCTTACCCCGTGTGGATTTTACATATTGAATTACACCAAGAACCGTTATCGCTAATCTTTATTAATGTCGTTCTCTGTATCTCTGTGACATCATTGCCACTGCTTAGTCAAAAGAAACAGAAGCTAAAAACAGATATGGGCCTAAAATATTCCTGAAGGGGGGGCTCTGAAAATACCTGGTGCTCTGAATTCAGCGTTTGTCCGAGAGCTTGTGTGCAGGAAACGAGGACAGTGGGAAACAAGCAGCCCACAGCGGCTGAATGGAAATCTGAGCAGGGCTGATTGAGAGTTGGGACAAGGAGTGATCTGTGAGTGTTTCAGCATGGAGTGGATAGGGCGAGGGGGGTCAGAGGAGGAAAACAAGGCAGGGGAGGCCGGGCTCTGCTAACCGAAGTCGAGGGCTATGATGGCGTCACCCGGGGTGGGGGCCAGCTGTGTCAGGTCCTCCGGCTCCTCCTTCAGCTTGGTGAAGAGCGTGCCGGCCTCGTCGTCCTCCGCCGCCGCCGGGTCGCCGCCGGCGCTGAAGAAGCCGTGCATGCCCAGGGCGGGCTTGAAGAGCACCTCCGTCTGGTCCATGGAGAAGATCACCGACTCCTCCTCGATGGCACTGCGCAGGGACGGCACTGTGATCAGAAAAGGCCCTCCTCGCCTTCCGCCTACTCTCCAGTTCCTTTGAGACAACCCGAAATACCTCAGGACGTAGTTGATGCACACGATGCACTGGGGTTGGGAGTTGCGGCTGTTGTAGATGACGGTGCCCTGAGTCTCCACCCACACATAGCCGCCGTGCTTGGCCAACATTCGGTAGTGCCCGCTGACAGACTGGCCCTTGGTACACACTGCGTGAAGGAGCGAAAGGGCAGAACTAGGTGTTACACTCTGGCTGAAGAGAGGATTACCAGGCCCAGAGATTAGACTTCTGCCTGGATGCATTCCCCCACTGTCTTGGCCGAGAAGCTGCGATGCAGAGGCCCGGCACTGGCGTGGGAACGGGGCAGGACGGGGTCTCCGGGTTCATTTCGGGCAGGATTAGATAGTATAAACATGGGCCGCTACTCCGCGCCGCTCCCCCCGTCCAGTCACGTTCACGCCCGACGCCCCCCCCGTCATTTTCTCACTGTCAGTGGGCTGTTCGCAGCCTTCGGACACATTAACCAGCCACCGAAGGGTCTGACTGGGCATTTTTAAAGCTCATTTGCTGAGCGTGCCTCTCCGTGCCCTGCGTGGGAACCAAATGGCACATTCATGCGCTCTCTAGTACTCCGTCTCCTGTTGGGACAAGGTCTAGACTCATGCCAGTGGCCTTTGAGACTTGCGCAGTGGCCCCGGAGCCCAGGAAAGCTGGCCCGCTCGCACGCACATGAGTGCTCACGTGTCCTTCCCTGTGCCCTTGTCAACTGTCTGTCACGTTGCCCCTTCGGACCCATTCTCCAGTAAACGGTAACTATGGCGACGCCGGTGTGTTCTTGTGCGTCTTGTGTTATGCCCCCCAAAACAAATAAAGCAGAGAAATCTCATAATTAATCGTACATGTTGTCCAGGAGAGAAGCCATCTACCTTAAAAGGCTGATTAGCGGCTAATGTGAAAGCCGTCTGGAGGGGGACACCTGGCCCGCTCACCAGCACACCCTCGCTGGGAAACGTGGCCTGTTATCGGTCCTGTCACAGGTCACGGATAATGGGATTCAAGACATCTTAATGCAAGCTGAGCTTCTGTGTAATAGCAGCAATCTAATAAGGATTCTTTAAATTGTATTCATAAATCATACATGCGTCTAGAATTTAATTTGGCGGACAGTGCCCCGTGGGCATGACGCGTGTCGCGGGAGGCACGGGCCCGCTGCCGATTTCCATGTCTGCCGAGTAGCTGCTCCGATATTACACATCTCGCCGGCACCTTGGCGCGGGCGAACCCGGATCCTCCGTCAGCATGGATGTGCAGGCCGGGAGACACGCAGAGATTGTAAGCGCGGAGAAGGCCCGGGGAGCCCTCACCCAGACACGCAGAGATTGTAAGCGCGGAGAAGGCCCGGGGAGCCCTCACCCGGGCGGAGAATGTTCCCCAGCGCAGTCTTGGCACCTCAACAGGGTCCTCTTTTGTTTTTTAATTAAAGCAAGAGACAAAGGGAGATTCATTGGCGTTATGAAATAAATCCAAACGAGGTCAGCGGCTAAGAAAACAACTGAGAGTGCCCAGGCACGGGCACGCCGCATCCAGGCTCGCACGGCCTTGTCCTCTGCCCCCGCACTGTAACAATAAACCCTGGGAAGAGTGCCGAAGCACCTGAAACACCAATCGGATCACGCACCTTCTCCGTTTGCTCCCTGCTCCTCTGTCCATTCAGTCTGCTTTCACTCCAAGTACTATGCTGGCTCGCTGAGCTAACAAATGAGCACTAATTAGGTTTCTTGTGTGCAACTAATTAACAGCCCTGCAAGGGAACAGCCAGTCCTGGAGTTTCTTTATTTTTCTTTTTTTGCTGCCCGAGCTTGGCGGCCATGTGATCATGGCACAATGGCGGATGAACAGAGGTCCCGCTAAACCACAGCCAGGGGGGTGCAGGGATATACACCGGTTGTAAATCAGGCCTGTGGGGGGGGGGGCAGGTTTATTCCCTGCCTGTCACACCTACCAAATGAACTAAAGAAGATCTGCCACAGCTCAAACCACACGCGCCATACACTTCCCTGCCATGCCGTTCTGCTTATTGGGAGTTATGGGAAAGAACGCCTGGGATATGCCTGTTGTAACCCCTAATTTCCAGTCAGCATGGTGGAGGCAGTGAGGATTTGTTAGGGTTCTGCTGCAGGCTGTCAGGCACTGCATCATGGCTGACAGATACAGATGGATAAATACCCAGAGAACATTGCAGGTAATGTGCGTTGGTATCGCAGACACGTGGAGCCATATTGGGAGGGTAGAGAGGAGTCGGGTGGGCCAATCAGAGAACGGAGACCATGTGATCCGCCAAGGCAACACTCACGGTTTTGGTGGCTCTTGGTCACGTTGTCGGAGTCCAGGGCGTGGTAGAAGTCATAAATGGAGCGGCCCAGCAGGTCGTCGGGACAGTACCCCATCAGCTCGCTCACCCTGTGACACACAGACACAGCCATCACACGACAGGCCCCCGGGACCCCCCACAGCATGACGGTGACAGCTGACACCTAAGAACATGGCACCCCGGTGGGCAAACTGTGCTCCTCCAAAGGAGTGCTCGAACCCGCGACACTGGCAGGCCACAGCGGCATTGTGTAATTATCTGAAGCCGGATCTGCTTCATCCTGGTTAAGATCGTGTTTTCGCCTTTGAGGTATTTGGTGATGATTTTGGTAAATAGTAAAGGATAATTCTTTTTGGCCTACTGCCAGAGTAACACTCAGTGGATTCATATATCATTCCTTGTAATGTACCCTGTGATCATAGGCAACTTGGCAAGGGCACATAGTCAACAAAAATAAGATCTCCCTGCGGGTCTCTCCTAATGACACGCTGACACTCATTTACATAACTGTAATGAAAAGGTGTCCTCCTCCTGGTGACACCCAGCCCCCCGGCCCTCTGCCAAACGGCAGTCTTACATAACTCTCAACAGCTGCTGCTTTGCCTTGGCTCTACAGCTCCCCCCTGACCTGCCTGGGGTTAAAAGACCATCTATTCTGAAACCATTTTCCTAATCGTTTCCTCTCAGTTACAACAGCGACGGCAGCAGCAGCCACTGTGGAATTTAGATAAGCTCTGAGTCACTACCTCAAGTGAGCTGGGGGGAGGGGGGCTGTTCTTTTCGATTTATGACCACCACTTTTTAAATCACTGCTGGCACCACAATGCGGTTCCATGGGATTCCACACGCGTGCGGAGCCCGGGGCAGCATCGCCAATGCGGGTCCATGGGATTCCACACGCGTGCGGAGCCCGGGGCAGCATCGCCAATGCGGGTCCATGGGATTCCACACGCGTGCGGAGCCCGGGGCAGCATCGCCAATGCGGGTCCATGGGATTCCACACGCGTGCGG
>JAODKN010000063.1:14425282-14436361 GCA_026774425.1 Petrocephalus zakoni
AATTCCTCTTTTCTCTTCTTCGCTTTTTTTGTTTCAAGGAACAATAGTAGTTTCCAATATTTCTGGCACAGAAATCACTTTCTGGATGAGCCTGCATTTACACCCAAGCTGAAGGAAGACCGGGCAGAGGACCGATGAGCTAAGATTCTGAACCTCGTGACAAAAATAGTCGCCCGTAAACAATCTGATGCACAGACTAGCGCAGGAAGCCCCTCACGGACCATTTCCCGCAGTGAGCGTCCACTTCCCGTCGGATGACCTAGGGGCCGAGGGCCCGCGGCTGGCTGTCCTTAGATTTCAGACAGTTGGGAAATCAGAGAGCCCCGAGCCCGACAGCAAGGGGCGCCGCTTATAAACAAGCCACTGTTTATACTTCAAATGGGAGACATCCGCCGCTTTTAGTCAGTCGGGATGAATAGCTTGGAACCTGGTGGGAGAAGCCAGGCCGACTCACAGGAAGCACGGCGCTGCGGAGGGACCAAGCGCTGCCGACCGCTCGGCCTCCAGAGGCTTGACGTAAACGGTTCCGAGATCGTCAGCGATGCTCACACAGGGCTTCCTCGCTTTGTTGGCACGTCCTGGCCTCTGTGTCATTCAGTTTAAGGACAAGTAACCCGTATGCTGCCAGGTCTCAGGACCTCGAGTCCCTGCTCTCACACCCCAGCATAACCTGAATTACTCCAGTAAAATATTCAGCTGTGTAAATAGTACTAACATAATACTCCTAATACCCCTCTATGGAAGGAATTAGGGTGACTAAAGCATCAGGTCAGTGACAGGAAATCAGCCTAGATGTCAGATTCTTCTTGGCAGCCATGTTTTTTAGTGAAGGCACTCAGGACAGGTGGGGGGGGGGGGCAGCTGAGTGGGACCTTTGCACATTACAGGTCAGTGTTGAGTTCCAGTGGTCTGTTGTGTCCTCCTGCTTGTTAGTATGTAAAACTTGAGTACAGGTGTTTTGCTGAGGGGCGGGGGGGAGGTGGGGGGGCGGGGGAGGTGCGTGGCGCCAGCGGCGGCCGATGTTTTGGCTGGGCAGGGGCTGGCAGGGCCCATCGCACGGCAGTCGCCAGCATCGGGCCCCAGTCTTCCCCTGTGTGCTTCTCTCCTACTGCAACAACAGAGCTACAGGGACGCCGACAAGGCGGGCCGATAACATCTGTCGTGCCATCTTAGCTAAAGATACACTTCCTCCTCCTCTCTCTCTCTCATCCTCTGACATTTTGGAAAGCCTTCCCTTCTCGCCGTATCATTGTTCGTGGTTGAGCCGCATATTCCATCCGCAGCTCCCAAACCTGCGGTGACACCTCAAAGCCTCCAAGTCGCTCTTTGCTTTTAATTGTTTTCTCCCTCGTCTTACGTTGGTTCCAGATTGGACCAGGCTTTAACGAGAGAATGATCCGTCTGTCACAGATTCAAGTCTCACCACGGCCCACAGCAAGTGTATGTGTGGGTCACGTGTATATTACACTTTAGGGACCAAATGTCCCCACAATATGATAAAACCAGTTATTTTGACCTGCTATTTTCCCAATTTTATAGAATCTGTGTCTACAATTACGGTTAAGGTTAGGGCTGGGTAGGGGTGTCAAGGGTGTCATTGTTGGGATTAGGGTTATGTCTATAGAAATGATTTGAGAGTGCTCATAAAGATATGAGTATGTGAACAGTGTATGTCTGTGTGTGTGTGTGTGTGTGTGTGTGTGTGTGTGTGTGGCTAACACCACTGTTCTCCTCCTATCGGTGTCTGCCAGGTGGGAAAGTCTAAAAACCTTTGCAACCACACCAACGTCCTAGGGCTACACTGCTGCCCTGTAATTCATTTCCGCGACTTAATCCTTTCGGACTTCAGTGCAAATTCATTAAGCGAGCGGAGCGGTGGGCTGGACAGCCTTCCAGCCCCCGCTGCTTAGTTTTTACGATGCCAGGTGTTGGCAGGTGGGGGGGGTCAATATTTCCTAATCTGATTATAGGGGGAGTACAATATATATGAAGCTAATTCATCATTATTTCTCATTCCTATTTCTCTGTGAGATTAATGCGATATGCTGTTACTGAACTTTTCTATTCAGGAAGCAGCATGGGGTGGACAATTATAAAAGCTCACACAAAGACAAGCGTTTTCAGCACAGTTTGGGGCTCCCGTTTGACTTGGGACGCCTTTTTTCTTTTGTTGAGATGAAACCAGTTTGTGACACACAGGAAATAATTTTGATTTTAGTTGTATTCAAATAGCGGTATATAATTATAAAAATGGGGACCCAACTCAGAAAGGGTAGGGGGAGCGGGTTCCTTCCTCAAAATGCTGCTTATTCTCTTTGAAATAGATTTGCTGGGATAGATAAGTGTCGGCTGCCTTCCATGTGCGTTACTGTCCCAGTCGTATTCTGCCTAAGCCCTCACACCTTCATTTTCTGCTCTGTGCACTTGACCCTCTACAATCCAGCCTCACCTTGGTAAGTCCTTAAGAAACAAATGGTAAATTCTGTCTCAAGGTCCGGTGCACCGTGTCTTTGGTTCCCCCTGCCATGCAGACAGATAGCCTTGGCTTTGTGGGACTTTTCTGGAACATCTCCACCACGCCGTCCTTCCCTGTTGCCAGATGCAGCCATAATCCCCCCTGGAGGGCTAGCCCCTCTCCATCATAACCCTCGCAGGCTGAGCTTTGGGTCAGGAAAGCGTTGGATATGCAGGCAGTGTAAAGTGAGGCTGGAATCGGAGAGCATGGCAGAGCTTTCGCACTGGATCGCTCTTCTTGGCTGAAGTTACTGTCCTCCTCAGCTGGGTATCTCCCATTCCAGAAATGAATCACTCTCATTCCAGCTCACATGAGCAGGCACTTCCTACTACAATTTATGGACATATTTCTGGCCTTCATAACAAACATGTATAAAACAATCCTTTCCTGTTCACACAATTAAGCGTTATGACCCAGGACCTCAATGACCTCATCGCAAGACATTACACGTCACCTTGGGGAGCACTGAGGCCTCTGCTTCCTACCTGGGGTGGGCCTGGGGGGGCGGCGGGAGGCTCTCACCTGAGGAGATGAGCTTGCGCATGCGTAGGAAGCTGATGGCCAGCCTCATGATGGAGGCCTTGTCCAGGTGGGAGCTGATGCTGTGAGCCAGGGGTAGCTGGTGTGCCAGCTCATAGAACACCTCCGTCTCCTTGCCGCGACGGCAGCGGGCCGCGTCCCGCGACTTCTCTTTCCTCCTCTCCGAGCTGTTCCTTACCGAAACAGGAAGGTGACACAGGTCAGCTTTGGGCACGGTCTCCTCGCAAACACCCGGGCGGCTGCATTCCCCGTATCCTCTTAGAGGCTGATTAGAAGCACCTGACCGTATTTCATAACCAAGTCCTTGACCATAAGTTCTTCTTCGATATATGACTGTAAAGGCATAACCAGGAAGATGTTTTTATATTTTTCAGTTTTAAGGTATATAGTGGGGCCACAACTATATTCTTTTTTAGACAAATGGGCAAGGAGACAAATAGTTGCTGTTCATGTGCTTCAAAATGCATTATATGCATTAGTGTATTTAGTATCTGCATCTTTAAATAACCTGTTCATTAAGGCAGGCCAGTTTTCTGGAAGTCATTATACTGAAAAATACTAATCCACAGATTTATCTCGTATCATCTGAGCTGGTTTTGTCTCAGTTTTGTTTAAACTGTCTTCAAGGGACCCTGTAACCCTGTAACTCCTGCCTGCCAATATTTGATTAAATTGTTTTATGAATGTGTTCTCTGCAAATCATTATTATTATTCTCATCTCATATCTCATGAGGTGGTAAGTGCTATATGCCTTTATCAGTTTATACGTTATTTATTTATGCATGTTATAGTATACTCGTCTTTCACATTCTCCATTTTCTGGTTTTCTTGAAGATTTGGTTTTTTTGCCGGTTCTCTTTCTGTCTGATGGCTCTCTCTAGCCTTCCTCTGTCTCTTTAAAACACCTCTCTTCTGAGCAAGCCTTGTGTAGATCTGGCCATCTGGGGCTATCGATGAATGAGTCTCTCTTCTCCTATCTCGCTATCTGCCTCAGCTTTGCGTCTCACATGCATGGAAAGAAGATGGAGCGCGGGCGAAACACAAACACACACGAGCTCTGATATTTACATCTACCACACAGACCCTCGTCGCCAACAAAGGCTTGCTTGATAGAGTGCTCTGTTCCTCACATCTGTCCACCAATTAAGCTGCTTATGAACAGGTGAAATTGTCCCAATTGGTTCAGTCTTTACTGTGCAACGGCCTCACTGTTCAATGTCTGAAATTATGGTATCTCACCCCTTAATCAGATCCTCAGCGTTATTAACTGACTGCCTGACTAGAGACGCAACACACAAGAATATACATATACAAAACCGAGAGACTCTCACAGATAAGGAGGGGGTATAATATGCTCCAAAAATCAAACTTTCAAAAGGCACTAAGCGAAGGGAGACCACAGCCAATAGAGCAGCTCTTTCACACACGCAGACACACACACACACACACACACACACACACGTGTACTTGGTGTGGTAAACACATTACTAGGAGCTGCTCTTTCCAAGGCTTTAGACAAACAGCACAACAAACAGGGTATCTGGCACTTGCATGATTGGATTATGGTCTTTCACCCGACAAGGTCAGGCTCCCTTACTGCCACCCCACAGCTGCAAAATGACACCAATCAGCCAATCACCGTCCTCTGGCACAAGGCTGGTCAATAAAGCCCAAACTCCGCCTCCCTGACACAGTCCTGCAAGGGGCATCTACCAATCATAATGCTGGGGCTGCTGGCAATCAAAAACAGAGCAGTCATGATCACAGCAGAGGCTCGGGCCGCTTGGCTGTTACCTAACCGCATGATATATAAGTAAGCATAAAGCTCTGCTTAAAGTCCTATAACTTCTATGTATTACTTCCATGTATGCTGACCTTTCCACGGTTGCCATGGCGTTCGAGAAGAATACTGTGTTTCATCTTTAGCTCTTCATGATTCTTGACTAATGAAAAAACTCTGGCCGCCTAATTCGTATATAATTCATAAGTGAGTCTTTTGAATTGGGACAAGCTGCCAGCAATCACATGACAACGTTAGCTGCATGTTTCTGGTAAGACACTAGTCACTCCCCCACCCCCCCAGAGAGAAAGAGCTGTACGTAAGTGGATCATTGTCTGGGCTTTAAGGCTGACATTCCATACCAGAGCCGACACTTAAGAGTCACACATCCTGGATTTCACAAGACTCAAACAAACAAATTATCCCTTGTCAGCTTCCCGGTGTATGAAATGTTTAAGAATAATAGATTAATAAATAGCAATTAGACGTAAGTAGTGATGTAATATCATGGCTGCTGAACCTTGATCCTCAGTGCATATGATGAACGGTCCAATTGGGTCTAAGTAGCAGGAGTTCTGGCCAAGGCAGTGGAGTCAGGCAGCACAGCTCCATCTGACAGCGTTTAACAGCGTTGCTGCTTCTGCTCAGGTCTCCCAGGGCTGTGGTTTGTGGGCAAGGCGGAGGGCAAAGCGCGTGGCAGAGGGCCGGGTGAACTCTGGGCTCCCTGCCCCTGCGGCTCACCACAGCACCACACGGCCACAGCGCCACACGGCCACAGCGGCCAGAGCGAGAGAGGCCCGGCAGAGCCAGGGGCACGTGGCACCGGGGTCGCTAGGAGAGCACGGCGTCTCCCCCGCTATCTGGGACGCCGGCGCTGAGCTCGGCCGCGGGAAAGACTGTGGCGAGACACACGTCTCCAGCACCAATATTACGGAAACACAATGCAATTCAGAAGAATGAAGACTCAGGACTCCCCATGGCTGTGAAAGGGGCAACCGGGACAGGACGGGTGGGAATTTGGAATGTGGGGGGGGGGGGTCTAAGGTCAGGGCATTTTAGATCTGGTTTGCTGTACACTAAACTGCAGCACTTACCACAGGGGAGCGGTTGGCTCCACACCAAGCTAAGGGCAGAAAGTGTACTGATCGCCTCTTCACAATAGGGCTGCATATTTGGCAACGCTATCCACCCCCCCCCCTTCCTTTCATTCTATTTTTGGGAAAATAAATAGGTATTCTGCACGTTTCCATAGAAACCACTCAAGGGAAAAACAACGTGTCAAGAAGGTCCGGGGCTAAATATGAAACTGCCAACGGCGATTATCTTTCCTCCGCTAACTCCTGCTTGTGGGAGCGGAAGGAGTGGGATTTATCTGCGAGTGTCAGATCAGGACAGTCTTGGGACTAACAGGATGCGGGATCCTGCGTGGCAATGCCCATCAATTCTCTGTGTCTGACAGTGAATCGTAATTCAGTGCTCCATCACTAAGGACAGATAAGGATGCAAACTCCCCCCCCGCCCCCAGAGATGGGGCACAGATGTGAGGTCAGAATGGACGTTCAGATCGCCAAAGACCTACAGGCTTTCAAAATCTCCAAATCATGCCCTGGATTGGGCTGCCTGTCAGGCCTAGACGATGCTGAAGATGCCTTCTGGGGCAGCCAGCGTGGACACAGTGCGGCATGTGGATGGAGTCTGCAGTGATGGGACAGGTGGAGGGCAGCAGAAGGAACCGGGACCCTCCTTACGGCACTATAACAAGCTGAGATGTAGGGTCAGCCCGCCCCTGGCTCCCTGACCCATTGTTCCTCTGACAATCGCATTGTTGCCTCGAGTCGCCGCTGGAAGTTGGAGGATATGGAACAATAGGCACCACAGCATTTGGGTCAGCCTGCTGGGTCTCACACACTCCCTCGCGCCCACGCCCTTCACACCCCCCCTGGTGCCCAGGGCCAGCCTGCTCCCCTTTGCCGCTACGTTAAAAGGTTACGTTAAAAGGCGTTACCAAAGTTTCGAAAAGTGCAAAAAACAAATTTCAGGGAAAAGGATGGTTATATAATAGAGGCTCCTGCTATCGCGGGCATGGCAGCTATGCCCAGCCTGCAAATAAAGCTTCCGAAGATTTCATACCGGGGCCCGAGTGACCTTGATCTCTCCTAGCAAGTCAGTGATGCTGTCTGTAATGATGGGCTCATTACAAGCCCCGAATTCAGCTATGACGACCGCTTCCAAGACAACGGCGACTTAGCGGGCTTGACGGCTCTCTCCCTTGAGACTGTCACTTCATCAGGGCAAAAGCGGGCTGGTGTTTCCTACTTTCGTACATTCCCTGCAATACATGCATATATCAGGGCAGCAGAAACCTCTGGGGTATGGGGGGAGTGCATGGGCCAGCAAGGGGGTACTTAGATGGCAGGTCAAAACTATTTTTATCCTGAGGTCCTATATCAACACACCCGCATTTCAGTGTCTTTAACAATCTGCATGACAAATCTCTTTGAACTGCCTTTTAAAAAACACTAAGACTAAGTACGTTCTGAGTAACAGCGCCACTATTGTCAGCACATTGCGTTTCCTCCTTTCTGGAAGCCGGTAGCTCTTCTGACAAGTAGGAGCACTTTCCATAAAAAGCACAAATTCGACCTGAACTTGGCCAATTCGGTGAACCTGTGTAGAAAATCTGAACTATTCGCATGTGAACATGCCAGAAAGAAATGCGAGCTATGTGAGAGTGACAAGTGAGATTAGTCCCTGGATGTCGCACAGAACTCACATGACTTTGCCTTGAAACAGCAGGGCTCTCGCATACAGTATCAGATAAAAGAACGTGGTGGAAACCACAGAATTTTGACATTTCACCCAGAGAACAACATATCAGCTAATCTCTGTCATCTCACCTAAGATGACACCTAGATGGTTTGGTTCTTTGTCAACAAGTGGAATAATGTGTATATTTGCATTACTGCTGTAATCACGCACAGAAAGAAATGCAAACATTTCACTATAAATAATGGTGAGAAACCCACGCAAACCTGTGCTCCCACGTAACCACAGTTCTGCCTCATTAACAATGATACATTCAGGGCAACGTGTCAGATGATAAACTGTCCTGCCATGTGACATCTTGAAAGGTCGGCTGTTCTGCACCACCTTACCAAAAATAAGCCCCAGTCCTACAGCTCTGTTAGCCAGGCTCCTCCTGGACCCTTTTTCCTACAGAGAGTGACTACTACCGTGACCTTGAACGGAGAAGCATGTCAGCTCTGAGTGATGGCTGACCCTGGGAGCTTCTCCCATTTTACCTCGAGCAGGTTTGCTGGCCTCTCCTTTTCACTGTTGCTTGGTCCAGACCAGACCTATATCTCTGAGGGTTTGTAGCCGACCGAGCACTGAAGCTCTCTCCAATTCAAACTGACCCACAGTAAGGAGATGCAGTTCTACTAGAGGCATGCAAAGCTTTCACACAGAAGAACAGAAAAATTAGAAAGTCAGAATAGGTCACTAGAGTGTATATTTAGAGTTATGGATATCAATTACCCACTAATCACGGTCCAAAAAAAGCTAAACGCTGTCCCACCACTGCTGGAAAAGTGCCCCTTCATCCCATAAAGTGATTCAAAGTTCATCAGTAGGCTGTGAACTCGAATTATAGGGGAATTCTGCTGAAGGGGAATTCAGAAACTTCCATGTGCCGTTGTGTGTGTTTATTAACATTTTCTATTCCCACCTTGACTGTTCTTTACTCTCACAGCACCAAGGATTTTTAGAACAAGGAGGATTACGACCTAATGAAGGTTACGGGGGCATGACTGGTGGTATGGTATGGCAGGAGATGGGAAGGATTTCAGATATTGAGATGATATGGAAATATGGAATAATCCCAAATGATGTGCAAAGTGTGTGGGTTCTGCTGCCCACTAAGTTCCTAACCAAGTTAGCATAGAAGAAGCCTATTGAGCTAAAACATTCAGCAGTTAAAATGACACTCCTCTGTTTTAGCTGCATTTCATTTGCACATGAAGAAACAACCTTACAAGTACATTAAAAAAAGGCAAAGCAAAATATACTTTTTTGAATGGAAACATTAACATGTGATATCACCTCCAACAAAATATTTTTTACTTCCCTGTGCGCACCACCAGCTGAGCCCCTAAGCAGGGTAGGAGTGGCTTTGCGATCCTCCCAGGCCTGGGTCGCAGTGGGAGCGTGGATGGTATCGAGTACCTTTGCAGCTTGTGAGGGCAAGCCCCCCTCCAGCATTCCAAAAATCCAGTCTGGACAGCTCTGGGACTACAGGGTTCTGGCCTGGGAGAAGAATTTGAAGCATGGTGCCCTTGCGGGGTCTCAGTCGCAGTGGCTCTGGGGCATCAACCGCACGGACCCCCATAGGGGCTGAAGCGAAAGCTTCAAACACAAACACTGTCCCCTCATAGCTCTACGCCCACTTGACAAACACTAAAAGACTCTCACACGGCACAGAAAAAAAAACATGCAAGTCTCTCCATGAGCAAGTGTTTCCAGGAGGTTCAACCAAAGTGTCCTCAGAAGGATGACGGGTGTGATGGCAGATTTAGTTATTTTTGGTCATTTTAACTATTTACTTTTTAAATTGTGCCAGGCAATTCATCTTTAAGCTGACAAACTTCGTCCAGTCAGATGTCACTCCTTAGCTCAACTACGTAATTTACTGGACATCAAACACATGTCAGGTCAAATACATGTAGGGAGTGTACAGAGGCTCATAAAAGTCACCTGGAGAGAATCTGCCACTAAAAGCAGGAACTGTGGATAAGTAGCCCATACTTGGCTCATCGGCCTAGATGTAGTGAAGAAGTGGTTTCCAAAATACCAATGAACAAATTGCATGTCCGTTAAAATTAAGGGAAACTGCTTATTGATTAAAGGGTGATTCTGACCACGGTCCTCTTCATTAGCCAAATTATAAACTCATTTTAAATAATCCTCCAGGAATTACCGGAGAAGTACAGTGAAACAGAATTAATTAGTACTGGCAAAAGAAATCAGTGTTTGTCAGCAGGCTGGTCCTCTGGAGGCCTGAAAGGAGCCAGCAATACCAGGGATGTGCAGGACAGGCCCAGGGGAGAGGCATTAAAGGGCAGAGAGAGGGCCGAAGGTGGAGACCCAGGGGCCGCGCTGCATTACCCTGGCTGGACGTCACCATGTAGAGGTAAGGGGCTTCTGCACAGACGGCAGAGTTCAAACCGAATCCTTTTAAACCTTAAAATTTGGCCAAACTCAAACCTAATCTGGGTTTCATTCAATAGACATTTGCAACCTATCAACCTCTTAAATGGTCTGACGAAAGGGAGACAGGCTCAGCTGTGGTGCTGCTGCCTGTCCCTCATTTCTGATAAGAGAAGATATCTTAGTCCAATAAGCCCTAACTCTACGTAAGTGACCTCTTCATTATTTACACATTAAAAGAGGCAGTTCCACAGTTTAATTTCATAAATGGATGGGTGAATCCTTCTGTTTTAGAGATACAACTTCCTGGTTTCAGCAGAAGATGATCTGTGAGAAGTCTGCTAAGGAACACTCTAGATACTCTGGTACCTTCCATGACTGCAGCACAGGCAGATTAAAGGTATGCTTTCAGTCTAGCGAGCTATGTACCAACCTGCGTCTAATAACTCATGGCTGGTTGTTCTGCTCCTTCGTGAGCTCAGTTCCTCTGGAAAGGAAGTAGCAGTGAGATGACTCCAGCTGTAGAAACCCTGAACTGCAAGACTCGACACTGATAAAAGAGAGATAGGACTGACTTAGAGCTGTTTGGGAAGAGCGTTCCTTCTGTGGTTCACCTGGACTCTGGTGTGCCGATACCTGCCATTCTCTAAATTTCTCGTCAAGTCCTCCACCGAAGTTGAGGAGAAGCTAATGCTCATTGAATCTGTTTTCTCAGGAGGCCTCAAGGACATAAAAATAACCCTCAAAGATATTGTCAAAAATGACATGATTGCTTTTGAGTTCACCTAAACAAACACAAGGCAAATTGGGGCGAGTTGTGGCAGAATTTGAGAAGATGTGAGATGGGAAGGCTGAAAGGTTGTCACTGCTCCGTGTCAATACCGCTGTTCCCTCTACTGCCTGGCGGCCGAGACACACTGAGCGTGTTCACATGTAATCACACGTCAGGATGGAATAAACAGGGCCAAGATTGATCTGGAAGTTTGTCCTAAATGATCCTGTTTATTGGATGTGAATTTATTATCCCGATGTTAGTATA
>JAODKN010000063.1:14438802-14460364 GCA_026774425.1 Petrocephalus zakoni
CCCCCCCCCCCCCCCCCCCCCCCCCCCCCCCCCCCCCCCCCCCCCCCCCCCCCCCCCCCCCCCCCCCCCAGAAAATGGTCCCAGACCCAGAAACATGCCCTCTCTCTGCTGTGCCGGGGACCACAGAAGCCCACATTCATGCCTCTCCTGAGGACTTGTCACAATAAACTGGATTCTTCAACACAGAGATGTCAAACAGCTGGTCTGAACAAACGACCACTCTCGCTCTCCCTCGGCCCCCCATAAACTCCCATAATACACTCTGGCAGGCACGATACCCCCCCAAAAAGATGGCAGCCGCGGCCGACGGTGAGCGGCAGGAGGGTAGAGTCCTCAAGAGAGGAGAAAAACCAGAAGGGCCGGATCCAGCAGGTCACTTCATTAGGCGTATAATGGCTGAACTTTGCTTTCCCAGACTGCAAGCTTCCAACCTGCTCCCATGCATGCCTGCATGCACCATGCACTCTCACAGCTGCAGCCATGCGTGCCTGCATGCACCATGCACTCTCACAGTTGCAGCCATGCGTGCCTGCATGCACCATGCACTCTCACAGCTGCAGTCATGCATGCCTGCATGCACCATGCACTCTCACAGCTGCAGCTTTTTCTTGGAGGCTTTTATGGTGTCCTCATTGGGTCTGGCCTCTCTTATTATTCCCTGGCTCTTCTAAATGCTTATCCCCCGCTAACTGCTGTTAGCCTTGTGTTGTATCTAAGGGTCATTCTGGCTCATTTTGTGAGATCTTTTGCTGAAGAGGAGCGCTCCGTCGCCGCTGTTATATTAGGGACAGGTCCGGGTGTCACCTGGCAGCCAGGATAATCAAACGGCCAAATGGCCTCATCTACGCACTCTGCATTTGGCAGTTTTACGCCGTCATACCGGCAGTGGAAAAGGGAAGTTTTTTCAAAGGAACATGGCATGCGGGATGGGACGCGTTTATGGTTCTCAGCTCCAAGCCGTTCCCCTACACTTGAGTCGGCCGAAGCAGCATGACCGGCCGCGCGGCACAATTGGCACGCCAAGGTGGGCGCCCAGCCAGATCCCCACTCTGCAAACACTGGCAGAATTGCTGAGTTGACAAGGCTGGGGACACTGTGGGCTTTTTTTTCCACACAAATGACTCGGTCTCTAAGAGCAATGAACAGACTGAAGAAGGGGGCATTAGAGAGCGGGAGGTGACGTAACGAGAGAGGGCCAGGGCAGGACTTTGAACAAATGTCTAAATTGCCGGGAAGCCGGCAAAGCAGAGCATCACAGATTAACTACTGCGCATGACATTTATATGGCATTCACAGTGAAGCTCCTGTTTCAATATCTTCTGCCTTGCAAATAAAAACAGTGTAAAATTAAATTTAAAAAAACCTGACCTATGACCTCTTTTATAAGAAGAATTTAGACGAGGAATGGAATCACGGTCCACTGAGGCGAGGATGACAAATTTGGGTTTGATGCTTTTACTGGCTGAAAATGTAAACAATGACATCAGTCAGCTGAGTGCAGGAGTTGGCATTAGACAGGTAAGGACCTGCCTGACTGCGGGAGGACAGCGGGGAATGTCGCTGGCCTGTCACGCCTCCCACGGGCTGCTCTGCTCCGTTTTTAGGGTGGATCAGTGCCAGTCACTCAGGGCTCACAGGCTATCACTGAGTCGCCCTCAAGCTTAACATAGATCTAACCTGGGAGAAATCACTGTGGGCTGAGACCGTCAAGAGATTATAAGGGCCGAAATGTCGGCTCTCTGCCAAAAGGGCGACGTCTCAGCTTTTTACACAAACAGTACAAACGTACAGCAAATAGGAGGAGGCCACCTGCCTCACAACATGGGTGCCCAACATCGCTAAAAGGGCACACATTATGGCACATTTTCAAATTCTCTTGCCCTAGAGGACGCATCTTACATTACGCTGTAAAGGGGCAACCTAAATCACTTATTTTTGCCATTTGAGGGACAGTCAATAGTGCACTCTGGGGCACCATGGGGGGGGGGGGGGGGCAGTCATGAGTCCACCAGTGAAGCATAGGTACAAAGATGCAGTTCAGGAGGGACCTGGTGATACCTAAGGCCCCACAGAGCCCACCACAAGTAACCTCATTTTTCCAAACTTCTGCCCATTTTTATTATTATGATGTGAGAAAAAAAAATTGGAATAAAAACACAGAACTACGAAAATGCAAATATCAATCATGTTAAGCTTAGTGCAGTCGGAAACATCAGAGAATGACAATAATGGCAGTCATATGATACGCCAAACACTCTAAGGCTAGTTTGAATTAAATTGTCTAATGAAATAAGAGTACTGGGTAAGTAATACTCAAATCCCAGACAAGCCAGCACAAGCTGTTACAGCTATTAAATAGGGTGCACAGCCACCATTACCCCACCCCAGATGAAGACGGCGAGAGCCCCTAGTAACGCCCCCTAGTGGTAACTCACAATACAATATTGTTCCAGTACAATGCACTGGGCACCAATCACCAAAACAGTTCCAGTTACTCTCTAAGATGGCAGACCTTTCTGCATGAGTGTGTCATATTAACCAGAGGCCACAAGCCTAAGCCAGAGCCTAAACATTAACAGATCCACTCAGCCAGCACACACCTGGCCTGCCAATTTTTAAGTACCTTGTTTGTTTGTTTATTTGTTTCTTTATTTATATATCCATGTATTTTATGTCTGTTAAAGGACTTACAAGCTGACAAATAAAGATTGATCAGTGGGCTGGGTAGGTCTTGCTGTGGCTTTTTCATATATCAAGTCCTGTTCGTCTGGAGAACAGCACATCTAAACTCACTGTAATATCTCTCCAGGACATTGTGTTATCAACAAATTTAGCAAATGAATCTGTATGGGTACCTGAGACATAGGAAATAGGTCGCATTGGGGCCAGGGCCAAACGCACACAGACCACACTGCGTCTGTATTGGGCAGCTCCGGTGGGACATCAGCCCACCATCACCACCGACCTGCAATTTTGATTCACCAGAAAACAAGGTATTATAGCTTAATTATTGCTGAGCTTATATTTGAGGAGTTTCGCCTTAGGTGCGCGCCCACCGTGGCTGTACCCGGAGGGCCTTTGCCAGTGAGGTGTGCGGGAAGGGGACCGCGTTACCAGCCTCAGTCTGAACAACACTCCCGTATCTGGCGTCTTTCTGATTATTCTAATTTCTCTCTCTATCGCACTATAATGACCAAAAAAAAATAGAGATTTTTAAAGAAATCTCGCAGGTGCAACAGTTGGTCGCTCTGCTACTCAAATCGCTTAAATCCTTTAATCACCTATTTATGCAAATATTTTTCACTCAGAGTTCCAAGTCATTTAAATGAATCCCGGGCCATCGCACGTGGAAAAAAATGTTTTATCACTACAAACGTCAATGCAAACTCTAAAGAGCGCTTTTCAAGGACGTCAATGCCTTGCCGTGAACAGGTCAGCCACTCATACGGATTTTCTTCTAATGAATACGATTTTGGGATTTATTTTATTTACGACCGACTGCCTCTATATACGCATATTACACTTATAGGCATGTACTTCGAAATCACTTTGCGTCGGTCAAACACGCGGTATATGTCTTCTGTTGGCGTTATTATAATTGGTTAATCATTATTAGTAAAACTGTGCTTAATTATAAAGCAAAAGTAAATTATTAAGACGTTATGCAACAGTTAAATAATTTAGTGCAGTCGTGTTAAATCTGTTTCCTGCCGTGTTAAATCTAACTTCAAACTACTAATGATAAATGATAAGGCACAGAAGAACACGGCCGTAATCGCGTGTCATTTTATATATGTAAAGAATATTCTAACGAAATTCACTATAATAAGACGGAGGTAGGGAGAAATATGTTTAATTAAGCGCCAGCGGAAATGCGCCAATTATATGGTTGTATGATTGAGGGGGGCGCATATTCTTTACCGTTTCCAAGGATAAGCATTAGTCTTATCAAAAACTGCATTTAAGCAGTCGGATGAACATAATATATATATAAGTTAAATGACCGTAAGTACGTGAATCCGCAAAACACAGGACTAAGCGTTTACATAACCGCTCTAAAAAAATCCATTAGATTTCTAATTTAACCTTCTTTTACAAAAAAGAAAAAAATCACAGCTACGGACACGGTTACATTGTGACAGACTGTTTTACAGCAATCGATCGAGGGTGCGCAACTGCGCGCCCTCTAAGAGTTATACTTAGGAAAGCGCAACAGGTCTTTATTTCCCACTGACGGTAACATGGAGCGCGGCCGCAGCCGCTCGGCAGCCGCGTCTCTCACAAGATATACCAAAACCCGTCCTTTGCAGCAGCCGTGCATGCATTTGCCTTAATGCAAACAGGTAAAACCAGCGCAATAACACAAACCCTACCTCTTTTTCTCCTTTTCGGCGGTCATGGTTTTCTCATAGATGTGTCCAATGTCCTTTTAGTTATTCCTCGGATGTCCTCCGCGAAGTCCAAGTGCTTTCAGAAAGTTATACAGATAGGAAAAAGACGCGTTGTACGCAATTATCGAGACTCAAAATAAACTCAATCACGATATATATATTATAATGTATTTTCTCCCTTCAAAGTCCATTTCATAACCCAAGGAGAGTCCTTTATTTCGTAGTCTAGGCTATACAGTCTCAGAACACTGCTGAGGATTGTACAGCCTCTGTCCTGTCTTGCGATGGGGAATCTGGAGTATATAAGGTACGCTTTAACTTCGCCGATTTCCAGTCCCCTGTCAAAGTTTCTTTCACTGCGCAGCTAATCTGGGAAAGTTCCAGCCCATGTCCCTGACCGCTCTTCCCTGAGCTCAGCTGGCCCGGTGACAGCGGCTCAATCAATCTGGGCGCCGTGATTGGCGAGATCCCGGCGAGGACCCGCCCCCTCCTGTACCCTCACCCGCGCCCGCGCTCCGCGCTCCCCCAGCCCGGCGCTTCCTCCTGCCTTCCCAGGCGGCGCACTCAGGTCCTGTCGGGGCGGGTCTCCAGGCAGGTGAACTTATTCGCTGTCAGCGCCCAGCGATCTGGGTCGCGGAGTCGCGCGATTTCACTTTTACTTCGCCGGCACCGAAAAGGCTGCGAGGAAGTGGGAATTATAACTTCTGCCGGTAATTGTTGTCAACTGAGGCGAGCGCGATAAATAAGAGCGTCCGACTGCTTTCCTGTCGCGGGACAATCGAGTGCATTTCCATAGGGTGCTGTTAAAAGGTCAAAATGCCAAATGGTGCGAAGGGGCTTTTCATTTTGCCAAGTGTGGCTGATTTTTTATTTATTTTATTTTCTGGACATGTGAAGCCTTTTACTTTTCATTTACGTTTTCACTTTAATTAAGAAACAAGCAGACAGTTTTTGTGGAATTTTCTGCTTTGAACAACGTCCTCTAATATTTAAAACAGCCCGAGTTTTTAAATACTGCTGCATAATGCGTAAACCCTTCACATCCCAACTTTAAAGTGTCTCCCATAAACTGTGCTGGCATAGGATATTTAAAGTGAGCTCACTATTATTTATTAACTCCACACATTTATTCCCCTTAGAAGATACCGTGATGGATACTGTGTTAAAAATAACGAGTAGGGCAGGACTAAGACCTAAGTTACACAGATATTATTATCGTATAATTATAGAACCAGCTGTTATATACAGGGTGACTGCGTGTGTGTGTGTTTGTCCTGCAAAACATCATGTCCTCCCCTCCCTCATTCTGTTCTGCTCGTCCCTCTAATGGCTAATTGAACTCAACAGAAGTGAGGTACAGCTCCCGTCTGCTTTCATCTGCAGAGGACCGCAGTAACAGCAGAACATGGAAGCACGTATTCCAGGAAGTCCTCGCTTTCATGTGCACTGATGTAACGTTAAGAGGATGACAAGCTTCTTGTTTTTTTTTTTAATACATTATGGTCTTAGGCCAGCTGTCACATAAAAGCTCCCATCTGTATGTTTCTTGTGTGGTCACACTCTAGGTTATGGCTATACTGTTCACAATTTCTGTGAAATAGATGCGCAAATTCGCTTCCGTTGTAAAGGTTTCAACAGTTATGTCCTCTAAGCACTCGCTGTGTGCTGGCAACTCAGCTCCATCCGTGGATGTCACTTTGCCCACGTGAACACAACCTGACCAGCTAAAAGGCCAGTTTAAATTCTGCTAATTTTAACTACTAGAGTCATGACATCTCAATTCCGATCCTCACCTTGGTGGGCCATTTATTCTGTGAAGGGATGATAATGTCTTCCCCCACTTTCTCTGGAGAGATTCTCCCTGTCCTGCTCAGAAAGCCTTTCAGGACATGTAGGTCAGAAGATATAAGTAGGTCAGTGCACTCTCCTCGCTGCTAGGTCCATTGTGTCAGCTTAAGCAGCCAATCACTTGGCGGCATCTTCCCTCATCACATGACTCGGTGAGGTCTCGCTTAGGGAGCAGTCTGGATGCCGATGTCCCACAGTGGTTTGATTTATAAGGAATCGTTAATTCGAGGATTCCACATGATTTTACTTTTGCATTCAGTTCATAGAAAATTTTACTTAGTCCATCCAGTCAGTAACAAGTAATAGAACTGGATGGCGCAAAACAACTGCACTAACAAAACATCATACAGCTAAGGACTGCAGTAAATAGCAATAAATATGAAAAAAATTATGAAAGAATATCATTTCTCTTTATTCTTTGTGAATTGCAGAGGGGTAAACACTTCTCTTAAAGTCATTGTTGCTGGTCCTGCTAGACCTTTGCACCTCCATTTAGAGAACAGTCTATATCCGGTCACAGAGGATTAGAGTGGAAGGATCTATCAAATTATAATTGTAGTGTGTGCCAGATAGTGATGAAATGTAATTTAGAGGTGAAATAATATTAAATATCAGGGCTAAACAGATGTCTTTAATTTTGATTAAAAGATTTTTTCTTTTGATTAGAATTTCTGTTTGATGAGAATGCAATAAATGAGTTGTCTTATGTATAAGAAGGCATCTGCCTAAGCTAGACTCCTCATTGGAGGTTTTCCATTTGTATCATTGTGTGTTTGTGGCATTTGATTTGTGTGCAGAGATGTCATGGAGGAAATTTAAACAGTGTCATAATGTTTACTAAAGTTTAGCCTAAGGCTGAATCATTCAGGGTATCATAACAGCATTGAAGGGCAAACCCACTTTGCCTTGATAGGCCACAACAATCACTGTGGAGGACATCTGTTGTTCTGGAAAAATATATTCACTCCCAGTGCTCTGGGGCAGACAGAAAATGTTGATGGGGGTGGGGTGGGGGGCAAGGCAGTCTTCCCAGTATCAACATTTGCTTTACCTCTAAACCAAAGAACCTCAAGGACTTTGGACTCTTGCCCTCTCAGTCATTGGATTACATTGGTTGACAGCCACGTGATTACAGATAAAGAGGCCAGCAGAGTCTCCCCGCGGTGTACGCACTGCGGCCGCCATGAGAAGGTGCATACACAGGAGTACCCATCATGCACCACGATGCCACACTCCAGGCTTGCTCGTTTTGACATCATAGTATTTAATAGGTTTCCAAAACAACAATGCACATTCACATCCTTTTGAATACAGTACATTTGGCACACAGTAAAATGCTTACAATGAGATAACACTAATGGATGGCGAAAAATTCAAAATATTTTCATAACGAACCATACTGTACATACAAAGCTTCACAATACAGAAACTAAAAATTTATTTGCTAAATGTATACATAATACATATAGTATTATAATACTCATGACCTTTACTTATATGTATTATACTACTATATGTACAATTATTTAATATTCAGCCAGACACATTTTTGCACTTAATTTAAGAGGTAATTCTTCAGCTGTAATATATTTATTCAGTTGACTTTAAAACAGACCAAAATGTGTTTCCTATATAGTTTTTTTTTTTTACTTTTATATTATTTTTAAAAACAAAAATAGAAAAAGAGGCAGAAAGACATTTTGGCATGAGACACGGTGGTTGCTGGAGACCAGGAGTGGATGGGATGGGTCCATAATTCACAAAAAAACACACATCTGAAAGTCAGGTGAGGTACATCAGTCAGAGGGAGCTTATAGTCAAAAGGTGTACAGAGCTTGAAGTAAGGGTCCCTGTTTGGGAGGGTTCCCACGGAAACGCCGTTACTGGTGTGCGGTGCAGACAGACAGGGGGGCCGACAGCTGAGCTCACGAGGCACCAAAAGCAGTTTCATACGTAGCTAACCAGGATGTCTGAGGCGTATAACTTACTGCTCTTTCGCATAGAGTTTGTTACTGTATGTATGAGTTGGAGAGTGCACAATAAACTCGAGGGGGGGGGGCAAGCTCCCAGTGATGCAGTTTGTAGCAGGAAAGTAGCTGTGAAGGCTTCCAGATGGATAAAAAACTGTGACTAAAAAAACATCTATAAAACAAATTTCTACCACTATGACAACTATTGTTTTTATGCTACCAGGATCTGAAAAAAATTCTACTGTCTATTAATGGTTATGAAATGTGGAGTGGTATCTACATAGGCCATCAGAGGTAAGGAGTGAGGCTGTTGGCCTGATAAGCCTGGATGTACGGCTTTCACAGAAAACAAAGGAAGCTCAGGAAACAGATGATTACCCACCTGTCTGTGCTAGCCCCTGCCCCAACCTGGTGAATAGTAGCTTCCAAAACCACT
Organism: Petrocephalus zakoni; assembly: GCA_026774425.1. Taxonomy (NCBI): domain Eukaryota; kingdom Metazoa; phylum Chordata; class Actinopteri; order Osteoglossiformes; family Mormyridae; genus Petrocephalus; species Petrocephalus zakoni. The sequence continues at coordinate 14,447,448 of JAODKN010000063.1, forward strand.
GGACATCACTAATGGCCATCCACCATACACTCCTACTCTGTTGCTATGGGACACAAGAGTTCATGTTTTCAGGGTAGTGTCTATGCTTCTGCTCCCTTGGGCCAATGACACATGACCAATGCATGTCCCTGTGGTCCAATAATAATGAAGATCACTTTAGTGTGGGGACCAGCTGGTCTTAGAAGAGGAGGCCCTGAGCCTGCCGTTACCTGGGTGTCAAAACACGGGAGGGAGAGCTGACAAAATCATACAAAGAACCAGGTCACAATCATTTTGCTGTGCCTTTTTATTTTATTCTTGAGGAGCTATTTTGTAAATGATTTAAATTCGTCACAGCTGGTTTTTAGTTCTGAATATCTGAGATTTGGCGCTCAATTTCCACCAGTCTTCATGTGCTACAAACGTCCTTTGAGAAGCCCCAATGGCGGGGTAAAACAGCAGCCCTCGCCCCTCCTTCCCTCAGGGTCTACATGGAGTTATGCTAGGGAATGAATGAACACCGAATCCATAAGCCAAAGGTATAAAGGTGTTTTCAGCAGGGACCAGGCTTTACAGAAAACCATGCTTTGAAGAAAAATAGCCAAAGCACAAAAATCAGAAGAAGAAAAAGACAAAACCAAAAAATTTAAACTGAACAAACACATTAGACAAAGAGTATTGCACATTGAACTTTTTTTCATCTCATTGACTAGTAATACACAACACTATCATATGCCTGACCATGCAGTGGTTGACACCTCTATAATCAAAGAGTTTCACAGGCTTCGCAGCAAGGATTATATACAAAGTGTTATCTGTACAGAGGGCAAGACCCTGGTATTAGGCGCTGGCTTTGCCACCCACTATAGTGAGTCTTGTATCATCTGTCTTGTTGCATAGCGGGAAACCTTGATGGCAGTTCCGGAAACTGAGCAACAAGACAATCCAGTAAAATCATAAAAAAAAACCACAACAAAAATAACTGACAAAATAAAATAAAATCATGTCAAGTGGACAGTCATACATACAGGCAAATACACATACATCCACACCCAAACAAATCCTATAAGGAACATTTAGAAATAGTACAATAACACTGTGAGCATATCTACTGTAGGTAACGGCTGAGCTTTTAGCTTTCTCATATAGTCCACAAAAGTTACCCCAACACACAAAAGGGCATTCTAATGTACTGTACATTAACCGTCATTGTAACTGTTGCAAAATTTTGATCTTCAGAAAAGGGTCTTCCACAATGACATCAAATTCTGATGTCACGTGTTTCTTTTTTTTTTTTTCGTGGATGCCGTGACGCAGTAGGTTTTCCTTAGTACAATCACTGGTACTGACAATTTGGTTAAGATAGTGCATCTCAGTTACACATTGCACAAAAGGATTTGGACGAGAGGAAATGGAGGAGGACAGTGGGGAAGGTCAGCAGCACCAACCTGATTAGCTACAGAGGGTTTGTGCTACAAGCCAAAGGAAGAGGAGGACATGTAACAGCCCCATGCTGAAATTATTTGATGATATAGTAAGAGCGTGAAAAGGAGACTAGAAAGGGCCAGAAAAGCTCTTCTGTATGCTCTCTTCTCCCTCCTTATCATCCCTGTGACCATTACATCATTGCTTTTTGATCACCTTTTCCAATTGTCCCTGGGAATCCAACAGATTTGCCTATGATGACTCACTCGCTGACAGGATTTCAGTAGAGCATTCAGTAAGCCGCGGCCACGGCACCAGAGGCCGTACTACTGCCGTGCTCAGCCACAACAGATTTCCCCATGCATTTTAAACCAGTCTCAAAGGTCACGCTAAACTCCCGTCCTCGCTACACAGAAGTTCCTAGGGAGATCGGCTCGTCCGGAGATGCTCAGTGCAAGGACAGGGAGCTGAAGGAGGTGTTTCTCTTCCATGTTTGGTCTGCATCTCTACAACGGCACATTATGAGGAGAAGGGTGAAATGTGCATGCAGAAGGGCTGAAGATAAGGAAAGACAAACAGTAGGAAGTGTGGGAATGAAGCTCTGTTAAGAAAGAGAAAAAGAATGAAAATATAAATTCATGCCCGATTAAGTGGGTGCAGAAGGATAGGGTTCAGAGCCCTGGATGGGCCCCAGCAGATGAGTCTATGTGTGTGGAGAGTGGGACAGGGACCACATGGGAATGTAAATGGAGAACAGGGCTCTTAGGACAGTGTGTCTTCCCCGAAATAGGAGAAACCCTTGAACTCCTCCTGATTGATCTGCTTGATGATGGCCTCCTCCACGGGAGTGAGCACGGGATCCTCACGTGTGAAGTCCTGGTCAAAGTTGTTGACATCCCTTTTGGTTTTCTGCAAGAGAACGACGAGAGGACTTAGGTGAAGAAGGAGAACAAAGGCCAATAGCTTCGGACCTGGAGGCTCACCATGAAGACAGTTACATTACTGTCACTCAAGTCATCACTCAAGGCGCCTGGGGCTGTGTGATCACGATGACTGCTACCCCGAGATGAAACGGAAAACTCGTGCCCCTTCATAGCTATTCCAAGAAACGTTCCAGACAACATTGCAATCATTTTTCCTTTACCACTGAAAAACTGTTAAGCGTGTTCCTCCTTGAAATGCACCTCAGCAGGATGCTGCCAATTTACTGACAAAGTAAAGAACAGTACAGGCCTAAGAGATGATGAGAAGATGAGAATATATTTTACTGGTACTTTTAGTGGCTCAGGTTGGCCCAGTAAGCAGTGGTAGCAGGAGCAGTGAGGACTGGTTACACCTGGGGGGGGGGGGGCAAATGTGAGCTGTGTGAAGTTGTCCCCAGTACGTTTCAGATTTCATCCAAATGGGTCCCGATCATTTACGCCACTTAAATTTCCATTTCTGCCATTTTCGTTTCTGAGATACAAACATTTGTTTACATGGTCACGTGACACCGCCGTCAAATTGTTTCAGGCGACTTTAGGGGTCAGAATTGCTGTGCCTTAATCAGTCAGCAGAGGGGATGAGAGCTGGGGCCAGAGCTGCATGTGAGGAGAGCGTAGCCCTGTGTAGTTGTACCTGCTTGTTCATTTGTGTAAATATTCGGCATGATCCTAAAACACTGTATCTGGCTCGGGGCTGATCGAGTCTACGTCTTTTGTCCACATGACAAATGTGAACATGTGCACTATATGCCAGTCATTTCATGCCATAAACCAAGAGGTATAACTCAGAAATAATAACAGCACGGACATAATTATGCAGCACAAATGATCAAACCGGTTTGGTGCAAATCAGATGCAAATAGGGTGCCAACATTGGGCTCACATGATAAGCAAACGTGTATATCTCAGAAACTAAAGTGACGCACGTGAAAATTCCCAGGATAAAAAAGCAGCACGACTGAAGACTGAAGCCGGTTTGGTTGAAAGCAGGACAAAAAACTTCACGCAGGTACAAATGTGTCATTGCAGTAATACCAAGATGACACCCTCTCTCTGTGACCTCTCTCTCTGACCTCTCTCTGACCTCCCCGCTCCCTGATACAACCAGCACCTCACAGATATGGCATGGGGGGAACACCAGCCACCGCCAACCTCACTCATGCAAACACTGCTGGCTGAAGAAGATGTGGAAGTGGAATCCCAGCAGTTTCACTTTCAGCTCTAAGACTGCAGGGTCTGCCAAAGAGACTTCTCATGGGCTGCAATATCTGTATGGGCGTGCGTGATTGGCTGTATGGGGGTTCGTGATTGGCTGTATGGGCGTGCGTGATTGTCTGCATGGGCATGCGTGATTGTCTGCATGGGCATGCGTGATTGGCTGTATGGGGGTTCGTGATTGGCTGCATGGGCGTGCGTGATTGTCTGCATGGGCATGCGTGATTGGCTGTATGGACATGCGTGATTGGCTGCGTGGGCATGCGTGATTGGCTGCGTGGGCATGCGTGATTGGCTGTATGGGCATGCGTGATTGGCTGCATGGGCGTGTGTGATTGGCTGCATGGGCGTGCGTGATTGGCTGTCCAAACTGTACAAAAGACTCACAATGCGAGGCTTGAATGGTGGCTTGATCCTCCTCTGCTCCAGCTGCAGCCAGTCAATCTCCCTGAAGAAGGGGTGGACCTTGATAGCCTCCTCGCCTCCCTGTGCCACTACACAGCCCAGCCGCTTGTTGGGGCTCTTCGTCATGAACTGGGGATGAGACACGTGCGATGTCAGCGTACAAGAGTGGCTAAAACAAAGTGGCATCTGGGATCAACGGAGAGGAAGTGCATTGAGGGAAAGCAGTTATTGATAGCCGCATCTGACCTGCAGTAAGTTACACATGCTTTTGCTGTAACACGCTGCCACTTCTTTTTAAAACTAGCTAATTATTATACATTTTCTTTTTACATTTTTATTTTTTACATCTATGCATGGTCAATACAATGAATGAATAAACGGCAGGGCTGCTTGTCATGGCTGAAAGAATCCAAACACATCTATCATCAGGCCTGATCCCACGGAAGCATGACATTAGTTGAGCTCCAGACTGGTCATGTGACCAACATGTCAGCCAGTAGGAGCTTACTGTGACAGTGAGCCTTCCAAGACAAATATGCCTCTCTTCCCACAACGCCATGCAAAAAGGCAAAGGATAGCCAAAGTAAATGCAGGACATGTTATGGAAAAAGGAAATAATGTACATAGAGACCGGCACAGACACACACACACACACATACACCATGTATTCCTATCTTTATGGGAACACTCCACTCATTCCTATGGGCATAACCCTGATTCCAACTATGACACCCTTAACCCCTACCCAGCCATAACCTTAACCATAAGTAACCAAACAAAATAAGAGACTTTTGGCAATTTTAGTTTTTTAATTGCAGACAGATTTTTATAAAATTGAGGTTATCCGTATGGGGACCAAAAAAATGTCCCCACAAGGTAGAAAATAACTGTTTTTTATCACACTGTGGGGACATTGGGTCCCCACAACGTAATATAAACATGACCACACACACACACACAATGTGGTTTCTGGGAGCGATTAGCAAGGAAGCCTTGCTATGCCAGATCGCCCTCCACGCATCTCGTCCTCAAGATTACGCAATCTAGAAAAACCACCGGCGAACACAAACAGTTTGTTCTCTTCCCACAAGAAGTGTAATTTCTCCCAGGCCTGCTTCTCGTTTCTGCTGTGGCTCCCGCACACAGAGGCCGTGTGGCACTATGAACTTCTCCTGAACTCCCACAGCGGGCCTCACTTAGCTAATCAGATGTGTATGTGGGAATAGAGAGAGAGAGAGAGAGAGGGGGAGAGAGGGAGAGCAAAAGAAACATAAAACATGCGGAAACATGGATAAGGCATGAGAAGAAGGGATGACATGAGTAGGGAGGGTCAAGGAGAAGAGGACACATGTAAGACAAAGAGGAATGGGTGTGGGGCCAGAGCGCTGAGGACAAGGTGAGGAGGTGAGAATTCTCTTAGTGCTGAGAGATCTGACGTGTGGCCAGATAGAGGAAGTGGCCGGTCAGAAATAAGGAAGACGGCCAGGAAGAGGGGAGAAGCAGGAAAATGGAGATCCGTAGAACCCCCACCGCTTTGAGGATGCTAACGGCCTCCTTGCTCAGCCAGACGGGATAGAGCACGTCATCGTGGAGGATGGACTCAAAGAGGTCGTCTTCGTTGTCCGCCTCAAACGGGGGCTGCCCGGCCATCATCTCGTACATGAGGACGCCCAGGGCCCACCAGTCCACAGAGGGACCGTACTCCAGTTCCTGCAGAATCTGAGGGACGGGCAGACGGCAAACGGAGCAAATTACTTCATCTTTTTATTTGTCCCTAAAAGACACAAAGTGCCCACAGATCCAAAAATACAATGAACAAGCACCACAAAAAAAATAACTTCCCATTGGCAAAGTGTTCATTACGCTAAATGTAGCGCGGCGGGGTGTGGCAGAGAACATGGGCGGGGTACCTCTGGGGCGATATAGTCGGGGGTCCCGCAGAAGGTGGTGGTCGTGACCCCGTTCAGGATTCCCTCCTTGCACATGCCGAAGTCAGCCAGCTTGCAGTGGCCTTCAGCATCCAGCAGGATGTTATCCAGCTTCAGATCTCTGAGAGGGGCAGGATGGAGGATAAATGGATGGAAAAGGAGCACAGAGGTCAGGGGCTGGGCGTCCTCGAGGACTGGCTGCTTGGCAAAGAGTAACCCAAAAACACAAAAAAACACGCGGAACATTTCACAAGTCGAAGTGAATAATAAATGTGTGGATATGCTTTAGCGAACAGGACGCAGCTCAGGGGAAAAGATTAGAATGACAACAATAGTGAAACTATTAAATACACACTAAAAATAATCTCCATCTTTATCAATTGTACAGAATCACTCAGCTGAGGCAAGAAAAATACAAGTGAAATTAGCAACATAACATTTGTGTTGGAGTCGTTGCAGATACTGGAGCTTTTCAATGCAAAGTGCCCCTTTTGAACAAATTCAGAGTTTTGTTCGTTGAGGTTTCCTGACTGCAGTGCTCAGCAGGGGGTAAAATGCAGCCTTTAGGCCGCCCACTGCCCCCTTTTTTGCCTGTAAAAATCCAAACCTGACCAAATACAGTTAATGCCACCATAGCACTGGACAGCCAGTGACTAATCAATAACAATGAATGGCATATTATTAAAAGCAACTGCAAAGATTATGCCCCTCACTGCCAAACCAGACAAAATCTATCACTGACGATCTCCCCTCTTTCTACAGAATGATGGAGCCAGAAGCAGGATTCAAAGGCAGATTCTTCTGGGCCGTTGAGCCTGTAGAGTTACTTTTTACGGCACCAGAGCAACAGTTAAATTCATACACCCCTTGACGGCAGTAAATGCTGAGTCTCTATTCCGGCATCAACACACCTGCACCCAAAAGAGCCACTCAAAACACAGTGTGACTCCTGACTTAGCACTGATTACTAAGTCTTGTGAGTCTGGAAGTGTTTAGTTCTGTCTGCCAGGCCAGAGGAGGCGATGCCCTTTGCGGACCACCCGCACTGCAGCATGCATCTCTGTCTCCTATCAGTCTCCGTCACAGCACTGTGGCACTGCAGCTCCATCCTCCCGTCAGCCATAACAGGGACTCTTATCAAGGGCCGGGGCAGGAGACGAGTCTGCCGATGACCACAGGGGGGTTATGGGAGCCAGCGGATGCGCTGCTCTCTCCTGCCGAGGGGGGGGTTCTTGGAAAAGGGGACATATCTCCTGGATCAGTGCATTCAGTTCAGAGAGAACAAGCGAGGTCTCCATTTCCACCCTTGGCCGTGTGGCCATGTATGGCACACACGCTCACTGCACACACTGGCATGAGTACTTATGGACACCCGTGCATGCCTCCTCGTGCACGTTACATAGCCAGAACAAGAAGATTTGAGCACACGACTAACAAAGTTGACTCGACTTTTTATTATTATTTTTTATTTACCGGATCATTGACTTTGCCTTTATTTATATTCTGATGGTTTATTTAGATTTAGTGAAATGCATGAACTGCAAAATAATCTCAGCTGAAGTTTACAGCGCCCAGAATCCCAGGAAAGTCAGCGAGGCAGCACCGCAAAAGGCAGAGATAACCTCGGTCAGTCTGTAATTACTGCTAACAAATCTATGTCAGTATACCTGCTGCTTGGAGCACAACCAGAGAGCAACCTACACCCACAGAAAAATAACACAACAGTTTGGTCCATCAATGTGACACATCAATATGGTCCTTGTGCTCCTGTCTGTTATACTTGTTGAATAATGTCTCCTGTGCCTTTAAATGGGGTGAAAGGGTTCACGCAGCGACAACTTTTGCACAAGCCCCTCCTATTGGACGTGAGCTTGAATGACTGCAGCCCTGGTGTCTCTACACCTCTGCACACCTGGTCCCGTGATGCCCCACACGTAATGCGGTGCGCATTTTGGCTCTGAATCTCAAAATATTTTGTGTCTGCTGGGAGGTGACCTAGGGTCACAATACAAAATCATGCAAATATGACTTAAATTTTTACTCATGGATACACATTAAGCCAAGTGTGTTGTATAGGTGTAATGATGCCCTTCTGGGATATATACTGGCTACTGCAGGTTTTGAACGCATCATTATTTAGCTATTTACGCATCATTATTTATCTATCATAATATATTTATTTGCATTTTTTAGCAAGACGTTCTTGTCCAAAATAACTAAAAGATCTATGACAACCTGAAAAGAGTCTCAGGATCACAGAGAATGTCTTTATCAATCCATCCATCTATCCATCTTCCATATCTGCTTGTCCTATGCAGGGTCCCGGGGATCCAGAGCCTATTGCCGAAAGCAATGGGCACGTGGCAGGGAATAACGCGGGTGACCGACCCATCGGAGGGAATCTGGGAAATTTTTGTCTTAAGGAGCCACAAGCTCAGTCCAGAAACATGTTGAAATCTGGCACAGTGAATGTTTACGACCCAGCACAAAGGTTACGGCAAGAACCGGGTGCAGAGGGCTGCCGGCGCAGATGGGGAGAGCGTCTAAGTGCCGGTCCGACGGCCGTTCCCGAGCAGGAGCGGCTGGAATTTCCATCCTTGCTGAACGTGGCATGTGCGGAGTTGGGCCCGGCAACATGACCCAAAGCGGCTGGGGCTGGAACGCCATCAGGAATGTGCTGAAATGCTGATCTGATAGCGACAGCCGGCCCAGCGCACCCCCCATCCTGAAGCGGGTCGGAGCTGGGCCGGGCGGCCGCGCGCTTCCTGCCCTTATCTGCGGCGGACGGAACCGTCCGTGTGCCTCTGGCCTCTCCGAGAGACGCCCTCCAATTAAGCTCGTGTGCATCGCCGCGCCCCGGCAGCTAGAGATGGAGCCCCTTTAGCTCCAATCCATTCTGCACCTGGGAATTTACTCATTTTCCACCATAAGCCCCCCTGTGAGAAACACAGATGTCATTGTGGAGAACAAAAGATACTCCTTCCTGGTTCTTAATGGGGGGGGGGTTCTTTGAACAGGATGAGCCCAACTGGCAACTTTTAAAACCATGGGAAAGTAGTTTGCAGGTTGGCTTTTGACTGCTTATTTGCCTAATAACCCCCATTGGCAGCCAGGCAAAAACCCTCAGATACACCACATGTGCTCACGCCTTCCCTCCTTGCCCTCATGAAGACTGCGCATAAAGGTGTGCTGTCATGTTCCGCCACTCGGGCTAGGCATGGCTCACCTTCCACCTGTGATGACATACCCTTTCTGCTCCATTTCAGCCCTGAAAGAAACAGTCTCACTAGTCACCATGATTTTTTCTCTTTGACTTATGGCGCAGTACAGTAGCACTGTGGTATACTTAAACAATTTTTATCTTGTTTTCAGCCTACATAAGCTTGGCAATTTCTCCACTGTGGTCAATGATCAAAGTGTGTCTGCTTCACCCATTTGCCCTTATTACAATGGGTGTTAAGCTGTAACAAACAAGTGCTTTAATCCGCCTGGTTGCAGTTATTGACCTCATTCCATCCAACCATCCATTTTCTATAGCCGCCTGTCCTATGCAGGCTCGCAGGGAGACAGAGGTGATCCTCATGCATACAAATATAATAACTGATGACAAGAATCCCTCCCCCCAACCAGGATAAGCGGTTAGAAGATTGATGGATGGATGGACGGATGGATGGATAACTGACAAAACTGGTTTAAAAAAAAAAAACTAGTTGCAGCTCACCTGCAAAAACCTTTCTGTGTATGCGTGGTTCTCATGTGTCTGGTTAGGAAACTAGTGAAACTAGTTACATCCCAAGTCAGAAGCCTGGGCTTTCCGTGAAGAGTGTTAAACGCAATGATCACTCACTTTCCGATTCACTGGTTATGCAAGAGAACTATTACTGGAAATATCTGGAGCAGATCCAGTATCAGTATGATATGTAATAAAAATGATTTTATACAATACAGTTAAAAAGGGGAGTTTTTGCGTTTTCCCCCAATTAGACTGGAGGATAAACAACATCGAAGGACAGACTGAGTCTTGTCCCACGGATGCCGGAAAGGAGGAGGTCACTGGCTCTCCCAGACAGGAGTCGGTCTCTCCACCTACTCCTGCCAAGGAGAGACTTGCATGCTGATATCACTCAGTGCCCCGCTGACCTTGCTGTGACCTCCTGTGTACCGGAGCGAAATTCAGATCAGGTGGCAAACAAAGATTGTGTCTCACTGCTCCTTCTCTCTTCTGCTGGTTTTTTTCTGCTTATGGCTCTCCCCCCCCCCTCAAGAACATGGACAGATGGACATGAACTTAATCTAGGGGACGGTGTCCACCTGGACACATGTGAAGTGTGCATGGTACACACGGGAGCTAACACGCCAAGAATACACACGCAGGAACGCTGACATACATGCAAGGGGGGGCGTGGGGGGGGGGGCTGTGCTGAATGTAGAGGGAAAGGAAAAATGAGGAGGGCAGATAAGGAGACTGCGATGAAAGATGACAGGGAGGCATGCAACCTGGCAGGTCAGAGTTTGATGGTTGATTGCTGAAAAAATGTCAACACCACTTTACAGATGCCATTCAGGGGCTTTTTTTTTAATTTTTTGCGAAACCACTGTCCTGACAGGAAGGTGCGGGGGCAGCTTATGTAACCGTTCTTGTAGCAGAGGGGGCCAAAGAGGGCACCCCCCGGTGATACGCACGTCTACCAAAAAGAGGGTGCATACCTTCCATGTAGTGCTGGGAGCCTCCTCACCAGGCTCACGCGTCTGCGTAATTCACAGAGCACATTCCCCACGGATCACTTGGCATTAAAAACGGCGCCGTCGAAACCGTAGGCTTGAGGAGCTCCTGCATCTTTTCACGCTGCACGTGAAAGTGGGCAAATTTGTGGGCAGTGCATTGTCCCATTGTAAGAACTCTACAGGTGCGTATAGAGAGACACAGACATGCACTTCTCCCTCCTGGCGACGTGACACGCTGCCTTGGTTCTCCCCTGGGCCCCCATGTTCAGCCACATGGTTTACAAACGGCTCATGTTGTTCCATTCCTGGCTGATCAGTTAGCATCTCCCTCGCTCTCGCTCTCTCTCTCCTTCCTTCATCCAGTACCTCTTTACCCACCCCGCTAGGGCTCCGCTCATCTTCCCAACCTGATATCACTGGAAATCTGCACCGTTTAATTCACCCTTTGTTCGTTTTTCAGTTTACATCCAGCCTTTTTCAGTTGACTTCTATCTCTCGCAGAGCCTCGCCCGTTCGGTGAGGAGTTTTCCTTACCTCTCCTCAGTTCGATTCTCCAAAGATCCATACGCAATACATACATAAACTATGATATCACAAAGAAACCACTTCTTTGATGTCCTCTAATCTCATCTAATATCTCTTGTTCTACTGCGGAAAATGTACTTTAGTCATTAACAGAATTTAGCACTTAAAGAGAAGTAGAGAATGAATCACACAACTCAAAAAGTCTGATGGAGCTGCCAAACATCAGTCATAAAAACAATTACATACATACAATTGCATACGGCACACAATGTGCGTTTTATCACCTCACCTTCTTTTAAAAATATTCAATGTGCTACACTAATTTTTTTAGCACACTGTATGTAAAGCTGCCTTTATTTTTAATATTTAGGTGTATAACCAGCTGACTTCGTATGGTCATTTACTCCAGATTTTGGCAAGTAGCTGAAAAAATCATTACAGCTCATACATGCGGACATGAACAGCCACAAACACACACACACATAGCAAGCAGAGCAAAGGCCACAGCAATCAAACTCAGTAAAAAGTATTTCCTGTGTTTTGAGCTAATCTTGTGGAGTGATTTTTCCGTTACGCACTTGCCCTTCTGCACCTCAGGACTGGGTTGCCTAGGGCGGCCAGCTGCCCCCTCCGGCTCCCTGCACAGGTGTGGATGGCCCTGACTGTCACCCTCGGGGACAGCGAACACCTGCCCCACACCTGCTATGAACCCCCAACAGTACGTTTTGACCACGAAGTGTGTTCTTGATAACTCCCAGCACAGTGCCGCTGAGATGTTCTATGTTCATACAGAACAACGACGGACAGACCAAAACAAAACGGAAAGCAGGATTCATTATGGACTTGCCAAGCCTTGGCAGGGCGGCTCTCCAATAGTGTCATGTGTTATGACATCATCTATTTCAGCTACAGAACATCGGGGGGAAAGAATACTTCTGATTTCCCCCCACTACTCTAATCCTGATTATGCACTCCCGCAGAAACTTTTCAAATTAGAAGAATCTTGCTGAGATGATGACTGGACCACACCTATTAAGGGCTGATGTGCAAGTTTATTTTTAAACATTCAGAAGTTACAGGCAGAAGCTAATGAACTAATTACCACCCCAGTCAGCTCAACTAACCCTAACCCTAACCCCAGTCAGATCAACTAACCCTAACCCTTTTTTCTGAATTATTTCCAAAGAAAAAACAATCGGAGGTGTCAGAGGGCCATGGATACCCTGGCAGATTCAAGGGGCCCAGCACTTGACAGGGGCTCCCTAAGTTTGACAGAGGGGGCCATGATGACACTTTGACAGCCCTGGAAAACAATTCATACACTCTTCAAAAAAGGGTCAATTTTAAATTGCCTTCCGTTAAAAAATTGTAGACAAAAGAACCAGGCTGGGGTTATAGTATCTGGACGACTTAAAACCTCCTCCATGTGCTGTTAAGCGAATTATCATCAGCTCTTTTGAAAATGACTAACACCAGAGCAGCACAATGTCAGGCTGTTTTTAAAACCCACTTGAGTCTTTAATGGGAGAGAAAAAGATAGGGGAGGGGTGGGGGGCAGACCAAGTAAAAGTACTGAAATAGAGAAGTGAAGAAGGAGAGCATTTGGGGGGGGGGGGGGCTGTGAGCGGAGAAAGAGCCCAAAAGAGAGAGAGGAAAAAAAGAGACGGGGGAGATATACAGATGAGAGATAAAAATAAGAACACAGGCTTCCATGAATAGGCCATCAAGGGTA
>JAODKN010000063.1:14460464-14479220 GCA_026774425.1 Petrocephalus zakoni
CCCCCCCCCCCCCCCCCCCCCCCCCCCCCCCCCCCCCCCCCCCCCCCCCCCCCCCCCCCCCCCCCCGCCCCCCCCCTGTGAGCGGAGAGAGAGCACAAAAGAGAGAGAGGAAAAAAAGAGACGTGGGAGATATACAGATGAGAGATAAAAATAAGAACACAGGCTTCCATGAATAGGCCATCAAGGGTACTCTGACTAAACAGAGGTGAAAGGAGGTAATCAAGACTGCCACTTCCTCCTCGCGTTCTCTGTGTTTGCTTCTCTGATGCCATGCTTTAAAGGTATTAACAGGCTTGTCAGGGATCTGTCCAGTCAGGGTGAGGTGAGGCACTTGGGATGGAAGAGGGGAAACTGGTGGTTGGGAAGGGGCTCAAACTAGACTGGGGGGGGGGATGCAAGGCAGAGGGCTTCCCTCTAGACGACTGCCCACATGGGTCTGTACTCTGTCAGGCGAGAAACACAGAACATCGGGCTTGTCGTCCCCGGCATGCTGGACGCCAGCCGATCTGCACCGGGGCGTGCAGGAACACGTCCCCTTCAGCCAGATCAAACTGCTACTTTCTGTACAAAAATGTATTTTTTTCCCCTTGTAAAGGTGGGTGGTGGTGGTAAGCACCATACATAGTGTTCTCGAAAATGTTTTTGAAGCTGGTGTGTAAGGCAGGTCACGGAGAGGTAAAGGGTTCATCTGGGGCAAATGTGAAGCGTTACATTGCTGCGCCTCTGTGAGATAACGTCAGGGGCACATTCAGCGAGAGTCTTTCCCCAAGTCATCAGGGCTCTCTTTTTTATGGGGCTGATAATCTCTACATATAGTAACATTCTGAGAAACTTCTATCGTGAAAGCAAAATGATTAAAGAATTACGCCATAAGCACCTGATAATAGAACCACAGAATCACTGGGGTAGAACCGTAGCATTTAAACAGAAGAATAACCTATGGCCTGCACAGGGCCCACAGGTGGGGCCAGCAAGGGACTGAGGGCGCTGTTCCACCGCACCAGGTACCATACTTCAAGAAGTAACTAAACTATGGTACTTCAAGGTGTTGGTTTTCCTCTGGAGTAAAAACTGGTACCGGCCCTGAATGACATCACAGCGTGAGGTATTTTGCACTGAAATTGAAAAATGGCTGTAGTATTTTATAGGGCTGGACGATGTGCGAAATTGATACTAACATCGCATGTTATGCACATGCGATTCTTACATCGCTAGTTAGCTAGTTTAATATCAGGCTTTTTCTTACTTTCAGTTAAAGCACAGGGAAGTTAGGTTTCACTAAAAGTCTTATTCTGCCATAGGAAAACTTAGTAAGTAATTTTAATGATTATTGCTTTTCACGATTATCTAGTATATGATTAAAAATCGGTTAAATTAATCCTCCGCTGCTTTTGCATGAGCGCTGCATGCGTTCTCTGAGATAATCATAATCATTCTCATTATTGCGGGTTAAATCACTCCTAGGTGCATTTGTGAGAAATTTATTTTGTACAATTTTTCTCCTATATATATATCCAAATATTTATTATAACAAAATAATACCGTGCTGTCCGAGTATATTGTACAAAATACTTGCCATCCTGATCTTGAAGTGACCACATTATAGTTTAAGCTTGGGTTTTTCATTTGTCCAAGCACCCATTATTTGCTATCTGTATGACTAGTCGGTAGAGAAAGCATTTGCAAGTCCCAACCTAAAGTACCAAAGTACCAAAAAAGTACCCCAGCAGGTTTGGTCCTTTAGGTACTGGAACTTTTGGGTCTGGTACTCGACCAGAAGTCAATGGAGAAGGAGAAGTACTGAAAGTACGGTGCCTGGTGCAGTGGAAAAGCAGCTCGGATGCCTGGAGTTGGTCACGCCACCACCCACCTATCACAGCATCACTCTTGGGTTCTACCTTGTCTTATATGTCACATTCTCATGGTAAAGGTTCCAAAGCACTTACTAAAGATGCAGTTGCATCTGCATCCAGGGGCTCACGTCCGACATCGTTTTTTCTACAACCCCCCACCCAGCGAGAGCTCAGGGGCAGCTCAGCGACTCACGTATCGAGCCGCTTGCTGACGTCCGGTTGACTCCCCTGTTCTCCCCAAGCAGCGATTGTTTTGGGTTTTTCGGCTTCTTTTCCTTTCTTTCCCTTCCACAAAGCTTTTAGGTGGAGACAGAACAACAAACAAACAGCCCCACTGCATCAGGCGTGGCGGCGGTGGGGCTAAACGGGGTCCGAGAAATGAGACACACAAAGTTAAAAGCGGGCGGAGTGCCTGCTCCCAGAATGCCCTGCTCCCAGGATGTTGTGTAGGGAGTGGCCCTTGCGAGGCCACGTTCCCACAGACCCCGATCGCAACCTGGAGCCAACGACTTAATCCTGGGGAATTCTGGGAAGCAGGAGTTGATTAACTATTATGTTCCTCTCACAGCGCAACACAATTCATGTTGTTGGGCCATTTCCCCCCCAGCACAGTATGTGGATGACAATAACCTGGGGTTACCGAAAAGCAGTGGGTGACATAATCAAATGTACCAGCGACACAAAGGACTGTGAAGTCAGCAGTGTACTTTTACTGGGATGAATGGGCTTAGCCAACCACTGCACCTTAAGTAACAACACAGGGAAATGGAAAGCCGTGCACTTTATCTGAAGCTCCTTCATTTCCTATAAAATGTAGACTACAAAATACAATGTATAAATGTTAAACATAAGTTTCGGGAAGTTTTACAAAAGTGAAAGAGACAATGTGTCTCCTTTTGTATATTCTGCAAAGAAATGGGACAGTTTGAACTGTTTAAAAATACAGCATGCTGCACATTACTACCTGTTCCTACCGGTAGTATATAAACCAAAATTCTGATCATGAGGTGTTTCCTGCATTCATTAGTCAGATTCTGCAAGCAAAAAGCCCTGATGCAAAAGTGGCTTTAGAAGACAAAAAAAGTATCAACAACAAAAATATATATATATTTATATTTATATTTTAATCTACAACACTAACTACTTCCACAAACACACGATGCATGTCAGTCAACCCTTACCAGACAATACTGCCAATCACACCAACAGGAGGGACGGGTAACGGGTGGGACGGGTAATGGGGGGACAAGTAATAGGAGGCATGGGTAACAGGAGGGACGGGTAACGGGGGGACAGGTAACAGGAGGGATGGGGAACGGGTGGGACGGGTAACGGGGGGACAAGTAACAGGAGGGACAGGTAACGGGGGGACAGGTAACAGGAGGGACGGGTAATGGGGGACGGGTAACGGGGGACGGTTAACGGGGAGACAGGTAACAGGAGGGATGGGGAAGGGTGGGACGGGTGACGGGAGGGACAGGTAACAAGGGGACAAGTAATGGGAGGGATGGGGAATGGGGGAACAGGTAACGGGAGGGTGCCTAGCACGCTGTGCCTGGTGGTGTCCATCGTGTGTGCCAGACCGGGTTAAAGTCACCCTAAACAGATTTAGATAAATAGAAGAGGGGTGCCCAATACATTGATCGCAGTCGATCAGTAGATTGCAAAGGCTGTGCGGGTAGATTGCGCGACGTTAATTAAAAAAAAATGTTTTACACGTTAGCCAATCACCTGTCCTCCCTTTGGCAATCGCTACTTGATTGACGTGATGGGCAGCCAGTCTGCTGTTGCTTAAAACTTTGTTATATTAAGTTACCATAACAACAACTTAGATGCCTTCTCTTCTAATGCATCACCCGGCAGAAAACGCGAATGTATTGCGAGCTAATGCAAAACCCCAGTGAGCAAAGCCTAGCCTAGCCAGCTAGCCTTCCAACTGATATCTACTAAAAAAGGGTTACAAAAATGAGTGGGAGAGTCGGACCAAGTAAGGAACCATAAATGTATTGTGTGGATTGTGTTGTGCTGTAAGGGTTTATGCAGTGATGCAAGATTCACCAACATATACTGTATATCTAAACTATACTCAGTGTATGTAGGTAAAAAAAACATTTAGGATTTTCAGTGTAGGTAGATAATTTTGGTCATTTTAAAAGTAGCTCGCAAGCCGGAAAAATGTGGGCACCCCTGATTTAGAGAAGTAAAAATCCCTCAAACCTAGCGACGCCGTAGCCGTAGTAACGTCATAGTGCAAGGGATTACTCATGTGTTTGTGGTGATGTTGGTATAACCATAGCCTACATATTTACTGTGTTGCATTTTTATCATAATTTCAGTTATACCATATGGCCTAGGTGTGTAGCAGGCTATATACATCTAGGTTTGCGTAAGTACATTTGATGTTCTATTGACGCATTTCTCAGATCGTAACCCTGTTTTTAAGCTATGCATGGCTGTATTGATTCCGGTAAGTGAAACTACATTGTACATACATTATTTCTATTTTTATATCAGCCTTGTATCTATCATATCATTCATGTTTTTACTATATGTTCGTGTAATTTTAGGTTTTATGTGTTATTTCATATTATTTCCAGCACTGCTCGACTGGTCCCACATCTCTCAAGGCACAAGGTAGATCATGCTCTGCTCTGTTCTGGCACCTAGTTGGTGGAATGATCTCCCCCTAGATGCCCAAACAGCTAAGTCATTGTGTGTTTTCAAACGATGACTAAAAACCTACGTCTTTCAGAAATACCTGGATTAGCACTGTCATATAAAAAAGACAAAAACAGTATTTTCCCAACTGAGTATTAGACAGATGGTACAGCCTGGGTTTTATTGAACCAGTATCAAAAAGTATTCATTAATGAAGTCTTAAAGCACTTATGCAAGTCGCTCTGGCTAAGAAAGTCACGCTGCTGGAAATGTATTTGGTATGTTATTCTGTCTGTCATATAAATGAATAGGAATTGCTTTTTCACATCACACCATTTTGGTCTCCAGAAGGTTTCATAGGAACACTCTACTTTCAGATAGAGGGGGAAACATGTATAACATTTAAAACTCATGCGCTGCTTTAAGCGTGTGTATAAAGTATCAAAATACACTCATGAAGACTACATAAAGGTGCACTGTAATATCTGAATTTAAAACATGGCTGTACCGGAAACCAAGGTAAATACATTGGTTAACTTCTAAACGTAAATGTTCTAATTAAGTGGTTGTATGAAGTGTAGATAGTCATGAGGGTTGTCGGCTTTGGTCAGCTGGCTGGGGCGAGAATTTCAATTCGAGACAAGTCTGCACACACATTTGTATGTATGTAAGAGTTTTATTACCTTGTGAACAGTCTGTAGGGTTTGCAAACTGCCCCAACACTTCTGATGTAGCTAATGTTAGGCTTATAATGGAATAATATATTAATAAATTTCTTGTTTGAGCGTAAGTCTGAAAGCATGAGTGCCATGCCGGATGCATGAGAGAGGGTAACCCTGGGTTTTGCCTTTACACGTCATAGTGCAGTAACTCTGAACTTGTGTAAAAATATGAAGCCACTAAAGGTGAGCACCGCCCCCCCCCCCCCCGCCACACACACTCACACACGCGTGCCTGTACCTGTGAGTAACACACACCACACAAATGTGTGTACATTACATCCCTGTTTATCAGCTACTTCCTACATGAGGAATTACTTTGTCTGGATTTTCTGTCAGCTTAATGGTGGCTGGCATGATTCCCCCTGGGACACTAATTCAAAAACAGCTAAGTATCCTGTCCGTGAGGCGACAGCGCAGCTGAGCACACCCCCATCCACCTAGTATTCCAGACAGAAACCTGCAGAACCGCTTCATATGCAAGATGACAATTAAATTGGCTTAATTATGATTTTTAGGCCATGGTCCACCAGACAGCACTTGGGCAGTGTCAGTATCACTCAGTGCTTTGTGCTTTGTAATCTTATCCTGATTATATCGCTTAAGGCTTCCTAAAATAAGTTTCGTAAAATTTCATTTGCGAATGAAATTTATATGACAGCCAGAGGACCTTGCAAACCTATACATACATACATACACACACACACACATTTGTTTTCATATCTTTGTGGGGACTCCATTAATTTCTATGGGCAAAATTCTAATCCCAAATATGACAACCTTAACCATAAGTAGAAAAACTAAATACTATACTTTTGATAGTTTTTTATGAAATTCAGTAAATTCAGTATCCTTCTGTGAAAACCAAAAAAATGATCAAAATAACAGGTTTTTGTCACATTTTGGAGACAATTGCTCTGCACAATGAATATATACATGACCACACACACACACACACACACACACACATAGATAGGCCTGCCTCCATAATTACTTTTTGTTGGACGATATATTGTCCCAGAAATAATTATGATAAATTATATTATAGTCCGTTTTATGCCACTGATATAATGATAATATAATAGCATAATAAAACGCACCCTTTCAAAAAACAATTAACTTTTAATTCTTAAGAATATTTAGATATTGTAACTGGAATGTGAAAAAAGTCCTAAATAACTAAAACATTAATAAAACCGCACAATCTTTATGGGGTATGTATCTGTTAGTATCTGTTCTCTAAACACTTTGACTGCAGAGTCCAGTCAGCAGTGATGTAATGTATGGTCACGCTCATGTATGGGGACATATTTGAGCTTGACCACTTATCTGCAGTAGCAGAGCAAAAGGACACGCCTTTTATCTCCTTAGGAATGTCCATTTTGATTTTGTTGTACAGTTCTGGAATGGCGGTTTGTGAGGAATATCTTTTCTTTGGCAACTTGTAAGGTTTGCCAAAAGTTAGCTCCATAAGCTGACTACATCCATATGCTATCAACCCCTTACCAGAATACTGCTGATCGCACCAACGAGAGAGGGACGGGTAACGGGAGCGTGCTTAGCGCGCTGTGTCCGGTGGTGTCCATTGTGTGTGCCAGACCGGGTTAAAGGCAGCAGCTACTCTAGGATTTGACGCTAATAAAAATCCCTCTCACCTAGCGGCATCGTGGCGCGTAACATCGTAGTATGACGAGTTACTCATGTGTTTGTGGTGATGCAGGTGTAAACAAACCGCCATTGGATATTTATTTACTGTGCTACATGTTTATTGTTATTTCGGTTATACCATATGGCCATATTTTTTTACCATATTTTTTAATGCTGGTTTTTCGACCATGGTTAATAGCTGCATTATATATATAATGCAGCATGTTATATAGTGAATTTGTGAGCGTGCGCCATTTCGTATTATCACGTTTTATTTGCACTGTTAGGCAAAGGCATCTGTAATAAAGAACTCCAAAACTGGATGGGATGGTTATGCTGTAGATGAGCTTTTAGGTTAGCTGTACCACCGTTGCCACTGTTTTGACATACCAGCTCATTCACGTTAATGGGCTCTACTCTCTCATATAGCTCAATGCCAAAATGTTCCCACACTGTAGGAACAGTAGAATGTGGCCTTGAAACCAGATCCATCTGAATTATTCTTCCAAACTTCCTAGCTATAATTATGCAGTAGTCAGGGAAAAAATACCTATTAAAACACGTACCTATTAGCCTCGGGTAACATATTTGAGCAACGCGTTATGCTCACCTGTCGCTGTGCAATGTGTGTGTGGAAGAAGTGCCTGATCCACGTCCGCTACACAGAGTAGAGGCCGGCATTTCCGTGGGGCCCAGGACCTCAGAGAGCAGACGGGTGCGGAGGCAGCACAACCGGCTAAAATGCTGGTGGCATGACTTCATAAGCAATCGTGTAAATGCAATCTGCCAATATCGCGGTCAGGAAAATTACCGAGGCCATGTCAACATATCGTCCGATAATTCCATATCATAGTTATCACAAAAGACCTACACACAGAAGATGATAAAAACGCCAAAAATAGCCCCAACTACAAAAAGAACTTTTCTTTCAAATGTAACCATTTTTATGTAATATTAAAGGGCCTTCTCAGCACAGTAGATTAAAAGGATTAAGATACATTAACACATCCTTCAAGTACACTGAAAACTACAGCACCAACCATTAGTACTGAAACTAACCTTTACGGTTTTATGCATGCCACTTTACCTAATTAAAGAAGCCATTATGTGTTCTCTGCTATAACCTGCTGCTGAGAATATTTCTGGGGTGTTCTTATGCAGTCTTAGACATCAGAAGTAATGTGACGGCTTAGCTAACTGAAATGTATGAAGAGCGTGACAGCGTATCCTAAAGGGAAAAGCTCGAAAACGATATATTCAGTATTATTATGGGCTCAGAGTTCAAAGAAACTGCAAGCATCTGTTTGTTATATATTCTGGCATGTTAGACGTATTTATATATCTTAATATTTACATTTGCATTGCCATTTTTTGCAAATCCACAAATCCATGGTACCGCAACAACACAAACAGCAGTGTAGATGACAATAAAACAAGACGAAACTCGGTCAGCTTCTGGTTTTAAAATCACACGCCAAGGAATTAGACACAAAAACACAATATGAAAAAAGCAAACCATCATGTTATGTTATGTATATCCTTATAGCATCTAACAAAACAAGCACAACTTTAAACGGTTGTGTTTCAGTGGTGTTCTCTTTGTGAGACATGTGCTTGTGTCAGCAAATATATTTAACAACCTAGGTACTGCTTACTTAGTGTCAGGTTATAATGAAATTAAAATCTGGGCCCTTTGGGTAAGCCCGACATGTGCGGCACATGGATGTGAACCGTGATAAGAGGCTGATAATGGAGATTACAGAGGAGACTAAGGGGGAACATGGTCCAGGTATATAAGATACTAACAGGTCTGGATGCTGTCCAATTAGTCACTTCAACATTAGTTCAAATAAAAGAACTTGTGGCCATAGTTGAGAAAAAACTTCTTTACACAGTGTGTAGTTGGAATACGGAATAGTCTTCCTGATAGCGTAATGTAAGCCAAATCCTTGGGTTCCTTTAAAGCAGAGCTAGATAAGATTTTAACAACTCTGAGCTATTAGTTATAAGTTCTCCCCAAGCGAGCTTGATGGGCCAAATGGCCTCGTCTCGTTTGTATAGTTCTTATGTTCTTATGAACTCAGGCACAGTGGGCCTTATTCATATGTTTCTGCTGAGCATGGGTCATGCAGCTTATGATGTTGCTTTTGTTTCCGACACTGATCTTGGAATGGCAGAGATTAAAAAGGGCGTAATGTAAAAGAGACTACAGAGAAATGCAGTGTCACCCCACACACAAGCTGTATGAGGCTGGGGACAGTCCCAGTTCTTCGCAACGAAACAGGCAAGTGAATTTAATGTAAAGTGTTTCAATGTCTGAGCTGTTTTTAAGAGGGACCCTTTGATATTTTCTCATGTCATTTTCCATCCACATCTGTTCAAGCAGGTAAACAAGGTGCAAAAGGCTTTCTGGTAACGCTGTAATGCGATAAAATCGGCAGGCTAATTCAGAGGGTCTCCATGACAACCCACTTCTGAATGATTACAAAGATTAGGATCGGAGTAACATGATCCATTTATAACCTCATTCATCATGCATGCATAACATGGACACCATCCATGAGTTTTTCTGGCTGCCATGTTTGTGGGATGGAATGCGGTGCCTGTGTTAATGAGGGTCATTGGTACGGTGATCGTTGCCATTTGTGGAGATCGCCCTTGTCACTGATGGGCAGCGCTGTGGGAGAGACAATCTCCCAGCAGACCATCCCGGCACTGATGGGGCACACTCCGGCGATTAACATCGGAAACATCTGTCAAACTGTGCACCCACCTATAGAAAATGCTTGTTTTTGTAGCAGGGCTTACACAACTTGATGGTGTAATGTGGCAAAATAACTGTGTTCTGTGCGCACCCCACTGAGGATGAAGGCTTTCTTAAGCATCTGCTTAGAAGGGATTATCAGTTTGGTCATGTGGAGGTGGCCGGATAGGCTTGTGTGTGTTAAGTGGGCTCTAGAGGTGCAAGTAGGGGAGCTAGCCAAGTTTCTTGGGCTAGTTGGCCAACGAACAGGGTGCAGAGGCCGGTGGAATGGTCCTGTCTGTGCCAACTGTGTGGCAGCAGACCTCAGCAAAGAGTCCCAGTGATCTAAACGCTGCGCGGTATGAAAACAGACATAGGCCCCAAACGTCTCATCTCTCTTTGGACTTGCCATGAGCTTCAGTGGCGCATATTAAATGCAAGGAGGATGAGCAGACGGACAAAAATCCAGAAAAAGAATAAGTCACATGCAGCAAAGTAAACACTCTAGAATAAACAAAGCCACAGTGGCATTCCTGGCTCAGTAACCCCATCTGACTTTTTCATTGACCACTAATTTGTATCCAAATGGAAGACTTTTTTTTAGGTTCTTTTTTCATAAGTTATGCATTTTGACACATAACACTTTACTGTCCAAGTTTCTGCCAGTTGGCTGATGATGCTGTTTTGTTTGTTAATTACATAGGCAGTCTGACAGGGGTGAAGCTGAGGTCATAGCTGCAAGACAGAACCCCAAGTGTCACCCTTGCTAATTAAGGGTGCCTGGACCCCACCAAATTTACATAATGCAAAATTGTCCCCGTGAGATGCCTACCTGTAGATAACTCCATGCTGGTGGAGGAACATTAGTGCAGAAGTGACCTCGGCCGCATAGAAACGGGATCGTGCCTCGTCAAACTTGCGGGAGCGTTGAATCTGGAACATCAGATCTCCGCCGTTCACGTATTCCATCACAAAGAAGAGTCGGTCCTGAGATAAGGGGAATGTAGGTACGGGGGAGATGGTCACTGAGGACTTCAAGCATTTCCTTACTTACTCACATGCTTGCATTGGCTTGCAGAAGCACATAACCATATCTTCATTTCTAGAATGACAACGGTTGGACATATTTTTTTAAACAGGTTTTAAAATTAGCGGCAGGGGTGCTAAAGGATGAGAATAACGTTGAGGGGGTGTTTACAGAGATGGAGGGGGAGAGTATCTGGTGTGTAGACTGACTGTTATTTCAGTTCTCCTTCTAATGCTCCCACTGACCAGAGAGACATTCTCTTTAGTGAAACGTAGATGTACCTTTTAGCTAAACATGCCGGGGAATAATCAAAAGTATGTGTGTGCTGCATCAAGCTTCCTTTTCCCCCACAGATACTCTAGCTTTTGGCCCCAGTTACCAGGGAAAAAAACAACAAGATGCATGAATGTTTGATACTGAACGACGGGTGAAACAAACTAAACTCTCTGATTGTAATTCCTTACATCTGCCACAGAAGACAGACCGTCTTAACTTATAAATATAGTAAATTGGACTTGACCACCAATAAATATGTGGAATGCGAGTATTTAAGCCCAGTAGTCAGGATTTGCACCTTTGGCAATGACCGTAGTTTTTTTTCCTGGATAAGCTTCAATCGCTTTTTCATGCTAAGATGATCCAATATTCGTTCTCATCTCTGGATAATGAAATGTCTCTCTCGAGTTGGTTGGGAATTGTTAATGGACATGAAGTTTCAAATCTTAGCACATATGTGACTGAAACAGCTGCAGAAGATGTGTACATTGTGTTCATGCATGCCCAGTGGTTTGCCCAGGTTCCATTCCTCTAAGGCCAGCTCAAAATGACTTCCTGTATTTCTGCGGGTGGATATATGGATATTAAGAGCTCCCAATATAATGGAAATATGAATGAGCCCCGTCATTTCATTGTTTAAACCATATAGCTGATCTGCAGTGAGTAATGTGAGAGAAATTGTCCTCTGATCAACATTTCTCAATTTAACAAAGTGGCCTCATCACCTCACGGAAGGGCTGAAAGTAACTTATGTCGCTAAGAAGAAGTGAGCGGTGTCTGGGCATTGCCGCGCTCAGGATGAATGCTCTTCTGTGCCAGTTTTCAGGCCGCCTGGTCATATCGAGAGGTTGGCGGACGTGTGCTGCTATACAGTAGGAGCGTGACCATCACTGAATAGCTGTTGCATAGGAATATCTGTTTGACAGAAGAAATTCTGCAATGGGAAAACTGATATATTATCAAACGTAGAAATGCCAGCAGTCTGAAGGTTTGGGTCTTGGCCTAAATAATCCTCATTTCTCTGGAAAACTTCCTATGTCGTTTGCATGTGGCATTACTGCATGATCAGTAATGATGAGGTAATGATGTTAAGGAAGCAAGGTTAGGCCTGGTTGTTCCTCCTTCAAATCAACAATCAAACTATGATTCAGTGCAGACCGTTACCAGTTAGGTCTCTGGTACACAAAACACTGCATTTTTAAAAACACAATAATTTGGGAACAAATAAATATATTTCAAGCTTCCTGTACTTCTAGGGACATCGGGGAGATGTCTATCGGGGGTGACACCGCGAATCACTGTGTTAAGGGTTTTTTTTTCCTTTATTCCATCTCACAGAAAAGGCACATCTTACATAAGCGTCCAGAACTCCTCTACTTGTGTAATTTTTTTTTTCTGTGAAAGCGAATTTAAACAGGATGCTTAAATAGTTTGTTTAAACGTACCCAGAATTACAGGGAGACCCACCCAATCAAACATGAATAAACATTTCCTGCTTATAATTAGAAATGTACAAATACATGCCTTCAAGTCGAGAGTTGCAGAGTTGGTAAAGAAAGAGTTGTGATGGGCAGATAACGGTAAAGACCCAACAACAACTGTGATTTTTGTATAGTGGTCTGCATTTTTGAGTTAAATGCAATCCAGATTAAAAACACAGATTCAAAAAGCATACTGTGTCCCCTACACAATCCACTCTTTTTCAACACTATATCTTTTTTTTCTTGTTTCTTCTAAATTTATTCTAATAAATTCTATTCTATTTTAATTTCTCTTTAATTAAATTATTTGAACTTTTATATTTGCATAAAACTATAAAAAGTAACTTTTCTTCATTTTGCAGAAAGCATAATTTCAATTAGAAGCCTTAAAGGTTTTTTTTTTTTTACTCCAGGTTAGCAGACTGCTATCTGCAGCAGGAAATAATTATAATTTCAGTACAGAATGTGTTGTGTGTGTGGCCCTGGACAACAGTCTGGAATGTTTATCCTTAAGCTCAGTACACCAAGCTGACCCTTATGTGTACCACACACTCACAGACTGCAGAGCCCCAATCCCAAATTGAACCTGTCCTCATAAGGGTCAGTGTCTCTGACACACACACACACACACACACACAAACATCCAATTAGAGCTTGGGTAATGCACACTAAGCTGTCATCCCCTTAGACATACAGCCGCCTGTAATGTGTACACATAAGGACCAGCATGCACGTACACCACACAAGGTCTAAGCACCCACCTCACACTCGCACTGCCTCACATACATTAGCAAATCAATACAGTCTTCCATATAAAAACACACACGGTCGCACACAGTAATTACCTAGAGTACACCAATGCCAAGCTTGGGGACTGCTGTTTTTTTCCTTGTTTTTTTTTTTTTGAATGGTTTAAATGTATGACCTCCACGACAAACAATGCTTAAAACTCCGTGCTCTGGCAGAAATCATTCTTACCCCGATTTTTCTTACCCCCATCCTTTCAACTGACCACAAATGGGTACCCTTAGCAGCATAAGAGGAGCATTGCTGAATTTCACAGTATCTGCATGGATAAGGTCAGCTGCTGCTGTGTGAGCGCCCCCTGTGGAGGGAGCGGGCATGTGTAGCTTGGCAGCGGTTAGTGGCGAGAAAATCCCAGCCCTTCCAGTTAACAGCTCGCTCATCATAAGACTCAAATCAAGCATAAAACCCCATAACGGACTGGAAGCAGCCTCCTTACAATGGACAAACCAGTTTCTGTTTTAATGAGTTGTAATTTCAATGTGTAATTTGGACTTATGCTTCAAATATGTTCTGATGCCTATCCAGAGCCTACAAGAGTAGAACATATGAATGCGTAAAAAATCGTGGATGCGGTCGGTTGCCATCACGACGATGCAAGGTGCAGTTTCAGAGCACTGCCTGTCAGTGCTAGTTTTTTTGAGACCCACATTAACGGGGAGCGGGAGCAGAGGGTGAATTTGTAAGTTTCTAAAAGGGGAAGAGCAAGCATCCACCTAATGGATTACCTTTTACAAAAGCTTCTCAGGTCCAACTGATGACTTAAAATTGACTAACTGCCTTGCGTCAGAGTCACTGAAATGCTGCAATTTGTTCGGCTCAAATGCAGGGTAGATGGCCCCTTTAATTAATATAAAATTACTTTGCTTTCAGAACATGCTGTACTTGTCTTGTTGTTTATACAGAAAAAGGCATTCGTTTGAAGAAGTCACTCAAACCAGGCCCTGGTTGTATGTGTGACACCAACGACATCCTTACTTCCCATGAACCACAACTCATAGACGAGCTCACTGGACACTTCTGTTACCTAGAATCACAAGCCAGTGTGACTGCATAGAAACAAGGCTGAGTTAAATATCCAATTGTTCACTGGGCCGCGTTCTCATTGTACGAGATGAGACGGGCGTCGATGAGGAAACGTTTGTTTAGTCTCAGGGTAACTTATATAAGATGTTATGCAAGGGACATAAATAGCCAGGGTTTGTGGAGATGGCGAGGTGCAGGTGCGAGAGATTCCTCGGCCACCCACAAGGGGCCCCCGTCACATGTACGGGATTTTTAATTCACATATTGCCAGTCATTTGACTTAAAGGTACATTAAGATACCGAAGCCAGACGACAAAGCACGATCACAATACCTCCGTTTCAGAGAATGATTGCTGAACATCTTATAGGGCAAAGTTTATATTTCAGTTTAAAATGAAACACCCACTAAAACGTGTTAGTCTAGGGTTATCCATAAATGTTCCATGTCCACCTCTTAGCCCTGTGTCTCTGTTGAATAAGAAAAATATCAAAAAGGGGTTTCAGGTCAGAACTTATTCATGCTTTGAAAACAAGCTGTTGTTTACCTACTTTCTCCCTCTGTTTTAAACTGTCAACAGTTCCACGTGTGCCTGTTGACAAGGTGTGTTTATGCAGCATGGCTTAGTCAGCCATAATTAATGATTAATCGCAACCTGGCTCCTCCTCATCACCCTGCTGCAGTGCCAAGCGTGCAGTGGAAGCAGGCAGATCTTTCGTTGTTTGTCCCTTGTATTTGAATCGCACTTACGGAGAGCCGGGCCCACTTGCGCAGAATGTGAGGAAGTACTCTGCAAATACAGAGCGAGGACTCGGAAGTCGACATTTTCTTAGTACAGTATTTTCACGCGTGGCTCATAATTGGCATTGCTGTCCAGCAGAAGCCAGCTAGCTACAACACTGTGCCATTTACTCACCCCCCCCCCCCCCCCCCATCCTCGTTTGGTCCGCTTTGTGCTCGTTAGCAGTCTGAGGAGGACTGACCTTTAATCGATGGTAAGAAAATGGGCGCAACCTTCTATCAAACTTCCAGTCCTATGTGCAAAAAAATGTGCCTAGACGTTCCGAACTTCTAAAAAAAATAAGCAAAAATGTTCCCAGCAAAGAAAAGCGTATTCATTACGGCATTACTTGCTTGTTTTGGCTGCTAAAGAAACAAATACGAGTACCGACAAAAAGTATCACTTCCTTAAATTCATTATTCAAAGTTCTGTCCAATTTTTTTTTCTTTTGCTTTGAGTCACTATTGACTTGTGTTAACAGCATAACTGCTGTTTGACATGCTCAATATCAGCATCTTTTATGTCAGGGCCAGAGTGGGGTAACGCAATTGTGGTTTCAGGAAAATAAATGTTTTATCTCAGAAGTCATTGACATGGATCCCACACCATCAGGCCTGTGTGTTTTGTGACTGTTTCAGCAGAGAGGCGTACCCTGCGATATCGACCAGGTGTATGCCCTGAAATATTCCTTAGTCCGTAGTTCTGGGCCAGAATCCAGTGAGCTAATCCTATCTGTCACACATATAGAATATAGAATTTGTCTTCCATGAAGTAAAACTAGCCATGTCACAAATATTTTTAAAGGTATGACTCATTTGAATTTTCTCCTTATGAGCCTTAATCAAAGCACAGAATGTATTCTGATAATTTAGGAGAAATTAAATGATCCATATTTGAATGTTGTTAGAATGAGGTGGCCTTCTGTGCCGCTACTGTATACACTATGTAACGGCTATATAACAACTTGAGCATTATGTATTTATAAACGCGGAGACGAAGAACCATCCAACACTAAGCAGGTGATGGCCTCTGTGAAGTGAGTTTAAAATCATATAATGCATGGCCTGGAGCGTATTAACCTATTTATTCCGCAGTCACCGTGCACTTGGCTTACACATTTGCATTATTTTCCTGTTTACGAACCAAAAATGCATTTATTAGTAGAGCTGCTATTTTGGTTTGGGTGGTACAGCATACCATGGTATTTCCTTTCAGCTAAATGGTATGTTGGGGGACTTGAAATTAGCGTTGCTAACAGTCAAAATAATGTATGCTGAGAGATAATGTTTGGACGTATGAAAATTAGATATCGCCCAAGCCCTACTACTATTGTTTGGTTATATGCAACACAAGCCATTGTGTTTAATATGAAAATAGTCCATTGCTAAGACCTTAAGCCAGTAGTTAGTTAAAAATTAAAAAGTATGTGCTGTATTAGTAAGATTGCCATCACACATTGACTTACTACCGTGATTTGCCTGGACGGCACTACATGCCGTCCAACTGACCTGTTGGAAAAACGGCATCCTGTGATGGTACCAAGTTGAAAGTAACCTCTATCTAAACTGCCAATTTTTGTTTGCTGGAGATTGTGAGCCTGTGCATTTAATTGTATACCTGGCCAGCAATGGGTAAGGCTTAAATAGCCAGTAACTCAAATCAACAGGAGTGCCTAGGTACCTTTGGCCATATAGTGTACTCGGCTAGCCCCGATTGCTACAAAAATAGACAGCGGGTGTAAGCCTGAAACAACATGGGATAAAATAGGATCAATTGCTTTCACAGTAATAAGTCTGACATGTTCAATTTAGGAAAAAATAACATACCATTAAGTTGGTACACTTGTTTGATAGATCTGTTCTTCTGTAGGGTACAGTATATCAAGTTCATTGGCACTTGAACAGTGCATTGTGGGTATCAGCAACTCGACCTGTTCCCCCAAACAAACTGCAAACAAGTGTTATTTCTTGTACACGAGGGTAGAAAGTGACTTTTAAAAGTACAATAGTCCTCAAGGGATGCAGTGGGTAGGAGAAGTGCCCAGGGGAAAATCCTTTCATGGACCGAGACCAAGACTAAGATCAAATAGTAGACAGCAAAAACACCAAACTACTGAGAGTAAATTTATCAAGTACATGCATACTGCAAAAACCAACTTAAAAAACCTAGACGGCTCTCTGAAAGAACACAATTCCCCGTAGCTGAAAGACTTTGGAGCACAAAAATATCGACTATTAAAAGAGGAGTAAGAAGGAACGAGGTGAAGAGGTGGAGGGAAATAAGGCAAGGGGGCCTGATTAGATAGGCTGACCGCTCCTCGCTTACCAGCAAGGCCAGGCAGCCGAGTCAGCACGGCAAGCTGACTGCCAGGCCTGCACCGGGCGGCACCACAACCCGGGGCCGAGAATACCAGGCAGCCTGGGCCAAATACAGGAAACAGAAGTGCTGGCCATCGCTCAAAACTGCAAACCCGGGTTACAGCCTCCTCAACCTGCTCCCAGGTCCGGCCTTTGATGAATTCACGTGCATAATTCACGTGTAAATAAGAGGGTACACGAAGGGGGAGGAAACGGTGCACTTTGTGATGAGCAAGTCTCTTTTTTTTACAAAAAGTGAACTTGAGGAAGAAAGTAATTACCTCAAAAATGTATCAGTGTATAGTCTGTGCCAAAGCATCAGATGTCAGATGGCTCTGATTTATTCTTGTGGAAGTACACAATGCATTTGTCATGAAATTCATCTATCAGTTATACAGGGAGACAGGGTTGCTAAACAGAGCCCAGCCATTGCTTGCTGCGTTCCAGTGTGTGGTTGTGCTAAGGTTACTGGTTTCTGGGGTGCATGCACTAACACTGGCACACAGGAAGCGAGCCGTACCCAAGCTATAGCCGAGCCGTACCGCAAACACGCTAGTTTGGTTTGGACAGCAACAGCGACACTGATTTACTGTTCACATGGTGTACATTATGATTTACGATGTGGAATATTATTATTATTTTACTGTGTGCTAGTTTCTGCTAGAACTCTGTGAGAATTTCTGTGTCGTGTTAGCATCAAATGCTAGCAGAATTAGTGTTTGCTTGCGTACATTTGCTTTACTAATCCATTCCGTTCAGCTGTTCACTAGTATTTTTTTTGAGTAGGAGGCTGGAAATTTTCAAGTTTCAACTTATCGGGAAGGCATCAATACAATACACGTGCGATACTACTGATAATGAATAATATAGAGAATAGACACTTTTTCCTTCAGATAATCCAGTGCATTTCGACCAATCAAAGAGTGGAGATGCTACCAGCTCAGTTTGGTCACACTTTTGGTCCTGTTAGTAAGTAGGACTACGTTAGCGCGGTTACAGTTCGGGTACCGCTAGCATGCCATAGTTTGCGGTGAGGCTCGGGTACAATTATGAGAGAAAGCACAGAACATAAGCAAAAAAACAACAACAAAGGCCTCCAGGTCGTCTGAGACTCTTCCACTTTATTACGATGTTAAAAACTGTTTACACAGCATATACAGTTTGTTAAGTATATGCCTGTCACGCCGGCGGCTGGAGGAACGACCCATGGATGCAGCTTGTGGGGTTTATCCCTTCCAAGGGCGTTTAGTCTGGGAAAACAGGGTGGATACAGGGCACAAACGAGAGTGAGCGTGACGCGAACGTCAACAGACATCGACAAAAACCGACAGGGGAGACAGGACTAGGGCGGACTAAATACACTGAAACGCGGACTGCCGACACGAA
>JAODKN010000063.1:14490006-14508167 GCA_026774425.1 Petrocephalus zakoni
CATATGTAACATAGCGCGGGGCAGCTAATTCAGCGCCCAGGGAGCAGTAGGTCAGGTCAGTACCTTGCTCAGGGCACCTCAGTGGTACCTTGCTGGTCAGGGATTTAAAGTAACAACCTTACAATCACAAGCACACATCCCTCACCATTAGGCCACCACTGCCCACTGGTACACAAAGCCTGAACTGGGGAGGGTTTTACAAGAGTCTGCACAAGTTTGGACGAGACAGATCTCTCACTATTTGCCATTTAAGGACCATCTGACTGTAACACACAGTGTGTCAGAGTGAATCACAGGAGCCCTGCCAGTGATACCAGACAGCAGATTAGTGCACTGGGTATAGATGCGGGCTGCCTGACTTTCGGGACAGTGAGTAATGATGTGAGAAGAACAACTTGCACTTCAGGCCTGCATTTTCAGAGCTAGTTCAGTGGTAGGCTGTAGCATGTGAATTCGTCACAATTCACAAGAAAAAAGTAAGCAGTTAACCTAATGTATGCTTGTACACATGCAGGCAAAAGCACACAGCCGCACTCTGAAAAAGTGAGAAGGGACAACAGCAGTGGGTGACAGTGTATGCATGGACTGGGTGGCCATCATAGAGATCCCCTGGCTGGGATGCCATTCCCCACAAGCCATGTGACCACTTTGTCTGCATGCAAATCGGCCAGTATTTCCCAGTATTTCCCCAGAAGCGACATCTTCTGTCTGCCTGTAAGCCGTCTGTTTTAAACACTCATGGGGGTTTTATTCACACAAAGATATTATTAGGGCAGAATGAAAAATGATTGGTTCAGAGGAATAACCAATCAAATTTTGCGTCAGATGTCAGACTAACCAATCGGATGTCTTTGTCCCGGCTCTTCTAATTGCTTGGACCCACCTCCTCTACAATCTGATTGGTTATCTCTCTGAACCAATAATTTTTGGTTTGTTGTGCCTTCAGAACATATTTGCACAAGCAAAAGTCCCACAAGCGTTTTAAATGCAGGCCGTGGCTGAAACCCCTCACGAGTGATACAGAGCATGTTATATTACTATGAGATTGCTATCTGAAATAAAAACTGTGTAATGCTACACACCAACAGTCCATCACAGTTTGCTTTATATTGATTTAAAAAGCATCTCCATCCAAATCATTAAAAACTGTACAATTAATATTTCAAACAACAAGGGATCATTCAAATTTGAATTGATGGTAGTAAGTAGGCTGAGGGGTTGTTGGAATAGGTTGTAGTTGTTCTGGTTGCTGAAGGCCCGGATGGATTTCCTGAATGTTATCAGAATCACTTCCAGTTTGAAGACAAGCAAGAGGCAAGGAAAAACACTTACCAGATGAAGTCACGGCAATGAGAGCAGTAGGTAGGCTGCCGCAGGTAGGTGGCCATGAACTTGTGTCCGTTGACCTGGTGGACCCGCCTGCGGACCGCGCCCTGCCGTTTCCTCGGCCGCATGCGCTCCCGGAACACGCGCTCCTCATTCTCGCCAGATGCTGAGGCTGCTGGGACATTAGGGGACAAGACCGGCAATGTCAGCATCATGTCAGCAACGTAATTCTGACCACACAACCAACCAGGATGGAGGAGTCATGGACACAAACTTGTATGTTGCTTTGGACAAAACCGTCTGCTAAATATGTTACAAGTAAATGTACTAGGGATGGTGAGATTCACTGATTCGCATCGGTGCACCAGCATAGAAGTTCACGATGCAATTGCCCCAATTTAAAAAATTACACCGTAATGAAGAAATAAAATTTGGGATTAACTCAGGATGCATCGTTTTTAACATCTTTGAATCAGTAAAATCCGTCCGTTCATCCATCCATCCATTCATCCATTTTCTGAAACCGCCTGTCCTATTTAGGGTCAATACGAAAACCGATTTATTGACATATAATTATTATTAGAGGTCTTATGCCTTTCCTATTTTATATTTAGATTAATGCCCCCTCTCTAAACTGTTTCTGCATGTGTACCATATTGAATTGCATAGCATCATATTCTTTTGCATCGCATTGTATCACACTGCATCGCAATAGGAGTGAATCACATTGCATCACATTAGTGGTTGCTACATATGTATCTTTAATGCATGGAGTTGGTGACAATGCATTGAGATGTGCATCACGTCGGCCTCGGTGATGGAGATGCACAAAAGAGAAATTAGCAGGTACCGTTTTGCCTTTGATTGACACAGTCAGTTGCTGAATGAGTTCCTGCCTAATGTAACTGAAGAGCTTTGTAAGAATAAACAATTACTTGTCTAGCCTTTGTCTTAGCTATCAAACCAAGCATGCAGTCATTGAAGATGTCCATGTCCAACTCCATGTGGTGGGAGTGGCTGCATGAATTTCTCCTGCAAAAAACATACTTGACAGCCACTAGATGGCAGTGTAGCTGCACTTGACTTCAAAAAAACCAACTCCCACCCCCCTGCTTAGAGTATACCATGTGAGGGGGTGAAGAAGAGGAATTTGAAATGGGGTTGCTTAATGTGAAGGTCTGGTCAATGTTTACGTCACCTCTGCAAGTCACAGCTACTCGAGTGCTGCAGGCAGTTTTTTGTGATCCAGACACAAAACCAAAGCTAAAGATACCCCACATTTTTTTATAAAACGCTTTAACATATTTAGCGTTGCCAAAAGCAGGCAACAATATGTCGACATTGATGGCTGACGTGAGCTTGGACAGGATGCCGTCTGACTGTACCGAACACACAGACTGCTGGGATTATTTCAGGCACCATTAAAAATCCTAAGGCAGCACAGTTCACCAGAAGACTGCCCTGCTCTGTCCTTCCTTCCTTCCTACAGCAGCTCTGTGTTACCATCACAGTCTAGTGCTTAGACTTCTGCTCTGGAAATTTTCCATGTATTTCTTAGCCAAAGCCCCGTCAGAGCAGGAACATGGCTGACAAAACAGGGCAGCACGCAAATGCATACCACCTTGGATAGACAATATGCCAGAAAGACATATAACCTTCATGAGTATTCTAAAAGAAGAGTTTGCATGTGGCACATGGTCAGCTGGCATTTCACATGACCACTGCTCGGTTTGCTTCCACGGGTGCTGGGAGAATCCGCTGGCAACATTCCTCACGCTGCATGTATGGCAATTGGAAATACATTGCCCGAGCGAACACACTGCGGACCCCCTGCCTGGGGACCAGTAAAGGAGTGATTACTGGTGAGAGTTTCCCCAGGAGCTGGGTATAGATTGCACTGCAGCAGCCTGGCCTAATTAGCATGCTTTCCAGACTGGAAGCAAAAGGCTGTGGGATGGCAGGCAGTAGGAAGATGAGCGAGATGGATGTGGACTAGACAGATGGATAGCCACGTCTGTCCAAGCTGTCTTGGGTCAGCAGAAAAAAAAAAGAAACAACATTCATATGCACACATAAACAAACATGCACACCCACAAAAAAAGCATGCATACATATGCAACAAAGGAAAGCACACATTCGGCCAGTTGCGCATAGCCAAATCCATGATGCTAAATTTGAGTTTGGCAATTGCGGGTATTTTCTGATATGTCAAAGAGCCCAGCCATCTGCTTTTGACACATGAGA
Organism: Petrocephalus zakoni; assembly: GCA_026774425.1. Lineage (NCBI taxonomy): Eukaryota > Metazoa > Chordata > Actinopteri > Osteoglossiformes > Mormyridae > Petrocephalus > Petrocephalus zakoni. The sequence goes on from JAODKN010000063.1 coordinate 14,493,577, forward strand.
GAGAACGTCAGCCAAAGGGGTGGATATCTCAGCACTCAGCCATGCAGGAGTCCCCGTCAAGGCCTCACTCCAATCGGACTGTTACCGCGCACACGCACGACAACACGCGTCCATGGGTGCCTGCGTTTACCTGTTTGTGCAAAAGATTTCATCCTGATTTCACGTGCTTGCATATCTGCACGGTACCTCGCTGTACCGTACCAGCCTGTTCCCATTCCCCATATGTCACAGTTGCCACAGATCACGGCCACGATGAGCAGACATCAAACAGAGCCCACACGGGGCAGTGGTACCCATCACGCAGATACCCCAAGAAGAGTGTGACCGTCAGAGACCTCTGGCAGCGCACAGAGCCTTTAGCTGTCTGTTGAGCTGTAGGTCAGAAAGCAGGGAACACATGCTCTTTCCTTGATCTCCACCAGCCTCCAGGACTCCCCACTCTAGCTGTCTGCAGCGCAAAGCCCAGCTCATAAATTTTGGTGCATGTCCCAGCCACGGCGTGCTCCTGTGTGGATAATTTATGTGCACTTTGTCTGTTGTCTGCTTCAGATTAAGCATCTATCTCCTCATGACATGCAAACATGCACAGTTCAGTTTACAGAAATACAGCTTCCCCAGAAATGCACTATAGCAGAGCTGCTGTAACATCCCTACCACTTTCTTTGTGATAGTCTAGTTTCTCATTCTTTTATGGTGAACGCCGCTAGGAGCAACAGCTGCCATTATCTCAAGTCCTGCAGTCTGTGCAAATCAGTGTTGTGATTTTGCGAGCTGCAGAACCTCTGAGGTCCAGCAGGTGGCGCCAACACGGTGGGCTACCATGTTGTGTTTACAGCTTCATCTAAAAGCACATGATTTGAAGGGAGGGGGCTGTGTTGGGGGGCACTCGGTTGATGAAGTGTATTTCATTTGCTTTTATTAACGCAACATCGGAGATTATTGGCCATGTCCTGCCCATTGCTCCCCAAGCAGTTGACAGTCCAAGAAAACTAAACACATTCTTCAATACAAGGAAGAGTGTAGAGATAGATGGGTGGGTGTGAAAGGCTGGAAAGAGCAGACGGACATGGAGAAGGGCAGGATGGACTGGTAGGGAGAAATCGGGAAGCTGAAATGGCTTGGATACACGACTTAGATCAGTTTTGGGTTCAGGAATTAGATTAATCCTTGTAGATATTGTGTGTGTTTCTGTGAAGCTAACTACATGGATTCAAACTCAAAATAACAGCCATTTGGATAAATCTGTTTAATTGACTTTCTTCCCCAAGTATATTCTATCTTCATGCATGCATTTGATGGGTGTCCATTTCAGCTTCTTCTCACAGCCAGGCTGTTCCTCTGCCATAGTCAGTGCGCTCAGTGACTAGGGTTGGACACTGTGGCAGCATGTGCCCTATCAGCCTAGAAAACACAGCATGCGCTACCTGGTTGCTGAACTACAGAAATCCAGAATCTATTGAGGAAAATACACATTAGCTCGTGCTTTTAACTATTAGCTTATCCACTTCTAAACCCTGCTCTGACAAGGCATGGCCTATATACGGACACATCACAGATCATAAATCCACTGCTTAAGAAGCCTGCGAATAAAACAACAAATCAATCTATGATCCCACTGAGAGTGTAAGAACCGCCTTTAGTGCACAGGTGCTTCCTCCTGGAATCAGCCCAAGCCTCACTATTGCCCCCCTAGAGCTACGCCATCACTATCTCCTGGCAACCGGCCATGGGTGCCTAGCAACTGCCATAACCATAGATCGGGGGGACAGAGATTTACAGCCATCGATGGGAGCTGCCACCCCATGGTAACGGTATTGCGCGATGTGGACGACATCATCACCTGTGGCAGGACCACTACAGAGGGAATAGCAGACTACAGTGTCATGCAGGAAGCACATTGAGCAAGGCCAATTCTGTCATTTGTGGCTGTTGTTGAAGTGTTCCATCATGCACATTGTGACATCAGCCGCATGGAAAACACCTCCTGTCATACCACTGACCCTGAGGCCTCAAACTATGATTATCTGTACCACAAGCATCACAGGAGAGCTTGATTTACTAATTTCACAGGAATGAGTACCTAACACTTTCTGGATGGCTAATGGGTACTCCAGTCAGCTTAACAGTAATCTGAAGTCATTTTGTGTGTTACTGAATCTTTCAATCGGGATCTATCTGCAGATTGTAAAAATTGCACAGGTAAACACAGCTAAACAGGCACACAAAGAGCTACGCACCGTAACAAAGGTGCACAGGGAAGCAATGATATGTATAGGCAGTAAGCACAGGCAGCAAAGTAATGTACAAGCACTTGTGGGTGTAGAGAGGCGTGAATGTGCTGACGGCTGAGCATAGAGCTGTCAGGCTCAGTGCCGTCATCGTGTTCGGGGGGGGGCAGTGACCGGAAGCCCTCCAATGCTTCAGTCCCCGACCCAGAGGGATCGGTTAACAAGAGCAAACACCCTCTCGCCTACGCCCGCCTACTGCCAGGCTGGGGTTAGGAACAGGGTCCCGGAGCAGCCGGCGGGCCCCTCCAGCACCCACGCCAGTGCCACTCAGCAGAGGAATTGGCGACAGCCATCGAGAGCAATCGACCAGCTCTTTCAAAGCCAGCTGAAGCAGACATAAGAGGCAGAAGCCAATTAAAACAGAATTAATCACAGAGCCCTATCATGAGATATTATACGATATCTGAAGCATTCTGCCGGCGGTCTGTCAGTAGCCAGAGCTACCGCACGGCGGTAATCAGGGAATCACATTCCATAACCACCACGCATTCTCAGGCCTATTTCCATAGCTGTCCCCAACAACTACACTGCCATAATGCTAGATGGCCCAAAGAAGCTGGCCTATGACATCAGGCTGTCCCACAAACATCATGTAAAGGTATCTGCTTGGTCACAAAGAAAGTATATTATGTCCACGAACAGATCGGACCCGTCACAATTCTACGATGCTTGTAACAGGGCCTAAGTTGACAAGTTACGTAAAGGTTGAGTGGCTGTCACGTGGTAACAGCCGGAACACCTGCCGCCAGGAGCAGACCGAGCTAAAGTGGGCCTTACTGGGGCAGCATTCCTTTTCTCCTCACCAGCAGCCAGACCAGTATCCCTTCTAATTGTGTGGCTAGAAATCCATAGCCGCTTTAATTAATCATTGACGGGGCCGCAGGCAGCGGAAGAAAGGCTGTGGAGGTCACAGTAACAGGTCAAGTGCTGAAATGTAGGCAAAGCAAGCGAAGGGGGCGGTGACGTTATGGAGGTGCAGAACTTCCAAAGGGATCCTCAGAGTGCTCTGGCTCATTCGGTCTCAAGCCCATAGATAATGTTTCTCAGTCCTTCATAACCAAGAGCTTCCTACTCATACACTAATTACTGGGTTACAGTTGAATGTTAAGGAGCCCAAAGAAAAGCAAGACAGCACCTTCTAATATACAATGTATTAAACATCTGCAGTAAATAGCCAATACATTTCATATACCATGCACTAACTAATGGCACCATTTGACTGTTAAAGGAAGAACGGCATTTATAGAGAGGATTACATTGATTTGGGTATTTAACAAGTCATCTGGTTTGGGAGTATCACTCTAGAGCTGTTAGAAGGCACCCATGCGAGGACCTTTAAATTCACCTGTCCCTTGTAAGCTCATGTCTATACAAAAAGGCAAAACTATGTTCGATTTTGATAAAATAATTCAACAGAAGGGTAAATGTTGCATTATTCTTTATTCACTGGTATTCAGAATGTGATAAAATGGAGAGGCTGGAAGACAATTCTGAGGAAAACTTTGGAACTTTGGAGCTGCATGTTCTAGAACACGATGGAGAGAATGCAATAAAAGAGGAACCAGGAAGAACATGTTATGGGTACTATGGAGAGATACAAGGACCTGGAAGGGTGCTGGATGAACAGAACAGATGGCAGCATAAAACCAGGGGAAAACCTTGCTAAAAATACTGTCTCCCCCCAGCACTACCTCCACCTGCTTGGGTGCACAAAGCAATTTGCATAGCAAGTCAAACAAAAGCTCTGAAGTCCCAAGGAAGTTCATGTACTGACATTCAAGGCTTTGTACAGTTCATCAAAAAGAACAAAAATGTACAGATTTTTCTCTCCCCTTGAGTTATTGAATATATCCCACTCATAGGCTTCATGCACATTCTCTTTTTGTTAATGTATATCTTTCAGAAACTTGAGCAGAAATGTCTTTGGTAAAAAAAAAAATATATATAAGTTAAAAGTAGAATTGAGTAGGAGCTATACAAGCTGAAAGTCACAGATGGAGTGGGAGGTATGATGCAGACCAACTTAGTCAGGACAGGACACCAGCTGCTTGCAGGGTAATTTTTTTCAACAGCTAAATGTCACACACATAGCCTGCGACCGGCGGTGGGGGGTTCCAGGCTTGGTGGAGGGCACCACTAAGTCAGCTATACACACCGCAATGACCGCAGGAACTCCGAAGCCACGTAACCTGTCTCCTATGCAAATCTGTACAATGCAGCTCGCCTGGGCACTGAAGTGTTGCGCTGCGGGCAGCACATGTGGCCCTCCAGGAGGGCTTTGATTGGCCCCACATGAGTCAGCTGACATGCCTCGGCACTCCACAACAAGGGGGGAAAACAGTGGGGGGTGGTGGGGTGGTGGCCACCACTGATTCTCATGCTATTTTTGGCATGGACAGTGAAGGCCAGGTGTCCTCTCACATAACTGGTCAGACCTGGACACCACCGGGCACGACAATAATAAATCCCTACGACAAGCAGGTCATTCCGTAGCATATTCTATTACCAATAACTCTTTGCCTTAGCAGTGAAGATAATAATATTATATTATTATATTATTATATTTTAGGCAGAGCATGTGGCCAGTCTGCAGACATGACAGCAGAATCTGAGTACCAGCACAGGGCCAAGGATGGAGAGTACAGAAAGACGTCCATGAGCATGTTCATGAGACTCATTGCTGACATAACACTGATTTCATTATGAATTACATTCCACATGCTGAGTCCTAAACTTCTCATTAGCAACCCCCACTGCTCCTAACGTGACCAGGCACTGACCAGCCACAGCCAGAACTTAAATAGGTGCAACTGGACAGAACACGCCACACCCCAGCTCCCATTGGACAGAACACACCACACCCCGGCTCCAACTGGACAGAACACACCACACCCCGGCTCCAATTGGACAGAATACGCCACACCACAGCTCCCATTGGACAGAACACGCCACACCCCAGCTCCAATTGGACAGAACCTGCATGCTTTATCATGCCTGGGTGCTCATAACTGCCTTCCAGCAGCAACAGGAGCTGGAAAATGTCTCCCAGCAATTAATCCTGTGCCAGATAAGGCAGCATTTGCACCAGCACAGTCAGCTGTTCTGGGAGAGACACCATGATAGATGCGATAATGGCGCTCCAGTGCTCCAATGTACTGAAAGCAAATACAATGTAAAATGCAGGGATGTCCGTCCCTATAGCACTGTTACCTGTAAAGTGTGTATGATCGCCCCCCCCCCCCCACCCATGACTACCCCACAGATTCATCTGGACGAGACGCAATGGTGTGAGGTTACAAGAAGTGAAAGACATCCCACAAACTGTTTTAATGCTTTAGCTGAAGACTATCCACCAGCGACATGGCTAACATGAAAGCAGTCCACAGTGAGCAGAGCCGGGTCCATGGAGGGACTGACCGGGACAAAGTGGGCCAGCGGCAGAGTGGATGCTGTGCCATCCACACCCTGCTCCAGAGCCAGCAGCCAGAGGCAGGGTCCAAAATAGCACTGCTCTTCACAGCAGAGGGGCCCCGTGTCCCTGCCTATTTTCAGCCGCACCGCCAGCAGTGTGAGATTGATCACCCCTTCGTTATGAAACGGGGGCACTGCCCGCTTGCTCTGTGGATATCGCCGCGATGCATTTGTGCGAGTCCTTCGATCTCGGTGCATGGCGCTCCTCGGTCAGGCCGTTTGGCATCATTGGCATTGCATCCCCCTTTAGACCCGGACAGGGCTCTACTGCACCACAGCACTGCAATATGCTTAATTAAAAATCATGTACGGCAACCGGCCTGCCCATTTAAAATATATGAAGCCAGTAACCCTCTCCTGCTCAGACAAACACTGGGAGCTTCTTGTTGGCCTCATGCTCATGCAGCTAGTTCTGCTGTGTCCTTCTGTAGTGACGCAAGAAGCTCCTATATCAAAGTGCATACTGGCCAAGTGTCTGTTTCGTTGCTAGTTTAGTTTCAGTTGAAACCAAGACAAATAGCTGCACTGCAACACACACTTTCCTTCGGAAGTCAAGGATTTCTGGGCCCCCTGACACAGGGCTGGCCGATTATGGCCAAAATGATAATCACAATTATTTTGGTCTATACTGAAATCATGATTATTTAACATGACTACTTATTGACTTCATGCATTTCAAAATCATGCATTTCCTTAACTACTTTTTTAGTCTTTTTAACAGTGAATTAAAAATAAAAATAGTCAAAATATAATTCAATTAAGAGAAAAAAGGGGGGGGCTGGAATGGAACAAAATGCGAGCATGACTGCAAAATGAATTATTTTATTTTAATTATCATTAGAAGCCAAAATAATAATTGAAATTAAAATTCAATTATTTGCCCAGCCCCCACCATAACAAAATGTCACCTTGTTCCCCCGCAACCCCTATAACGTATTAATTTATGTAACGGCCTCTGAGAAGTGCTGGGCCCCCTGAATCTGCCAAGGTATCTCTGCTCCCACTGCGCCCCCATCTGCAGGCAGCTAAGATTCTCAGTAAACGAAATCAGCCTAAATGGAAGGTCCTTATTTGATCACCTGGACTGCTTGATGCCCGGCTTGTGTGTGGGCTAGCTTGAGATCTGGGCCAGGTCCACTCCCAGTCTGCCTCTGCTCCTCTCAGCCGGTGGTCCGTGTGGCCGTTGGGAGAAGCGCGATCACACCCCAGGTTTGATAAGAGGCTGTGAAGAGCCGCTAATTCCCTGACATCCAGAGTTTGCTGTTCGACGCGCACGCGCCTCGCTCTAGCGTGGGGGGGGCAGGTACGCGGACATCGCCGCTCTGCTGACGTAACCCGCCTGTGCTCACTCGGATCAGGCGCATAGCAGAACACTTATCTTCCCTCTAAAATAGCTAATGGTTTTTGGCAGAGCAGCAAGCCAGAAGAGGCTAAGGTGGTGTGATCAAGAGAAAAATGTAGAGGTCGGGGGGAAAAGGACAGAAAAGCCAGTGGGAGGAGGGACAGAATTAGAATGGAAAAAATGGAGCGTTTCTAGTTTGTGTGACAGGTAAAATGTATAACCTCTGCCTTCTAACATAACAGTGCTCGATGACCCAGCTGTTAGGGCAGAGAGGACCTTTAACTCATTCATAAACAGCTATTTTAGCCATTTAACTTAGCTATTTTCACTTTAGGAATGTGTCAACATACTTCTACCATTACGTTTTGTTTTAACGCAAGCTGACAGCCAATCAATGGCTTTGTTACACATACTGGCCTCCAGTCATTGAACTTGCTCCTGGTCTAGTGTTATAAGGATCTGCATATCAAATGAATGGTCACTCAATTATTAAGGCTTTTTCCGTTAATCAGTATTAGGTTACCAGAGTCTATCATATTATTATATTATGTATCTCGGATCGGGTGTATGGGGGTGAGGGGTGGGGGGGGGATTTCAAAAGGAAACACAGGACAATGCCTTGCAGTGTGGAGAGAGGTTTAAAATAAACTCCAAAGCAGATCACGTTTTCATCCAATCATTTGGTGCTGCGAGGGTTTGGATGGCTGCCGCGGAGGACGACAGACCCCAGCGTAACTCCAAGCTCCGCCGAGGATGACCTTACCTTCCGCTCAGGGTTAACAAACAGGAGCCGAGGAAGAGTAAGTACTAAACAGTCCTGGGCTTGCATGCCACGCTTGCGGGCCTGCCAGCTCTCCGAAAGAAAGCCACAAAGCCCTTTTTAGCCCGGGAAAAAGAAATAGCTGTCAGAAATGTATAGAAGCTTCAACAGATGCCAAGCTATCTTCCAGCAGTGACAGAGTTTCATCTTTAGTACAGCTGGCCTGGTTGCCGGCCAACATTAGGAGCCAGGAAACAGCATCCAGGGGAGGATGAACCCCTTTCTGGTCACATGACCTCTCAAGCCAGGCTGGGGGCTGGCCGCTCCAGCAGAAGAACTTCCTGTCAGCCTGTTTTGCTTTCAGTTCGCTCTTGTTCCAAGCAGAGCAGGATTATAACAGGATATGCTTTAAATTTCAGATTTCAGTTTGATTTGATTGCGTGGTATATATTTTTGCAAACAGAAGCTGTGATATAACTTATCTGAAGAGAAATCAGACAGTCAAAACGCAATGTGGCTGTCCGTCATGCGTCCCTTTGGTAAAAAGGGCCGTGTGTGTTTCTGCGAACACGCATGTGCCTGAGTTTAGGAAATGGTATGTTTGAAAAAGTGAGCCAGACAAACGGCGACAAGGTAGACGGAGAGAGAAGGACACATCTATGTGGCTGTTTCAAGCTGTGCCCCAGGCTGGCTGGGAAATGCTGCCACACATAGAACAACGCGCAGGTTCCGGAAGGCTCTGGCATGGCATTTAAAGTGCACCGCAATCAGCACAACGTGTTTGGCGTCATCCTAAATGAAGCCTCGGCCTTTGAAGCGGATGCCAAGGCAGTCACTCCTCCAGACAGCTGCCAGGCTCCGAATCCAGATCTACTCGCTGCTCCTGACGTAACCAACTCATAGCATCCTACACCCAACGTAATGAGTAACTTCAGCAGATCCCTGTACCCGCAGCCTCCCAGTCCCCGTCTGATTTAACTTTAGTCTGCTTCAGTTTCCACTTCAGCTCCCAGACTAGGGAGCGCAGGGTCCCTTCTTTGCCTGCAGGAGGTGCCCAGCTGATATTCTGAGCTTCCACGCTGGGTGACACCACTGCCACCCGCACACTGTAATTGGATGTTCGCGTCGCTGATGAGACAACAGAAATTAACCGGTGCGTCGCAGATGGCAAACTTACTGGCACAGCATAGCCAGGGCCAGAGGCGTTCCGTGCCATTGTCGATGCCGCGGCCTAACTGGCTTTTTACAGCCACTTTAATGGATGTTGCAAAACCAACGACCCCATAAGTTTCAAGTTAAAACATGACGCATTATTTTACGTCAGACTGATTCACCCTACTGCGCTTCCTAGGAACTTACATCGGTACAGCAACATGGATATAGCAAGCAAGCATCTCCACTATGTCACATCAGCAGTTCTGGCTTCCATTTGTCCTCTGACAGGTTGCTGTTGTTGTGTTTTTTTTTCCCACTCTGGATTCTCACAACAATGGTCTATTTTGGCCCCATCACGACAAAGGGCCTTTAGCCCTCCCTTCCTGTTTGACAACATCGCGACCACGGGCCCTGTCCGTTCACACAAGCCCAATGGTGCTCACATGACAGGCAACAGAGGAAAGTTTATTTATAAACTACCCGGGGCAGCGTACAACCAGGACATCTCTGGGAGAGCAGGAATAGCCATCAGGGAGGACTGGGTGGTCCAGAGACTGTGGAGAAAAGCGGAGAGCAGGTTTGGGTGGACGATGTTAGAGCACACGTGATGCAAAAACGTGGTTAACTTAATTGGCCCTTCTTCAGTAGTGAACTGGAGCTGGGATTTGTGTGTGGAACTGGGCTATTCTTGCCAAGGGATACGTGGGCTGTACTCAGCACCAGAAACGGACAGTGTCAGCAATCCCCGGTGCCCACGCGAGACTTGGAGATGGTTCTCTAGCCATCCCCGTTTCCTGTACAGAAACAGAGACCCGGTGGGACTAAGGGTGCTTTGTGCCTCTGGTGTACTACAAGGGAAAATCAGCTCTAAGTACCTGCCACTGGGTTCATAGAGGGGTGTAAATCAACTCGTCCTTTGCAAATTACGGTCATGAGGAACAAAATTAATCGGTGCGCTGGAGGTACTAAGAAATTTTAAATGGCATCTCAATTTGGTACACATCCTCTGTTTCATCTCTCTGTCAAGTGACATTTTATCCTTAGCTGATGCTATTTATATGGTACGAAGGACCAGTTATGTGCACGTCAGTCCCACACAAATGAATGTTATTGGCAGAGATGCACATAACTGTTACACAAGTATGCATTCGTGATACTTATTTTATGTGCATTTCCACTATTATGACAAGAAATCACCATACATTTTAACCTTTAAATGGTTAACATGTATTTCTATAAAGGTAATCTTTTGACATGACAGTGAACAGTGTAAAATAAGCACGCTTTTTGACAAGAAACTGCTACGCGTTTCTCTTAATATGGCAAATGCATACCTGGCCATCAGAATTATTATTAATTTTATTTAATTTTAGATGGATTTTTGGATCTTTGGACCCATTCTGAGGTGTGCCTGCTGGTGACGGCTCTGCCAATCAGGTAGAGAGACTGACACAGATATAATAAGCCATGGGGAATATGCATGCTTCTGCAGATGATCCTGATATCATCTTTGCGGTCAACCTAACTTCCTGCCTCGGGTCAGTACTCACCTCTCTCTCTCTTTTTCCTCACCATCCTGTAATGGACTAACAGCTCAGCTATCCGAGGCACCTCCCTAATCTATTTATCTCCACTCTTGCTCTTAGAAATTGTTTCTGGAGACAGAAACTGCAGCCCGCCACTCTGCACAAAGGGGCCAACACAAAGACATAGATCCAGACAGCCGAGTGGCCATTTGATATATGACCAGGCACTACACCAAAGACCAAACTCAATTACCGCTGGGCTTTTAAGGCGCATTGCATGCACCTCGTTCTCCATTTGCTCAGCGACATCTGGCATGGTTTCCTCACGCAGCACCATCTTGAAGTCTCATCGCATTGCAAGCTGCATCCCAGGGAGGATGTGGAAGTCATGCCATGCCCCGATGCATGCTGGGAGTTGAAGGCTGGCACTGTGTTCTCATCAGAGCGTGACTTTAGTTTGCAGTAATGAGAAAACCACCCCTTGACTTTCCACTTCACACCTTCATTTAAACAGTGTCTGACCTATGGACTTGGTGGCTGATTGCCCCGCCCCCCCCCCCACTCTGTTCCACAACCAGGTGCCAATTTTATAGACAAATAAAGCAATGTTTCCATACTGGAAAACTCAATACTTAATACTTAACAAGCCGTATTACAGCACTTTGGGGTGGAGAGGATGTTTTCATAGCTGTGATGCAACGCTGCATATTATAAATACTAGTTAATCCACCACAAAAAGTGTAGGTATTAAAATAGTTTTGCCGGAGTTTTGTATTTCATATGTCTGTTTACTTAGCTGAAGCTGTTTAATGTAAGCTAAACTAAGACACTCGGTTTGGGGGTAGGATATTTAGTGGGGGGGTAGGATATTTAGTGGTATTAATCCCCCCCCCCCACCCGCCACCCCCTTTCTGCTTCCTGTGTGTTCCCAGCTTTGTTGTACTGTGTGTCACAGCTTTGTCAAGAGTAAGTACGGACTTTCCAGGCCTCTGGCAGGTCATGCCTCTCTCCTGGATCCTACCCTCTCGCTGTAGCTAACTGACAGCTTCCAGACTTGCTACTTTGTCCCAAAGCAAGTACAGAGCAGCCCCACGTTTAATGATGAACCAAACGCTGGCTTGTTATTGGCTACATCCTCGCTCGTGACCCTGTCTTCTCCTCTCACGGTTGCACTTTACTTTGCCAATACCTGGAATTTAGTTGAACCGAAGGCTTTGATCAGGGGCCAGGCCCTCTAACTGATCGCTGACTTATTGACCACAGTGAGAAGCGGGCAGTCAATACTGTGACCGGGCTCATGGGCCTGCGGGGAAAACAAACACTAAAATTCTCTAAACAGAGCTGCAGGAGATGAGCTGTATTCTTATAGTGGAAAAAAAAGCAACCAGGAAAGGTCACATGTCCTACTGATGAAAGGGATACTGATTGGATGATCTGTAGTCTGTTGACAATGGGTGGAGAAGATGTTACGGCATGCTTATATGGCCATCCCTTCCTTTCACCCCTTGTATGGCTCATCTTACACTCCCCATTCCTCCAGCTGTGAGTTCTCGCATTGTTCTCGGTCTTCCACCAGAATATCCACCTGTCTGTTTACCAGACTTTTAGCATCACCGCGGCCACACCGGCGCGGAGGCGATTGTGAGATTCACAGCCGAGCTCTGTGCACGCTGGCCTCTACTGTTGCTTGGACTTGTGCTGATGTGATTTCTTACTGAGAATGCTTTGATCGCTCAGCAGAGGACAGCACAACTTGCCCCGGCCCCGGGCCCCTACCCCCTACTACGGAGTTCTGGAGGGAACGGAAATCTCCCAGCTCTTTGTAAACATAAAACAGCAAAGTATTAATATTTAGAGTCGGCCGCAGGTTGCCAGCCATTTGTTGTAGTTTGTGGCGAGAGCATTGCCCCGTTGTTGCTGGGCTTTCTCCCGCTATGGGGTCCCACACAGGGCTGACTCCTGGCTCCAGATGAGCTACCCACTCTCCCCTAACAACTGGCTGTTTCATCTATCCTGCCCTGCTCTGCAACCTCTCCCAACCTCACAAATATACGTGTAAGAACTCATAACTTCACAGTTACGGAGTTACGGATAACAAAGCTGATGAACTTAATCTCGTGGTATTATCTAGTGTGAGAACCGACAGCAGAGTGCTTCCTGCTAACTGCTTTTCACTGAGTCATCCAACTTCCAGCCACAGGAAATGCTAACTGTCCATTTCCTGCCGCTGTGGCGAGTGTTCAGCGTATGAAAGTCGTTCGCAGTCGACCTTGACACGTTTCTGTTTTATCCTGCCCCAAAAAGGAAAGAGGGAAAGATTGAAAAGAAAAGACTTGAAAGGGAAAGATCCGAAAAAGTGAGCGTAAAAATGAGGGGTGAGGCAGAAAACACCCTCCCAAAAAAACACGGTGGGGCAACAAGACAGTACAACGATACGAAGGGCTGGTCTTACGCTCACTGGATGAACCTGACAGGTCGATGACGACATACACCTTTCCTTCCGGCTCCAAGTCGATCTGCGGGGCGACAAGGAGAGAAAGCCGAGGGTTAGCAAAACCGCGTCACGCTACACTGGGACACATTTCCAAGGCAGCATTTTAACCGTTTCAAAGCCAAGAAAAATGGGGAAAGCATAACTAATACCACTCCATTCAGTTCAATTAATTCAACCTACTAGAGAAATTCTGGAGTGTGGTGACACGCTACAGCCATCCAGTGACTCCTCCGCTGTTTCTCTTCTTTTTAAGTAACTATAATGCCCCTTGTAATCCCACATAGACTATATGAACAAAAGTATTGGGACACCTGGCCATTACACCGGCAGGAACTTTTATGACTTCCCATTCTAAATCCGTAGGCTTCTGTACGGATTTGGTCCCCCGGTTACAGCTATAACAGCTGCCACTCTTCTGGGAAGGCTTTCCACAAGATTTTGGACTGTACCTGTGGGAATTTTGCCCATTCATCCAGAAGAGCATTTGTGAGTTCAAGCACTGATGCAGGACGCGAAGGCCTGGCTTGCAATCTGTTCTAGTTCATCCCAAAGGTGTTCAATGGGGTTGAGGTCAGGGATCTGTTCAGGCCAACCAAGTTCTTTCACACGAAACTCACCCAACCACTTCTTTATGGACCTTGCTCTGGGCACTGGGACACAGTCATGCTGGAACAGAAAAGGGCCTTCCCCAAACCCTTCTCATAAAGGTGGAAGCATACAATTGTCCCAGCATGACCATTACCCCAAATTTTTACAGTTGGCACAATGCACTTAGGCGGGTAACGTTCTCCTGACATCCGCTAAAACCTAGACTCGTTTATTACACTGCTAGACATAGAAGCAGGATTTGTCACTCTGCAGAACATGTTTCCACTGCTCCAAAGTCCAGTCGTGGCATGCTTTACACCTCTCTGTCCAGCGCTTGGCATTGCATGTGCTTGCATGCAGCTGCTCGGCAATGGAAGCTCCTAGCACAGTTTTTGTGCCCGGATTAATGCCAGAGGAAGTTTGGAACTCTGCAGCTATTGAATCAACAGAGCATTGGCGACTTGTGCGCACTATGCGGCTCAGTACTCAGCGACCCCGCTCTGTTACTTTACATGGTCTGCCACTTCATGGCCGAGTTCCCTAAATGCTTACACTTTCCAATAATACCATTTATAGTTGATGGTGGAATATCAAACAGGGAAGAATTTCACAAACTGACTTATTGCAAAGGTGGCATCCTATGACAGTACCACGCTTGAATACACTGAGCTCTTTCAGGTTTGAAAAACCTGACTGTATAGCTAGGTGCTTGATTGTATACACCTGGATTCAGTGGTTAAGAAGTGTGCCCCAATGCTTTTGTCCATATAGTGAACAAGTACAACACTGCCCATGCAGATTATTGATTTCATCTGTAGATTATTGATTTCATCTGCAATTTTCATAGCCGATTCCAATTACCAATTTTTTGTGCGACCGGCTGATACAGATTTTTCTCTGAACGCAAATACAAACAAAAATCTAATTTTCTTTAATGCAAAACTTTATTTTCATAATAAAATCTTAT
>JAODKN010000063.1:14508267-14518778 GCA_026774425.1 Petrocephalus zakoni
CCCCCCCCCCCCCCCCCCCGCCCCCCCCCCCGCGCGCGGGGGCGGCGGGCGCCCGCGGGGGGGGGGCGCGCCGGCGGGCGCGGCCCCCCCGCATCAGGGGGGCGTGGGTTCTGCACCAGATTAGGCTGCGTGTGTGTAGGCGATGCGCTCTGTACTGCCAGAGAATCTCAGACCGGAACAAAGTGGGTGAGAAGCACAAGAGTTTTTAAAAGCAGGCAGTGTTGAACCAGCTCCTGGATTTCTTAATGCAGTTCAACCTGCCTATTCCCACACAGGTCTTTAATAAGCACCAGGACTGCCCTGTTCTGGCTCCCTCGATATTTCAGTGCTTTCCCTTCCTCTAGGAAGATAAACGGAAGCCCACGCAAGGCCGATTCCCCCTCTCGCTCTCTCCCCCTCCCTCATCGCGCGAGCTGTCTGGGTTCATCAACAGGCCTCCTACATCTATCAGGCATCATCGCCCCCCCCCCACACGCACAGACACGCAAACATACACACATGAACACATGTCATGCTACGTCGCTTTTCCTTGCTTTTTGCATATGTATTCACATGCACAGGAATTACACAAACTAAATATGCCTATATGCATTTTGAATTACTGCAATCAGCAGGTCCTGAAAGTATAAAGACCCCATATCAGAAACTGTCAACAAGGTCATTGGTTGAGGAGAGATTTCTGACCATGTCAGCTTTTACCCAGGTTTAACCCCCAAGGCCTAATCACTAGTACGCTACTAATCCGGACCACATGAGAATATAGATTAGACATTCTACTCTGATGTAACCAGACTTTGGATGATGGAGAACGTTATCAGATTCAGCGCCAGCAACAAAACTGTGTCGCAGAGTTTTAAAATGTTTTCAAAAAGAGACTTTGCAACTAAGAACAAAATGTTTGGTGCTTAAACACCTCCCTCCACCCGTGACGAGGAGCCATCAGATGGCACCCGGACTAATTTGGTCCCATCTGCTGCCTGTGTGATGCAAGAGAGAAGCAGGTTGCTCCTTTTGAAGACCAGGGAATGAGTGCTGAGGTAATTATCAAAGAACAAGCCTGTTTTCCCTTTACGGATTTATGTTGGAACACATAGATCGTACCTAGTGATGTGAGTCACAGGTGAAGCCACCTAACACGAATCCCACTGGGTGTGCCTGTCAGATGTGCTGGTCATGCCAAGCATGGTACACCTCTGAAATCAGGTATTTCCTCTGACATACCAGCATGCTTCAGTCATACCTGCTAAAATGGTTGGCAACTGACAGAAAGAGACTAACACAGCTATCATGGTGTGCGTGCGTGTATATGTGAACATGTCATCATTTTGTAAGATCTCACATACAGTGGCCAAGTACACATAATTTAGGCATCAAAGGTTAAGCTCAGATATACGATTATTCACCGAAAGTAAAACAGACTATTGTCGGCAGTGCTCAGGGGAGATGCTAACCCAATCATGTTGTACAGTCATGTACAACGACAATAAAAAATTATGTTTCAAAAGCCATCATGGGTGTGTTAAATCAGAGTAGACCAGAATAACTCACTCCCAGAACAGTGACAGATGTGTCTCCATATATTAACCATGTAAGTCAAAGTGTGGTTAAGGTACTGTAAGGCATGATTCCGGTACACCGGTAGTGCACGCAAACATAACCACTAGGCCAAACAATTATAATCAAATCACGTCTCTTCACATCTTTTCGACAATGGCTGCATGACACATTCTGTACGGCCACTTACTCGCGCTATTCTCCGCAGCCCGACACGGCCGTGCCTTCAGGAATACGCTTCTTTTTCCAGGACGCCGCCACCTTCCATGAGATCACCCATCTATTTCTTTACCTAGTTGACATCAGCTTTAGAAAATGCCACAGGATCGCCTTGGACAATATCCACCGACTGCACATTCCAGACAGTTCGACAGACACAGACCAGTAGACATTCCAGCCACAAGTTTTGAATTTCCATCTCTTTATATACAATGCTGGGCTAACACAAAGGTTGAGAGGAGGCCAGCAAGACAGAAATAACTTAGCGGGCAGTTAAATTTACAGGCAAATTAGGCGAAATAAGTCAGACCACTGTCAGACTCAAAGAAGAGGGTATACAGAGCCTTACATGAGGCACATCTTTTTTATAAAAATGTTAAACATGTAAAAACACCTCAGGCACAGGAACAAAAACAATCACAGCTTCCACTGCAGCATTCCAAACAAACGGAATTAAAGCTCCTTCTGTTTGGATAAGGCCATTTTTTTTTTAACAGATAACCAGAGCAGAGACCTGGAAAGGAAAGGAAGGTTTGATACGCAGATTACCTCGCTCAAGTATTTTCAGTGGATGCTTTTTACTGTGTTGCTGCGTGCTCTTTATTAATGAATGAGATTTTCGAGCTTATCTTGGCCCAATGCCGAAAATCCCTTACCGCATACGTGTAGACCCAAAGACGCATGCACGCCCTGGAGGGGAGAACGGTCATTTTACCGCATCGTGCAATGAATTAATCTGCAGAAAGGCCGAGGATTTCCGACGGCATCTGCTTTCATCTCCGTGCAGTGTGAGTTAGGATACGAGAGGAGCGGCACTGACTGGGAGCGAGAGAGCGAAGGAGGAAGAGGCATACTATCCCAGGGTGACCAGCACTGGCAGAGGCTTTGGGGAGAGGGGGGTCACATGAGCCGGACACAAACTGCAGTCACATGCTGTCGGTGACAAGCCTCAGCACCTCACGGGTTCACTTGAAAAGTTGTTTCCACCGCCAGATCCTACCCCCTGTGCCCCCCCCCCCACAGCACCATCAGGCAGAAGCAGGGTTTCGGCCTCCTGCGACGTTGCCATGGTAACGTTAAAGGTTAAAAGCCAGCTCTTCGAAACATGCGTTCCGCAAGTATTTCAGATCAAACTGAATTTCCAAGGGAGCAGATCTCGAGGAGTAAGTGAGAGGAAGGTTAATTCCACTAGGCGCCCCGAAGTACTCGAAAAGGACGTGTACCGTGTACCCTGTACCCCCCCCCACGCCCCCCCCCCACAATCAGACTCCCTTTCTTTTACACCACTTTATTTTTCTGCTTTTTCAAGTTGATTGATCCACTGATATGATAAATGAATTTTACAAGAAAGCTGAAATCTCCACACCAGTAAGACCAGCCCGCCAGGCCGCCTGTCGTCTGCAAGCTCGGACTGAACCGGTTCACAATTTCCCGTGAAAAACCGGGATGCAGAATGAAGCCGAAAAACACTCGAGGGGTCGGATTTTTTACGTGTCGAGAGCAGTTGTATCAAGTGGTCAAACATAATCAGTTCAACTAAAGAATTCAGCCCCCCCTCGCCCTCCCTAGACCTCTGCCCGTTGCAGAAGGAGGACCACAGCAACTCGTGCGGAATGAGACCATGAGCTGCCCCAGCAGACCTGGAGGCCAGCTCCGCACTCCGAGGTCGTCGTATTGAGTTTCGGGAGAATTCTGCTCGCACGCCTAGGGATGCCATGCGGCCGACGAAGTTAGGTGACCTTTAAAAAAACGCTCTACATACGTAACTCGGTTAAGGTTCCGGCGCTAAGCTAAGCCGGTACAGGACCATAAGAGAAGGGACCAAAGTCCTCGATCCTTTGGACGGCTGAGATCCCGGCAAGGACGTCCAGAGAAAGGCCCGAGGAAAAACCGAACTTTCCCTGCACATCACGAGTGTGGCAGAGGCAGAAACACTAGGCAGGCAGCCTCCTTCTTCCTCGCGCTCCCTTCCCCTCTGGGAAATCAGCTCGAGTGAAAACAGGAAGTGGAGCCAAGCGTGTGACCACCGCACTTCGGAGTGCTGGTATTTACAGGCGCCATCGATTGCCCAGCAACACTAGCAAGCGTGACAGGCATCAGGTGGGCTCCTTCCCACTAATGGCTGTTTGTCCCTTCCTCAGATACACAGAACCATGTGCCCCAGGGCTGGACACCGGTGCAAAAGGCATCCCTAGAGGGCGCTTTACTAGGGAATTACACCGTCAGGACTCAAACCTTGGCCAAGGGTATAGGACATAGTTGGTAACAGAAATGTGTGCATTCATGTAACCTATTTGAAACCTTAAAGTATTATGGTTTAGCCTGGATGAACAAACAAACCCAAGGCTGACCTGTAGTTTTGGAGTGAGCGAGTATTTTTAACCAGTGTGATTCTTCTTGGGTCATACCTGTTGACGGATAGATAGGTCCTTCTATTAGAAGGTCCTACTCTGCTGGCCTTCCACAGTCCAACACCAGCAGCGAGCAGCTCATGCTTTTTTTGTCCTTTTCTCTTAGTCCACAGGTTCCTGGCTCTCTTGTGTCTCTCAAGCACAGTACTGACCCAACTTCCTACAAAGAGGAGGATTCTGGGAAATCGAGACATCTCTGATGTCATCCTTGCCCGTACTTGTCACCGTGGCCATACGTCAGAACCTGATGATAAGTAATTAGAGGGTCTACTAGGGGCGGCCGAGTCCTTTTGGCCGGGGGCCAGCCAGCTTCTACCCTGCATGGCCGACATATAAGAACGGTTGACCTAGGCTGGGGTGCATCGAAGCCCCACTTACAAGCTGCTCGCACAGCTATTAATAACACCTGCCGGTACACAGATGCACCGGCACACAGGCAACAAACACACACACCCCCTCATCAGCACTGACAAACAAACAATTACAGAGACATTCAGAAATGCAGCCTAGCACACTGGCAGGCAAATGGGCAGGAATTAATTAACAAATCACAAAGGGGAACGCGAGGCAGGGATGCTCCTCTCGTGGCTACTCACAATGCCGCAAAAACACATCTGCGTGAGCGGAACGGAGGTGCATTCGTATGAAGATTCCCCCAATGCAGTTTTTTTTTTTTTTTACAAATAAGACCACCTTTTGTGAGCAAGAACTGAGAATTCCGCCCTGCATCCAGACCAGTGCGATGCACATATGACCGCTATATGACCCGAAGCCAAAAAAGACTCTTCGTAAAAGTGTGTCACCGGCTGATGAGGGAGGCACTCGGCGGCAGGGGTGATAACTGCACTGTGGAACAGTCATGTGACCCCCAGACCCTCTTACACAAGACGGCATCACGAACAGCCCGCATGTCATTGAGGGCTGCTCGTCACTAACTGGTCCTGGCTCTACGCAACTCCCTTCCTGCTGAATAAAGTGCGGCAGTGATGGCCACCCTCCTCTGCTTTACTCATGAATATTTATGGCCCGGCGAGGCCCGGAGCCTATTTTGGGCCTGAATGATTAAATTTCGCGCACACTGATAACGGTTTACCTTTCCATGCTACTTGTGATGCGAAAGCACAGCGAGTATGGCATGGGGAGTAAAAACACTGCTTATAGCGAATGTGTGAAGAGGGGTCAGGCAAAGACCTCACCCTGTAGCTAGAATATTTACCGATTATGACAGTGTAATCCACACAGTAAACTCAGATTATTAAAGTCGTTACTATTATTAGAATAAAAATATTAATTCAAGTCTCCTGGCTTTCGGTCTGCCAGCAAAAGGACACATGCAAGGGCAGGGGGATAGAGCGCCCCATGCCCAAACAATGGGGAGGGCGGGAGGCTCCCAGGGCCGGCCAGATACCCTGGTGCCGATCGGGACCCTCTGATGGTCTGGCGGCATACAGCCGCTGCTGCCTCTGTTTGTATCCCATAATGCACCGTTTGTTTACCTAAACCTTCCACTGTTCAATTAGTGAAATAGACGGGCATCTGGACAGGGGGCATGCTGGAAATTACAGGCATGGATGGGTGGGGGGGGAGGTGAGGCATGGAAGAGAATGAGGGATGGCAGCAGGGACTGCTGGTGGAGGGGATGGAGATATGAACAGAGAGGGATTAGAGGATTAGGAGATAGAGGATGGATGGATGGACAGGAGTGGGTGGCACAGTGCGGGGGGGGGGTTCTTAGTTCCTGCTGGCGTAGTGCTAAAGAGCATCAAGGCCCAATGCCCCCCCCACGCAGCCCCCCCTCGCCTCCTACGCACGCTGATATCCATACAGCAGCAATGCTCCTCCCGTCCACCTGCTTTAGAGCTCATCGGAGTGCCGCTCACGCTCCAGACACAGCCGCTTAGCCCCGACGGTATTTCCAGCACGGACTGTACGAGGCGAACAGGTAAAGGGCTAAAATCTCACTATGACTAATTTTTTAACAGAAAACTCTCACGCTTCGAACTGTAAAGGCTTAGCATGCCCAATGGCGGTAGGCAGCCAGTTGGCAGTTCGAGAGGGTTTTAAGTTTTCTCTCCTGGGCCTAATATTATACTTTTATTTTCCTCTCTTCTACTGAATTCTGACTTTTAAAACTGTGCAATATTGTTGCGGTTGACTTTGTTCTTCGTATTACTCTGTATAAGAACATCATTTCAGGATGGGGCTATACATAAAATAATTACAATTACTTGAATCTTTCAACATGGTATACAAATGATAAACGATAGTAAAATTGCACTGTGATTACCGCTGTTTTCCCACTCTCTCATTGACGCATTCTACCCTGGGCCCACTGAAGACTTCTAGCAGATGTTTAGAAGTCTGATGAAAAAGTCCACTGCTGACAGAGCCGCACTTCCGGTGGCAGCACAGTAGGCCTGCTCCCTGAGGGTGTTCTGAACACCCCCAAAAGCACAGTAAGCACAGGCCCACTTTCACAGACGACACGAGTTACCGATCTCTAATGCAGCGCTGTGCTTTCCACCATCATTCCACTTCTCACATGTCCTCAGGAAAAAAAAAATCCCACTGACTCGTTCTCATCCCTTATCTCGTGGGAGAGCACCCGGGGCGTGTCTCCGGGAGCCCTGGGATGGTCACCCCGGGATGGTCGCCCCGGGATGGTCGCCCTGGATATCTCCATAGTGAGAGACAGGCCCCAAGCATCCTCAGCCTGAGTCTGATGCGCAGCAGGCCTGCCTACATTCCCGGCAGGGCCAGGTGTTAACAGAAATCCCAGCTCGGCTAAGTAGTCTGAACTAAAAATGTGTTTTTGGCACCAAATGCCAAAGACGTGGGTGAACACCCAGCATCCGTCTCTGCATCCATCTTGGGAACAAATAATGGTTCCTCACTGAACTGTGCTCTGATCAAGCTGTAAAACATTCACCAGCCAGCGCCTGCTCCATTACTCCAATTACAAATCACACGGCTCTAATTGACCCGCTGTCGGGAAAAGCTTGCATGTCCTTCTACGTACTTGTCTTCCTGGGTAACTGTTTACCGAGTACTGTAAATAGTTAACTGAAGCTGGGACCCTCTGTGAGCTCACCCCCCCCCCCCCCACCATCATCCTGACCCGACTCCTGGCGTACATGACGATTAAAACAACTATACTTTGACTACTGTTCGCTGACTCTGCTAGCCTTTCGGGCTGACAGGATGACAGAGCACACTGCCCCCCCAAAACCAGCAGGTGTGTGTACAACCTCTGCAGTGCATAGACAGCAACTGCCATTCAGCTTAAAGAAGTGGACTTCTGGCCAACAGGTACTCGGGTACAGATTGCTAGCTGTTAAATCTTACGTTTCAGCTATGTGATTGTTCAATCGTCTCCATTTTACATCAATACCTCATCCCTCGGAGTTTCTCCAGTGCCAACGGAAGCAGACCAGAGCCTAATTAGTCATGCATTAGTCACGCTTTGCATTTCTGTAATCAACACGCCGCACTACCTGTTGCAGTTTCGCACGTCAATGAGCACGTGTCCATCGCGGAAAGAATGAAGACACTCATGGCGGATCTGCGGAGTGCCAGCTCACTTTTAATATCGTGTGAATTCCAAGCATGGCAAATGGATCCAACCCCCACCCGCCCCGCCCTACTCGTCATGCAGTAAGGCTGCACTCAGGAAAAACTTTACAATTTATTTTGCAGATGTTTTTATTCAAAATGAGGTTCAATTGAAAGGAGGCCCGGAGCATTTGGGGGATTAAGAGCCTTGCTCAAGGTCCCGAAAGTAAAAGTCACTCTGATAACGCTGGGATTCAACCCAGCAACCTGCTGATCACAAGCACAGCATGCAAAACTGCTGAGCCACACACCACCCCCCCGCAGCACCACCCAGCTCCGAGCATCTATTTCACAAATGTCCTGATGCAACACAGTGAGAGCCCCTCCCAAAGAATTTTTGCAATGCCAATTTTCCTGACCCCGGTTTACCGTGGACACCTCTAGACTGCATCTAGACTTTTAGAGTGGTCAGATCGTTCACGCTCTCCTCCGGGTCAATGAGACACAGCTAGAGAGTGAATACTTTCGTCAAAAATGGGTCAGAATGAGGTAACAGACGCATGTCACCTGTGACACTGAGACTGCATGCTGGCGCCAGAAGTGGATGGTCTGGCTCATCCATAAGAGTAGCTAAACGTGTCGCAGAGTCCCACGGGACCAAGGCTGTGGCCCGCTGAGAAGCTCTAGCCCCTGGAGGTGAAGTAAACACAAGAGGGGGGCACAAACAGCTGCCATCTGAGTGAAACTTGGGGGGGGGGATTCCCCAAAAGTTTGCACAGTCGGCTGATATCGCCTCATTTTCTGTTTTCCTCCGCCATTAGAAAGCAAATACAGATGCAGGGTTGTGTTTGCTGGCTGATACAAACCCGTGCTCTCTCTGTCTCACACACACACACAAGCGAAATGGGGCGGTCCTTCGTTTCGGTTTCCCCTGGAGGACTCTTGCCGATATTTACTGTAGCTGAAATGGAATGCTGTCTCCTTTGAAATCTGATACTGTCCCGGCAGGCCCTGCCCCTCCACTCGATGCGGTCACCTATAAAACTGCAGAAATACGTCGCGGACAATGAACACGCGCGCACACACACGCACACACACACACACAACACATACGCGCCCAGCTGAACGTCGCAAGTAATGCGACGACCGGCCGGCAGCCACAAAGCCATCATGTTCGTCCGTGATCTCAGAATATGTGAAGGTTATCGCCTGTCCTCTGCATGGATCCAAGCCACGGAGATAATTCCCGGGGGGGGGGGGGGCTGGCAAATCTGCACCGCAGGAGATTGGGCGTATCTGAGGAGCGCATCACGGGGGCACAGGACGATTTTTTTAAGCGGTTCCCCTAAGTCAGACGGAGAGAGCAGCACAAAATCCTGGGGAAGTACAGAGATCCGTATGCACCATTAATTTCCCCCTTCCTGCTGCCTTACCTGTTCCTGGAGCGAGCCCTGGCCTGTCTGCCCTGCCGATACAGGCCCCGTGGAGGCTCCCTACCTGCAGGCCTGCAGTCCAGACTCCCAATCACACTAATCCACGGGATCTCAACACACTACTCCGTGTCACAAGATACTGTACTCCTGACAGGATATATTGCAGCAGGTATACTGCCTTCGCAGGGCTTCAGACAGCGGTCTGCATTACATATTAAAAGGACATAAGAAGACACAGGAATTGTCTGGCGAAATATTTTGTCCTTACCACACAATACCATACCATATTTTCAAAATATTATATCTTAACATTTTTGAGTCTATTATTATCACAAATATATATTATATATTTATATATTCAATATAAAAATTTAATTGCTATCACTGTATGCAGTCTGCGCGGCTCCTTGTGTGGGAGTCATCGGCAGACTGTCATGTTCCTGGGCCCAGGCTGGCCTACTGGGCTACAGGGAATCACACTGCGGCCCAGGCTGGCATACTGGGCTACAGGGAATCACACTGCGGCCCAGGCTGGCCTACTGGGCTACAGAGAATCACACCACGGCCCAGGCTGGCCTACTGGGCTACAGGGAATCGCAATGTGGTCCAGGCTGACCTACTGGGCTACAGGGAATCGCAATGTGGCCCAGGCTGGCCTACTGGGCTACAGGGAATCACAATGTGGCCCAGGCTGGCCTACTGGGCTACAGGGAACCACACCGCAGCCCCGGCTGGCCTAAAAAACCCAAATATATTACGGAATCCATTTGTACACCCAATTTCAATTAAGATTAAATGCATCTCTTAAGATCCCATACAATGGATTCCAAAGTATTACTTAATAATTGTTAGTTTCTTTTAGGCTCAACAACTCCATTCCTCAAAAACAGAGGCTGAAAGCTATGTTTATTTTTTGATGTGACTGGGGAGTAAAAGTTTGGAAGCAGTGGGAATTAAGATGCCAAATCACGGAAAGCTTAAAGACGATACAGAGCTGCGAGACGCAGATGAGAAGAGTGGAGGGAGAAGATGGAGGGAATAGGAAGAGGAGAAGAACCATCCAGGTGGTCAGGTGGCACTCCCAGAAAGCGGACCCGGGCCGGTGTCCTGAGACAAATGCCAAAGCACCGCGGAAGCAGTCTGCTCTCCAGAAGCCCGTCTGCTGATAAGCGGGTTCAGTCCCGGGCCTACTGTCCAGTGGCTAATGGGTGACTGTGTCTATCTCGCTGGGCACAAAGCACCCACTGCATTGTAATGGGCCTAATGGAGGGATATCAATTATTCAAGAGGGCCCGCGCCGGGGCCCCGGGGGCCGCGCGGGGGGGGGGGGGGGGGGGGGGGG
>JAODKN010000063.1:14667816-14679878 GCA_026774425.1 Petrocephalus zakoni
CCCGGGGACATACGTGCCCAAGCCAACCCCCGGAAAAACCCCCCCCACCATTAACCCCCCCCCCCATCAAACGTTACACTTGCCACAATGCAGTCAGGCAAGTACCGTTCTCCTGGCAACTGCCAAACCCAGACTCATCTACCGGATTGCCAGACAGAGAAGCGTGATTCGTCACTCCAGAGGACACGTCTCCACTGCGCTAGAGTCCAGTGGTGGTGAGCTTTACACCACTGCATCCAACGCTTTGCATTTCACTTGGTTATGTAAGGTTTGAAAGCAGCTGCTGGGCCATGGAGACCCATTCCATGAAGCTCTCTATGCACTGTTCCTAAGCTAATCTGACGGCCACACGAAGTTTGGAGGTCAGTAGCTATTGACTCTGCAGAAAATTGGCGACTTCTGCACACTGTGCACCTCAGCATGCACTGTCCCCGCTCTGTGATTTTACGTGGCCTACCACTTTGTGGCCGAGTTGCTGTTGTTCCCTAATCCTTTCATTTTGTTATAATACCGCTAACAGTTGACTGTGGAATATTTAGTAGCAAGGAAATTTCACAAATGGACTAATTGCACAGGTGGCATCCTATCAGGGTACCAGGCCTGAAATCCCTGAGCTCCTGAGATTCTTTCACAAATGTTTGTAGAAGCAGTCTGCATGCCTAGGTGCTTGATTTTATACACCTGTGGCCATGAAAGTGATTGGATCAGATTGAACACCTGAATTCAATGATTTGGAGGGGTGTCCCAATACTTTTGGCAGTGTAGTGTATGTTGGCAAAAACTAATATATTTTATTAATTAATTGTATATTAGTATTGTCTTGTTTTCAGTGTAATGAGTTACGTTAAGCATTAAATCAGTTACAATGCCTGATCAAAGTGATTTTAAATATGAATGTGGTTTCCGGCATCACAGAAACGGCCACCTTCCTGAGATTCTCGTGTATTACAGTGTACACAGGCAACCGTGAGATAAACAAAAACATAGTCAGTGGCAGGTCTGCAGCTGAAAACACCTTGTTAATGAGAGGTCAAAGGAGAATGGCCAGATTCGTTAGAGCTAACAGCACGACCACAGGTGCGAAAACAACAGCTCAGTACAAGAGTACATTAGTGCTAGTTGGGGTACCTAATAATGTGGCCATTGTGTGTGTGTGTGTGTGTGGGGGGGGTGGGGGATTAGTATAGATCACATTGTGGTAAGACCTGAAACTTCTTTACTTCATTTATTTTTTTGGGTCCCCATTTGGAAAACTTCAATTTTTATAAAAATCCGTGAATCCAATCAAAAAAGTAAAAATACCAAAAGTCCCATATTTTGGTTGGTTACTTACGGTTTGGTTAGGACTGGGTAGGGATTAAGGGTGTTGTGACTGGGATTAGGGTTTTTCCCATAGAAATGAATGGATGGTCCCCATTTAGATAGGTACGTGTGTGTGTGTGTGTGAATAGGTATAATATATTCGCTCCATCTACAGCTGCATCTCGGTTTGTCACCCTAACAGCCACACTCCTCTCCAGCTTCCCACATCAGGAATTCAGTCACCGTATCTATCAATGGATCCATGTTCTGTTAGACTCATTAAACTGGTGATTGGGAGCAGGGGGCACCCACACTGCTGGACTGCCTGGCCAATGGCGTTCTCATACCTCCGGCAAAACAGCACCTCCCTACGCTGCCAGTCTGCAGATCAGCACCTGCTTTTGGCAGTACTGGACAGTTTTTGCGCCTGCTTCACATGGGATATAAATATTTCCCAGCATTCAATGCTGTGGCCTCGACAGCCTCTTAGTGCTCTTAGTCTATGGCACCCTTGTATAGAAATAGCTTTCCCTGCTGCAAGCTTGACAGATGTAAAGAGCAGTACTTTAAAAAGCTGTTAAAGTACATTCGGCTGTTTCCGGTGAACTATAAGGCACTATCACCTCATTATTCACACACACAGAACTAAATTCACACACAAAACCGTACCAAGGGCATGATGTCCAATATTAAGTAGAAGTACAATATTACAAGCCCAGGATTTCTCGTAAGTAACTTTGAGTGTCGGTTGGTGATGCTACAGTAGCTACATAGCAGTTAACTCCTATATACATGCATATCTGCTAGCCCAAATCCTAACACACCTAGCTGTTCAGTAGTAGGCAATAGAGGGAGGTTATACACACAGGTGGACCCCTCAGTGGCCTGGACTCAGGTGCGGCCTGCTGTCAGGTTGTAGGGAATGGGGCACTGATGGTGGCTGATGTTAGGAGGTCCTGCACACAGGTGCATCGTGCTGTCAGTCACTGCTCCCGTCAGCCAGTGAAGCAATAAGGGATGAAATTGACCAGATATGAGCAGATAATAATATACGACAGCAGGGATGCACATCTGAGTGACTTCGGAGGGGTTGTAGGGGGGGGTCAAGCTTTTGAGGCTCTGCAGGATGGAAAGTCCTGGAGCTAGTTCTGCCTCCTTGGGAAAGGCCACTAGGGGCGGAGCTTCTTGTGAACCAACCCCCCCCAGGCATACGGTATATAAGTGACGGATAACCGGCTTCATCGAGCCCAACTCCATCCCGGGAAACCGTCAAGAGAAAGGCATTCCCTTGGGTTTTTCTGCCAGTGGGAGATTGTCACTCTAGTTCTGCTAATGCGGCTCAACGTGTTTTATGCTACAGAAATAATCAGGGGGGGCATCTCCAGAGTGTCCGGCAGCCCAGGCACCGAGACTGGCAGGCTCTGAATAAAGGCCGGCCCCTCACCCCAGTAGTCTCCGTGCACATCTGGCCACAGGGGATGCAGTGGTTAACATTCTTGATCAAGTCTGAAGCAACATGACAGATAGAACTGATTTCTTTACCTTTCCTGTGACATGGGCTGTCCGCTGTGAGCCGCCATGCATGTGACTCTCTGCGGGGAAAATAAAAGGCCATGACAATACTGATGCACTCCAGCAGGGCTCCCAGGCGGCCTCTCCAAGCACCATTTGCATAGATATTCTCTCCCAGTGAGGGTTTCTTCCCCCTCCTTTCTGGCCATGCACCCGGGGACATTAATCACGCCGTGATGGCACACCTCCACATTAATCATCTCGTCTGTCCTCAGAGCTGCCCCCTTTTGCTCACACCCCCAGTTGCTGGGGAGACACCTACTGACAGGCCCCCCCCCCCTACATCCCATGCAGGCCCTGATATCTCGGAGCTCCCTCGTCCACCTCGTGGCCACGGTGACCCCGCTGCCTCATCGCTGGATCTCGAAAACACAGTGATGTCCTGCCAAGCGGCCTGGCCTGCCAATATCGGCTGATTAAATCCCTCCTCGAAGTGCTGGAATGAGGATTTGAATCGCAAGCTGCTTGCCACGCTGGCGTCTCATATAGGCTGCCGCTCCAATCAGACAATCAGCTTTCCCGTTTGACCCCATGTGACCATTGGGGAGCACAAATAGTGCATCCTGCCTTCTTGGAGATGATTCTCCTTGTCCTGCATGGTCCTGCTTAAATTACAGAGTACCACATCAGGAACTGGTATTATTTTGCCCAGTGCTGGCAAAATAACTGCAACCTAAATGATACAGTTCTCTGGTTTCTTGAACTTTGTTTTTTTTTATGTTTTCCGGAAACAAAGCAAACGGCAGAGCTCTGGAGGGCCTTCCTCGCTGACCCCGCCGCTCCATGATCATGTGCAGCACGCAGCCTGAGGCGAATGTGGAGCGAAGGGAAGCTGGGGTGTAAACCCACCCCCCCCCGCCAGGCCCTGCTGGCTCTGGTGTTTACGCAACGTGCAAGGAGCTGAGACTGAGTCGGGTTTTAATATAAAAAGGCGCCTAATTAAATTCCAGGATGTTCCAGGAGAGAGGAGGCCCCTTCGCTGTGAAAGGTGCGGTTTTAAACGCCGGTGATGACACCACTGGGGTCTTTAAACGCAGGCCGCTCTGATGGCTGCTGACGGAAGCAGTTCCGCTCTCAGGACTTTTGGGGTCCATTAATCACCGCGCAGGCACCGCCGTGAGTGGTCCGCGGGCCCGGAACTGGCATCTCGCTTAGCTCCTTGGGGTCCTATTGCCTTTCTTTGTGTGTTTTTTGCCAGACTCGTAAATCTGAGCCGCCGTCTTCTCCGTCTGCCTCTTTTCACCACAGAAACCGGGCTTCGCCCCCTCCTCGTGTGATTTCCTGTGTGAATGTGCGCCCGAAATACAGGCTGTGCCCCTCTGTATGACCGAGAAGGTCTTTTATTTTTGTTGGTGGGGGGTGGGTGGGCAGATCATGTGCCCGTCCCAGTGCCATGGTGGCGGCTGGTGGCTGCGAGACTATGGGGTTGTGGTGGAAACCAGAAAACTCTAAATGGTGACACTTCCAGGGCAAACCACCTGGAATCTTCACCCACCCTTAGAACCACTGACAAGGGTCTGTTTCCCCCCCATTACATTTCCGTTGAAGACGTTGCTGAGAATGAAAAACAATGTTTGTCTTGCAAACAGAAACAAAGTCGGAAATCGCGGTATTAGAGCCACCGTGCGCATCTCGTCAAAGCAGATATGCGAAAAAGAGTGAAATCGCCTTGTAACAAAATTCCACGCCTTTCAGTTATTGATTTGTCTTTGCTGGATGATGGCACACAGTTTGAAATGAAATAAAAACTGACATGATATTCCAGCAGAAATAGCATTCTCTGCCAGTCCCTCCTCCTCCGTGCAGCTAGCACAGCACACTGAGCTGGTCCCCGCAGACAGGCGGGCCGGGGAGCAGTATGTGCGGGCCTGTCATGCCTGCTGCCGCGTCCAGTGGCTCTTGGAAGCCTAGCGTTTTCATGTGTCTGACATGGCTTCTCACGCCGGTGCCCAAGCCTGATGCAAAAAGAAAGAAAAAAGGAAAAGGTCCCTCTCGGAATTTCTGTCGAGAACCCGCTGGATCGCTTCTGCCAGATCAAGGATATTACAATATGCAGCACAGAGCTGCCCTCTCAGAACAAACCGCCGGCCATCTGGTCCACTAAGCCCTTTTCAGGTTCTGTGGGGTGATGGGATTCCGTGCTTTGGGGCATCCACCACCCCCCCGAGTCACAGCCTGCCCATTCCAAGACCTGCTACAGCCCAAGCACGGCTGCTGAGCTCCACGGATTCAGTGCTTTTCACGTCCGTGACGGGCTGACACAGCCCCCCCCCCCCCACCCCTGTGTTTATTTATGGTTCTGCCTAGGCTCTTTCTATTGGCCGTTTTCAGAGTGGATAACGCGATGAAAACCGGCTGAGACACCTGTCCGGCTCTAGGCTCCCTTTCTGGATGCCTCCTCGTTACGTGAAACAAACGTGACTGGAACTGAATGTGATTACTGGTCCTTTAGCGGAAAATATGACCTGAAATGTGAATATTATCAGAAGGTGAGAATTGTGGCATACAGATGACAGAGTGTTAAAAACAAATGTGTAAAGGGTCAGACTGGGTCCTTAAGGATCATGCCTGGTCAGAGGCCTGATTTTGTCCGTTCCCGAAAGCAGCTTCAAATCTCACTTCTGTTATCTGCTGTGACTTCCACGTGTCTTCAGTGGAGAGTGTCTTCCAGATACACATATGCAAAGTTTAAACAGATTTTTATGTGGATGAAAATTCAGACTGACCCCGGGCACCGTCTTCATGCCAAAATTTGACTAACACTCCTTACTTTTACTTGTTAGTAAACCAAGTAAAACTGTGGCAGATATTAACGCCAAATCGGGCTGATTCTTCCTCGTAAGACAGAAAATGGCTGATTTTTTTTTTTTTAGATTGCTGTAACGTAAAATTCAATCAGCTTACCTGTGAAATTATTCCGAGCAAATTAGTAAAGCAATGTAAATATCGCAATACTGAAGTGGTGGACACATTAATCAGCAGAAGACATTAAAGATCCACGTTCAGTGGGCTCATAGGAATTTTACTTACACAAATGGTGAATCTCAGTATGTGTACTTAACTGTACTTGTGTTCTTGTGTACCCGTTTTACGTCATCTTTCACTGCCGAAGACTAGTTCCAATACTAAGGTCATAAGAGCAGAGGATACATATAAAGGATACATAAGTTGTATCCTAGCCAAATTAGACCAATCCTGTGATTTATTGTGCAACAAGTTCTTTCTTGGAAGGCAAGGTAGCAAAACCGGTCTTGCCAAGACCACGAGTATGGTCTTTGTGTTCTTGGAATTGGCATTCACCCAACCATGATCTAAAGGTAGAATGAAAAATGATTGGTTTAGAGATATGACCAATCAGATTATAAAGAAGGCAGGTCCAAGCGACTGCAGGAGGAGGGACCAAGACATCTGATTGGTAGGTCTGACAGCTGACAAGAGACCCAATTCGTTATCTCCCTGAACCAGTCATTTTTCGTTCTATCCTCAGAACATGTTTGTGTGAGTAAAACTATGAGCATTCAGATTGCACTACCACTCACACTGGTGAGTTTCCCACCACATCTGGTCTACCCAGCAAGTACAGCTAAGCAGGATGAATTCTAATAAAAACTGGAGGGAAATACTCCAATGTCATTAAAATGAGAGAAAATCAATCTTAAATCCAGCAGCCAATTCTCTGGTGCATGTAATACAATTTTCTTAGGATATGTTGGAAAGCTTGGGATAAAAAAAAAAAACAGATAAAATAATTTTGGGATGGAATTCCCTTTTAATAACCAACTGAATGAACGAATAAAAGAGTGAAAAAGTACGTTATGCAAGTCATTAGAGATGAAAGGGCCGAGCGAGGAAATAAATAATGTAACAGTAAACACAGCTTGTGTTGTCTAGACTAAATTAGACTGGTGTATTGATCTTCACTGCTATGTAATTACGTGTCATACTCACTATACAACATCTAACCTTTTTGATTGTGTTCTGTGTGAAATCATGAAAAATACTAATATGATTAATTCATGCTGTTTGAAGCCAATAGCAGAGACAAAGCTCTATCCTGGCAATCTGGTAAATTCTGTTAAATTGTGAGGGGTATGTTTACTGTTGTTCAAAATTATATGAAATTATACATTACTTACAAATTAAGTGAATAGTGTGCCGTTTATATATTATGCTGGGAGCTTTTCATGCCACAAGAGCTATTTGTTGGTGTCAAGCAAGAGAAAAAAACGATAAACGTTAGACGGGTGTTGTGATAGGAAAATTACATCATTAAGGGAAAGGGGCGTGTCCAGGGTTGGAGGAGGGGCATGTGCACAGTTGGGGGGGGGCAAGATCAGGGGTGGAGGAGGGGTGTGTCCAGAGTTGGAGGAGGGGAGTGTCCAGAGTTGGAGGAGGGGTGTGTCCAGAGTTGGAGGAGGGGAGTGTCCAGAGTTGGTGTGCAAGTAATTAATTGGTCCCTGAATAATCTTATCAAGCATTCTCCAGCACCATCTATTGCTGTCATCTAAACATTAAA
Organism: Petrocephalus zakoni; assembly: GCA_026774425.1. Classification (NCBI taxonomy): domain Eukaryota; kingdom Metazoa; phylum Chordata; class Actinopteri; order Osteoglossiformes; family Mormyridae; genus Petrocephalus; species Petrocephalus zakoni. Next base: position 14,675,207 of record JAODKN010000063.1, read on the forward strand.
ACCCTAAAACCCTACCACGTCATCCCTAACCACACGTCATTTGGCTTCAGCTGAAACAATGGAACTAATCTGAGGGGAGATTGAGTATTTACAAATTTGTGTTAGATATATGGTCCTGGTACAAAGATTCAGATATATACAGATCCCATGTTTAATGTTATAACAGTTTACGTGTAAAAATTTTCTGGTGCATTTTATAAGTTGGTTGGATAAAGTACCCCCACTAAGAAATGACCGGATGCTCATTTTTCAAATCGGTAGATACCCAGTCTCTTTGTAATGAGAATTGGTGATTTGGCAATCAAGCTAAAGGGGCAGGGGCGGTTTTTTCGGTATATCTGTCCCTCCATCCATCCATCCATCCGTCCGTCCTTCCATCCATCCAAGAGCAGCCTGTCCCAGGTAGTTCTATCTAATTTAATTCCACCCCTGCCTCCTGCCCGTTTCCCTGGCACAGTTTGGCTTGGCACAGGGGCAGCATCTGATGGCTGGGTGTCGTCCCGGTCGAGGACGAAGGGCACACGCGTGCCCGTCCCGCCACAGGTACTAATCCCCCCAGTGCTCATCTGAAAGGCATCACCGGAGCTTTTATGCGGAGTCGCCCCCACATCTGGCAGCACGTGCACGCACACGCATATGCACGCGTGGAGCTGCACACGCCTCCGCAACACATGCCTTCGCACACTCATCTCACTTCCTAGTTCCTTTCCAAACAAAAGCTTTAGCTATATTAGCTTCAGAAATAAAACTCAGGGAACGTTTAGTCTAGGGGAGAGGGTTCGTAGGATGACCCCATTGTTTTTTTCACGTGAATTTTATCGAATTTCACCAAGATGTCAGTGCCTGTAACCATGCATGCTGCACGTGGCTGTGTTTGTTGAAACCTCCCTCACTACCTCCCAACCCCTGTAACTAATGGAACCTGGTAATAAAAACTAAAATAGATGAAGAATTTAGGCATTTATCATGCACATGGGAATTCTTGTGCTCCTCCCCAATACCAAACTCATTGACTACACGGTATCTCAGCGTTCCCAGAAAGCACCGGAAATAGACATACTGTAAATGTAAATATTAAAATATTAAGTGTTAAACTGAAAGGTACATGAGCATTTTTCACAGTTATGGGTACGTTAGCTTTTCACAGCACACAGAAGCATAACCAACAGCCATTAGCAGTTTGTCATGTCAAGCTGCTAACATCCTTCAACCTTAACGGTGCGAAGCTGCCTGGCTGCCTGGGCGACGCTAAAGGCCCGCTGGCAGGCCGGTACCCCAGGCGGGATGGCCCATCCTCTGATGTCGATCCGGCTCCTGTCCCACACCCTTCCCATTGGGGGCCCTTTTTAATAGCCGCCGAACTGTACGGGGCGGCCACAAACACTCTCCGCGCCGAGCTTTCTTTCAAACAAGCGTCTTGTTATCACCGAGTGAGTCACGCAGAGAGCAGCGAGATCTGCCGGACCCCCTTTCATCCCCGGTGCGACTCCCACACTGGCCTCAAACTTTCTTTTCCTGCCTCCCCTGAGCCCCCCATCCCCATCTGCTCTCATCCCCTAATTCCTTTTCCTTCTTGTATTCTAAACCAGAAATCGAATTTATCATTACAGTAAAAGGCAATTAACCTTAACTGCACATGACAACGGAACAGGGCCGCATAGAGGGGCGGGGCCGCAGAGACACTGGTCTCAGCTGAAAACTGATTGGTCCCCTCCCATGTCACTCACTGAGTCAAAACATATCATTGGCTAACAATAAGTTTGACCTCTCTATATAAATGATGGCCCCTCTTATGTGCCCGCTCTCCCACCTTAAAAAAATCCTAGGTTTGCCCCTGCAACAGAGTAGATGTAACAATATACAATATATATATATATATATAATATTTTAACATGCTATTCAATGCCAGTCTCGCACAGGAAGGGCAGCATTGTTTGGTGACATAGTGGCTCAGCGGGAAACACTGTCACCTCACACATCCACGGTTGAGGGTTCACCCCCCCCCCCCCAGCTCTGAGCGGAGTTTGCATGTTCTTTGTTTGCGTGGGTTGCCTCCCAAAAAAAAGTGCAGTTGGGCACTTGAACTTGAACTGGCACCCTTCCATTACATCTTCTCGTGCGTGTGTGTGCCCTACGACGGACTGGCATCCCAGCGAGGACATCTCGTGCCCCCTCTTCCCGCACACAGCCCCCTGTAGTGTATGGAGGATGGATGGAATTATAATCCTTATTACTGAAATGATCCTGAACAGCAATTGTTAAAGCAAGCAGCACCTGGGCCACACATCCGGCAAGCGTCTCATTTTCAGGCTTTCGCTGGCTGCCGGAGGGTAATTAGCATTCCTCCCTTCTGTCAGTATATTATAATACCACCCATATGTGACAAATTTCACATTTGTATTGTTCTGGGAAAACACAGTTCTTTTCCTTCTCAATAAAATACCTTTGAATTTAAATTTACGCCTATTTTTGCTTCTCTCATTTTCTCCGACCTGGAAATAGTTGCTGTGTTTATTTTCGCTCCTTCCTGTCTCGTTATCATCAGTTTCTGTTCCGCAGCCGATATAAAAACGAAATGAAAACAGCCCCCCCCATTCGCATTCGGCTCGTTTCCCGCCCAGCATGTCGGCGCCGCCATTTTTTTCTCACACCGCTGCCTGCCAGGCGCAGGAGGGAGGGAGTTTGGGTCGCTGCCCGTCCTGGATTTTTCAGGAATTGTTCTATGGAGTTCGTTCTACATTCCTGGAGGGGAGAGAGAAAGCCGAGAATTTATTTCTGGGTTGTCAAAGAAATGTCCCAGAATTTCATTCTTTTTTCAGTGCCGTTTGTTATTTGTGTTAGTCGTGCCCACGACAGGCATAACCAGTCAAATTGTTTCTGACAAGGGAATGCTGGGTGCTTGAGTTTCATTGGCCATCCTCCACTGGGTGGTACATTTTCAGCAAACCTAAACCACCACACCAAGGCCTTTTAGCAATTCTGCAAAGTTAATAAACTGCCCTGCGATCCCATACATTGGTATTATTAGCATTAATGACTGCCTTACCAGTGTTACATGTTGGTTATTAACTCACCTATGACAGCAATGTGGCAAACCAAGATCTTATTAAAGCAGCGCCCATTACCACTCAGCCAGTCAGCTAAGGCCTATTAGTGAGTCCGATGGGATTGCTGCAATGTATGTAAATTTAAAGCTGGGTTGTGAGACCCGGATTGGCAGAGGTCTGAGCCGAAAGCCATATTGGGGGAGGGGCTAAGTCTGCCCTGGATTGAATGCCAGTGGTCAGACAGGCCAACGTGACTCTTCAAAGCAATGATTCAGTGAAATGAGACAGTAACAATGGTCCCTGGGTGCCTCTCTCTATGTCAGGAGATCCATGGGGCCCCCTGGCGTCCCTGCATCTGGGACGAGGTGGCGAGCATTTTTAAAGCAACGATGACTCAGGAGGCAGCGCTTAGCGTCTAAAAATGACTTCAGTGAAAGGAGGTGTGAGTGAGATCGCATATGATGGAGAGAGAGAGAGAGAGAGAGGGAGAGAGACCAAGTATGTCAATGATGACTATCACATTAGTATCAATCACTATCATGGCAGAAAAAAGTAATATCAGACGTCTACAGGCTATAACTCAAGCAGACATATTAATCCCACAGCATGTCGTCGTGAGTTAGTCGGCGTTACAGAGATTTCTCAGATTGTCGTTTCATTTCCAGTTAACATCAACATTTGTATGAATCTTAAACCACGTATAATTCTCTTCCGGAAGATATAATGTTCCGCTGTGTGCGTTTCCTCCGTGTAGAATGGCATATACATCGCCCCGCTCCAATTTCCTCATGTAGTCGCTCTTCTCGTTGTCAGGTTGCATTCGGGAGTTTGTGCTGATGTGGGAACAGCTACATTTTAACCAGTTTAATCAATTTAACAGCCTTCGCACCAGATAATCAGGACTGATGCCGATGTAATGTTATTACGTCTCAAGTAAACTTGAAGACATTGCGCTTGTAGTAAAAACACACATGCACATACACACGCACGCACGCACGCACGCACGCACGCACGCACACACACACGTTTGTACTTCTATCTTTGTGGGGACTGTCCATTCATTTCTATGAGGAAAACTCTGATTCCAACATGACAACCTTAACCCCTACCCAGCCCTAACCTTAACCGTGAGTAACCAAACGAAATTTTTGGCATTTTTAGTTTTTCGATTGCAGTCACAGATCTTTGTGAGGACCTGAAAAATGGCAAAATACCAGGTTTTTATCACATTGTGGGGGGTATTTGGTCCCCACAAAGTAATATAAAGATAGGCCACACAAAATAAATCAAAACATTGTTTAAAATTTGATGTGTAAATAATAGGGAGTGTGACAGCTACATGGCTGTCTCAGAATCTACCTTGAAGATGCCGGTGTCACCTCTCGTTCACATCATGCTGTGTGAGTGTGACACCGCTGCTGAAACACCTCAGCTCCCAGAACCTGAGGTGTGCTCTGGTTTTCGACCCGTGTGCTGTGCGAAACCTAGAACCCATTTACGGTGCCACGAACAGTCTACACTGAATCAAAATATAAATGCAACACTCTAGTTTTTGCTCCCATTTTTCATGAGCTGAACTCAAACATCGGAAAATTTTTCTACATACACAAAAGACCCATTTCTCT
>JAODKN010000063.1:14685003-14695582 GCA_026774425.1 Petrocephalus zakoni
ATGCAGGTGGGAGGAGTCAGAGGTACAGCAGAATGAGCACATTGATGCAGGTGGGAGGAGTCGGAGGTACAGCAGAATGAGCACATTGATGCAGGTGGGAGGAGTCAGAGGTACAGCAGAATGAGCACATTGATGCAGGTGGGAGGAGTCGGAGGTACAGCAGAAGAGCACATTGATGCGGGTGGGAGGAGTCAGCAATGTAGTAGAAAGACCAAGATGTTGCAGGTGAGAGTAGTCAGTACAGAATCCTTTACCAAATCACTTGAACTAAATATCTCCTGTTCACCACAGAAAAATACAGATGATTTTTTGATGTTACCTGCTACCTTTCAAGAGTTAAAGTCTCCTTCAGTCAGCCAGAAACAAACCAAAAATGAAACATTCCAGTCATGAAAAAAAAATCTTTTATTGTACTTTGGTACTTTATCTTGATTTGTTCGCACTCTCATCTCCCCAGGAGGCTGCATGGCACCTGCCGGGCTCAGGAAGCCCGCGATTCCCCATCCTGCTTGGAGCCCCGGCTAAGTGAATGCCAGCCGCTCGTTAAGTGATTGGTGCCCGAGAGAACGGCACGACTCGCCCTGCGCTCCCAGGCTGCGTTTACCACACTTCAAAAATGTAGATGTGAAAGTTCAACCTTCTCAATGTATGATCATTTTGCCTTGGGTGAGGCAGAGATCTCCTACGCACACACACGCGCACAAGTACCTATCTAAATGGGGACCTTCCATTCATTTCTAAGGGAAAAACCCTAATCCCAATCACGACACCCTAACCCCTTGCATTCACAGACTTTTATAAAATTGAGATTATCCAAATGAGGACCTGAAAAGATGTCCTCAAAAGTACGGTAATTTCAGGTTTTATCACACTTTGGGGACATTTTGGTCCTCAAATGTGATCTATGCAAACCCTCACGCACACACACACACACACACACACACACTCAGTAGGTATCTATATCTTTGTGGGTACTCGCAGCATTAATTTCTATGGACATAACCCTAATCCCGTCTATGAACTGAATTTCCCCATGTGTGGACCGAAAAAATGGTCCCCACATTGTCAAAATCACTGGTTATATACAACTTGAAGACATGACACTTGTAAGAAAAATACACACACACACACCCATGCAAAGGAGCACGCGAGAAAAACACAGGCCTTTATGGAGAATGGCCACACTCCATAGAGAAAAGGGGAGTATAATTCGGTTTTGAAACCGTGGAATGCTATTAATCCTTCCCTGAGATCGTTTAAAATAGGAAGTGCAAAAACACACCAGCATCAAGTGAGGGCCCTGACCCTTGACCTCTGACATTCATCTCCCACGAAAACAACAACACCAAATTAATCCTCCGGGAGGGTTTTTTTTTCTCTCTTATGCAATTCCAGCAATGCCCTGCCGTATAATCAAATATAGCCACAGAAAAAAGGAGGCTGGGGGGAGAGAACGAGAGAAGCCATGAATGAGGGCCTGTTTATCGCCGTTTCTCTTTGTAAGGATACACCACTTACAGAAGTACTACTTAATTGGAGGAAACCGCGGCAATGGTAGCAATTAATTTTAATTTTGATTGTTTTCCTTCCCGTTACACTTTAGCAATGTTAAATTAACACGTCAATAAAGCATGCTGTACTGAACAACGAACTAGAATGAGAAACGGAGAGAGAGGCCGAGCTGTGTTTGCGTAACAGAAAATACCGTCTGTAACAACAGAAAGTGCTGTAAGAAGGCTGAGACGGGGGGGGGGGTGTCAGAACAATGAGGCTGGCATCCTGCATGTCCATATTCTTGGGAGGAAAGAATGATATAACAGGAAACGTACTGTTTAAGTGCTTGTTATTTAACTGCGTACTTGCTTTACTTTAAATTGTCAGTGCGATGAAAGACATTTTCATTCTAATAGGGAATTTTTGAATTTGAACGGGAATGAGAGGCAGTTCGGTCTTCAGGCGGACAGGGGAGATGGACAGTGACGCACATAGACACAGACACACACAGCTCATGTATTCCTGTCATTGTGGGGACTCTGCATTCATATCGATGGGCATAAGCCTAATCCTAACTATGATAACCCTAACCCTTATTCAGCTCCCACCTTAACCATGAGTTACCAAACAAGGTACAATCTGGCTATTTTAGTTTTTTGATTGCAGTCACAGAATTTTATGAAATTGAGGTCTATATTGTGGGGAGCTGAAAAATATCCCTACAAGGTAAAAAGTAACAGGTTGTACCACATTGTGGGGGGAATTTGGTCCCCACAATATGGTAAATATAAACCCACAGGCACAGTAGCACAGGAGACAGGGAGTACAATCACTGCAGACCCACATGTCACCCGGTTCTGACAGCAGGCCGGCGATTACAGCAAGGTGTAACGGGATGGGGTACAGGGTGTGGGGGGCAGTGTCCGCGAGGAGCACCGACACGTCATTAGCCAGGGGAGCGGGTAGGAATGTGGCAGGGTGTCGCGCTGCATCTGGGGGGTGATTCGGGGAGGGACAGAGGGACGGGAGGCCACGCCAGAGGGTGGGGGGGGTGCAGGAGCAGAGTGTAACTTTACGGCAGTGATGGGCCTGGCATTCTGAGCATGTGTGAGCAGAGACAGCGTCGTTAGGGAGAAACAGTGCAGTCCAGCTGAGCGTGGGTCTCTCAGAAGAGCACCGGACATAGAGAGCTACACCCACACACACACACACACACAACATGTATTCCTATCTTTTATGGGGACACGCCATTCATTCCTATGGGCATAATCCTGATCCCAACTATGACACCCTTAACCCCTACCCAGCCCTAACCTTAACCATAAGTAACCAAACAAAATATAAGACTTTTGGCATTTTTAGTTTTTTGACTGCATCCACAGATTTCTATAAAATTAAGCCTGAAGTAGAAAGGCCTGAAAAAATGATCTCACCAATCACGTTTTTTAAAAGATATGGTATACTTCTGAGGTCCTTTAATCCTCACAAGTATAGCAAAACCTATACACGCACACAGACACACACAGTCACTGACACACACATGCAGACACAGACATTAGATTTGTAACTGATTTCTAAGGAAGAGTTAAAGGTCAGTTGCTGACACCACGCAGTGCTAAACCAGTAATAAGCGGATATACAAGCCGATTACATTTTAAACACAGAATTGTAAAACAGATAATCTGCACACCACCAAGGATGGTATCGATAGCACAGAAGGAACATTATTATACAGGAATACAACCTCAGTGAATCACAAAACAGACCATTTCTCTTTATTTTAATACAAATAAAAGTTGCATTCATTTTAAAGGGATGTGTGAATAACGAACAGAGCCTGAAATGAAGTAAAGCCTCACTTGACGAAAACAGCTTTAGAACGGCGCTCAATTAAAATCCCTTGATATCATTTCACCAGTTAAAATCGGACAGAGGCTGCTTTAATTAGCAATGGTGTCAACTGGAAAAAAATACAGGACATTCTCTAAGCAGTAATCTCATATCACGAACAGCTTTTTCTGAACAGAAAGACAAAAAAAAAAACTCATTGTGATTTTTGTTGAAAGACAGGCAAGAGTATCTCTTTCAACTTGTTGAGGACACACAAGCTGGGCACCAGAAAAGTGTGAAGCTTGTAAAGCTTCCTTGTTCAACAAACACAATTTAACACGACATAGTACAGGTGGTCCAAAAGTAGAACAGATATCCAAGCATGTTTGTTTGAGCTTAGATTTCAGAGCATGTGATCAAACACTGCCATAGATATCCAAGGCCATTTTGAATGAGTATCATAACTATCAAGCATGTAGCTAAATACTGCTGTAGATATCTCTGCTTGTTTCAATCCCAAGAACCAAATAAAATGACAGTGTGTTTTTCGAGTATTGATATCACAGCAACAGAAATGCAAGGTCATTTTCGGATGATTAATAAAACCAAAGATGCACATACCAAAATACTCTCATAGATATCTATGCTTGATTTTTAGCAAGTATCATAGATATCCCAGCAAGGTTTTCTTGAGCACAGATATCAAAGCATGCAGTTAAATAACAGCACCGATATCCAATATTGTTTTTTGAAATGAAATGATTATCATTGATTTCAAAGCACATTACTAAATACCAACAAAGCTATCAGCCTGGGAGTGGTGTCACCTGCCCTGCTCGCTATATGACCCCGCTTCACCTTGCACTCTGTATAAGATATCGGTGATTCCCATGCAGTCTACTGAGTTTTCCTCCTTTTGCCCACCATCTAGCCCTGACCCATCCTGCCTGCCTTTCCTGCTCCCGCCCCGGCTCAGTGCAATCCCGTTTCCCACGGATCCTCCCTGTGTGCCTGCCTACTGCCTCCAGGGCCTGTGTGTAGGACTGGCATCTCCTGTACCGTGATCCTGCCTGCCAATTTCAGATGTCTGCCTGTTCTCAATAATAAAATCCCAGTGTTGTACATTCAGAACTCCCAAACTAATGCTCACAACAGTGTGCTTGTTTTGTAGTATATATCATAGGTAACGCAGCATGTTTGTTTGAGCACAGATATCAAAGCAGGTGACCAGACACTGCCACAGATAGCCAAGGTATTTTTTGAATGACAATTATTACTTTCCAATCACATGGCTGAATACTACCATGGATAACTATTTTATGACGTATCATAGATATACCAGCATATTCATATTCATATTCATGTTCAAACACTGATATCAAAGCATGAAGTAATGCCATAGATATCAAAGCTTGTTTTCAACAAATATCCCCAACATAGGAGCCGGGCTGCCAGCTTTCATTGGGAAGACATTTTGCTGATGCAGGGTTGTCACAAAATTCTCGACAGGTGTTATACGGAAGCGTTGTCAGCAAGGTGTGTTTACAGCAGCCATTCTTACTGTGGTAGTATAATGGCAGTATAGTACTGCCGCGATATTGACAAACAAAAGACAGGCAGAGATGAGTCAAAATTACAAGTGTTCCCTGGGATAGCGTGACAAGGCTCAGTCGTGCATGTCTCGCGGCGAACATACGACCATGAGCTACCATCGATCCTCACAGACGGATCGCTGGCATGGACAATAGACGTAAAACACAGAGGTCCAATTCTCAGCGAGTGCTTGTGTCTGCAGGCACCATTGGATTTTGGGACATGGCGGCGCGATAGCCAAGCACAAGCTTGCATTGTATTTCATTCGCCCATCTGTTTCCGCGTCGGATTTTGTCAGTTTCCCTAGAAGGCATATTTACATTTCGGTGCTGGATATGTGCTTTCGGAGAACCCTTAACACAGCTCTGTGGGGGTTCTGCGTAAGCGGCACTCTTTGCCTTTCAGCAGGAGTTCACAAAATGGATGTTTTCCTGCACAGCCAGAACCAAAGGGAGCAGGTGGGGAGATACAGGCCCACAGAAGGAGACGGGGGAGAGCCAGCGGATGAATGGGGAGAGGCAGGGAGGAGACAGTATTTGAGGTAAAAAAACAGTGGAGTCACACCATAACTCTGTGGCATCTACCAACTAACACAGGTAGCGTGCTTAGGCTAACATGGAGCTACAAATGCATGCAGCACACTAACCACCTGCGCTAAAATCAAGCTGTATGGGTAGTGTGCTAACAGCTTAGGTTAATACCAAGCCATAAATGCATATAGCAAGCTAAGCACTCGAGCTGAAACCAAGCTACAAACATAGATCAAGCTGCAAATGTTGGTAGGGTGCTAGCAGTTCAGGCTAACACCGAGCTACAAATGCATGTAGCATGCTAGTCACTCAGGCTAAAACCAAGTTACAACAGTAGGTAGCACTCTATCAGCCCTACTTCTCTCTTTTTCTTCCTCTAATTTGGAGCATTTCACAAATCAAACATCAGACCTGCCAACTATGTTTCTGGCGGGACATGTAGCGAGTCGAGCTAGGTAGCTCGCTAAAAAACACAACAGCTGTTCTCTCAGCCGGGAGCCATCGGGCATGACGTGCACGGGATGTCCACGTTATCCAGCGCGCCTCGCCCTCCTCCTTCTCCTTCCCTTCTCTGATTTGAAGACACGTCCCACGTTGAGCAGCAGAGACGGGGCCGCGGGAACATTTATCTAGAAATAATCAGGTAGGTAAGAAAAAAGAAATAACATCATTTGCTCCTGCCTCTGCTTGTAGGGAGGGATGGCAGAGACAATTCTGCGTGGGACTTACGGCAGGGAGGATGCGTAAATGATCCAAGGGGAGCAAAAATGAGGCATGATTTGGATATATAAGTGCGCGCTGGAGCAATGGCGCTTTTGACACCCCAGTGCCAACCATTTGTTTGCCGTTCTCCATCAATAGTTAGTGAGCTTGGCTACCATGAGAGACAGGGCCACGCTGGGCCACGAGTCACATCATGATGGATCTGGCTCGGTAGGGCTATTTAGGGACCGTCTGCAAAAAGGAAGCATGAAAGAAAAAACATAAAGCTTCCATCGCCATTCCATGTCAGATAGGCGTTGCCCTTAGCAGCACTCCAAGCAAACTCTTTCATCTTGAGCGAATTATGCAGCTTCCAGGTCGACTTTTCGGTGCGTTGTGTTTACTGGAGCATGTCGGAAAGTAACTTTCCCCCAGGGTTAGTGCAGCAGGAAGTGTCAGGGCATTGAACTGCTAACATTTTGGTTACAAACCCGAGCCCAAGCCGGCCTCATATTGCCCAGCAGGCAGGCAACTGCTAAGTGGATGAAATGTCATTGAAATGGGGCTTAACTGCGATATGGGTTCTAGCCTTTGCTCCGAAAATGGAGGCTTTGCCTTTGGCAGCACGGATCACAAAGGACATGCTAGTGAGGGTGCCATTTGAAGGTGAGGTACCCCTTATTACCCCCTTATTAACATTAGTCTGCCTCTGCTGGGACTACAGTTACAGCACAGGTCACTGCAAGTACTGCGAAAGATTTAACTGTGTTCATACAGGAAAGGTAGAGAACAGTGATTTAATGACCTAGAAACTTCTTTATTCCATGTCTCATTTTCGGGCAGCTGGAGGTACAGTGGGCAGCGAAATGAAGCCAATAATGACAGTGGCTATGAGTATGTAACCTGAAGGTTGTTGGTTCGAATTCCGGCAGGGCACCAATGGGCTTCAAAGCGCAGTGGTACAGCTTTGGGAAGTGTCTTCAGAAAAGGGCATTTAAAGCACTAATGAAAATAAATGTCTCCATAGGAACTACAGCAAAGTCCCATTAGTTCCTTTGCGACACCTGATAAATGAAACGAGCTATAATTAGGTACCATCAGTAACAAGCACTGGCAGAGGGAAGTAGGGCTATAAGAGGTACGAGAAGGAAGGAACAGAAGCTGTTAATGCCCCTCAGACATGCCCCCAACAGGGGTATTATTTGTAGCTTGATCTGAAATCCACCCTGGGTTTAGTTTTTTTTAATGCCCTCTCTCCGGATTTCTACTTTTTTGTTATAATGTGCATTTCAGTTTGCTGACCCCAGAGGTATAAATCCTCAGAAACATGAAAGGTACAGGAGGAATCAGGACCCGGTGTTGGTTAACAGGACTTATTCCATACCCAGCCACACCAACAGGCAGCTCTGACTCCACCTGCAGCAGTTTGCAGCTAGCAAGCGGTGTGGTGGCTGGTGGGGTCCCGGAGCCCACGGGCTGGCTCTGGTGGCATGCCAGTGACACGGCTGGATCTTTCCCGCTAGAACCGATGACAGGCTGTTGTGAGTCGGACATAAGTGGTGAAGAGTGAAAGGAAGATCTGGGAGTCCTCCTGCCTGACAAAGAAGCTAACATGTAGGGTCATAGGAAGCTGGGGGGTGTGTACCCCACAATATTTAATTTGGATTCATTCAACTCCCCAATACACTGACCTTTACAAGAGGTTTACATAGTCCCCCATTATGAAACTCTTTCCTACGCCATTTCTCACATGACACAAGTCATGTGACACAAGTGATGTGCACCCACACATTCCAAACCCTAAAATTTCTTTGGGGAAAAAAAAATTGAAACCAGGCGGAAATGAACAAAGTGCTGATAAGCCTGAGCGTAGAATACGGATGTGTCTGGAAAGCGATCACAGCTACCGCCGAAGGTGTGCCATCAAAAAAACTCCTGACCGAAGACGCACCGAGAGATAACGAAGGAAAAAGGGAACCACCCCCGCCCCCTCCCCCCCGGGGGCCAGCGAGATGGCCGGCCCCAGTGCGAGTGAGGTCCACGGCGGCCTGCTTCAAACGGCAGCGAGGACCAGGGCGCCACCTCCCTCGAATCAAAGAGTAGCTTAAATCAAACAAGATCCAATTTACGGCTCACGGTAACTGCCTCGCTCCCTTAACAAGAAATCAAACTTCAATCCTTTTCTTCATCAGGAAGGGTATTGACTTAAGGCGGGCCCACGCCGGCGCCACCGTCAGGAACAGCTGTGTAATGGGATTCTGCGGCACCGGGGCCCGCCGAGTGACTCTAACAAGGTTTTAATCAGAGCTGGGCTGCTGGGTCCTACCATGCTTGCGTCCGCGCCTTCCTCCGGCGACCCGCCGCCGCCGCTTCCGGCGTTTTCTGCTCCTGTTCAGTCTGAGATGCCCCTTCGTTTCGGAGGTGGAGACGGCCGATCCAATGCTGCTCCCCCTTCATTCCAGACATCGAGGAACCTCTGGAAGCACATGTTTTCCTGTTTGGGACCCCAATCCGGTCCACAGGGCCCGGTCCGTCTTCAGATGCATGAAGAGAATGCTTTGCGGGGTCCCATACCTACCACCCAGCTGCAAAGACACAGCAACTGGGATCTTTGTTGTGATGTCACCCTAGTGCTGATATTGTGTGAGCTATTCAAATAGAAACGGCAGTGATTAGTCACTGTGTAGTCATATTACGCCATAACGTGTTAAATGCTATCTATTTCTCTGGCACTAATAGATAGCCATTGACAAGAACATTGACTCAATAACAACAAACCCAAAAAAAGAGACAATTATATATATTTATTTTACAGGCTGGTCTATTCAAAGTCACACTGAGTGTACACTTGTAAGTTATTCACCTTCCTATTTACAGGAAGGCGCTTGATTAATTACGCACTGCTCTGGAAAATGCATTCTGTCCTGTATACTACGCAAAGATCTATAGACCTATAAGCGATGTCACACCTCGACGACGCAGAAGCCGCCAAACTCACGTCGCTCCCCCCCACCTACTGCCCGTTATAAGAAGCGTTATTTTATTTAATCTTATTTTATCTTTTGCTCTGTCCTCTGAAAAATGTGTTTATCTGCTGTTGTGGAGCAGACTGAGCACCCCCCCTCCCTCAGGGCCACTGCGTTTGCATTAAGCGAGCCCGCCGACGGGCACAGGTGGGGCCTAACATCTTGTAGCGGGCTGAGTGCTCCTTCAGAGGAGCTGCAGGAGCGGAGTGAGCAGGCAGGCCAGGCTGCCGGCGCGGCGCGATCGTCACTCTCAATTAGGGCCATTTGGCTTAATCGGCGATCGATTCCTCCGTCGCGTTTTTCTCAGCCGCTGCAAATAGCATTTGGCACGTAGGGGGTTCCTTTGGACCTGAGGCCTGGGTCGCCTATTGCTACCACATCGGGCAGGTCCTCTTCAGACTCGGGAGCTCCAGCCACAGCATTCTTGAAAATTTGAGTATCAAGCAATTATGTTGGGAAGGGGTAGGGATCATCCAAAATTTTCGTTCCAAACCCTCGTTGGAAGAGGCAGAGATACTTTTGATCAGACTCTAGTGTCCTCATTAACCCATTCCAGGGTACTCCAGCCTTTACTCTACCAGCATCGAGTGATTTTATGGATTTTTTTGGGTTCAGTTCTGTTGGGCTGTCAAATGTGGTTAGAGGAGCGCGCTGCTCGTGTTCAGTGTCTGGCAACAGTCCAGGAAAAACTGGAGAGGAACCAGAATTTTAACTGAGGGCCCATTAAACCCTAGACAGAGACTTCAACATTCAGTTTTGTCAGGGAAAGAAATGTTAGTTAGAAAGAGACCTGTGGAGACAGAAATGGAGCAGTTGTTCTCCTGCTGTGAAGTAAGCTCTTTGTCATCTCCCTATGTCCAAAACTCAGGTTGGTAATGAAAGTGGGTGCACTGAAAATTCCTTCATCTGCAGTTACCCTTTTTAAAAGTATGAACACATTGTTGACTGGAACATCCAGGAATAATGAGTATTTGCAAAAAAGAAATAAATATGACAATGACTGCCGGGATTCAAGAAAACCCCCAAAACTTTGTGGTCCCCAGTTGGTCAGACTGGATGCATGGTGCTGTACAGAGGACTGGCTTAATTGCCATGCTAAACAGGGAATACGGATGCAGAATGTGTGTCTGACCAATCAGCTGTGCTCGGATGAAGGTAGTTGAAGGTAGTTGACCAACCACCAAGTGCTTGGGACAAAAATAAAGCAAGCGGGTGGACAAACGTGAGAAGACAAACCTCACACAGCGGTTTGCGCTCATTGTTCAGGGCAGGGGTACAAGAGTCTGCATTTGCTAGTCTAGCCACACACCATGAACTTTTTTGTCCATTTTTTTTGTCGAGATGAGACCACCAATAACCTAAATCAAGTTTCTTTATTGTGTTACAATTTCGGGAAACAAAAAC